>OY987257.1:32699995-32845604 GCA_963920725.1 Rhamphomyia laevipes
AGACCCCTTATAAATAACATTGATTCTGCTAAATTCTATTTATTCTCATAAGATCTCTTTATTTATATACTATTAATTGTGATCAGATTTGACCATTAATTTTGATCAGTTCTACTTCCCTTTATAAGGTTGAAAATGAAAGTAATGGGAAAGAATAAATAATTGAAAATAAATGGTTTGAAGCTAAACAATGAGGTTATTAAAATCGAAATTCGTATTAAATATTTCAGAACCTTTATAGAAGCACGAAACCGTAACAACAAAAATTTTGTGAACAATTGGGCAGGCAAGAGCAGCTTTCAATAATATGTCGAAACATCGGGTGAAACCTCCACAGTGGAGAGGAAATATAAGAAAAATAACTGTATTTAAATTTTTCTTTTAAAATATGTTTGAAAAAAATAAAATGAAACACTTAAATAGAATACAATAGTATAGAATAACTATGACTTTGCATTGGAGTTAGTAAAAAAATAGATTTCATAGATACTTTTTTCTGGTCTTATTTAAGGTCAGCAAGTTAAAAATGCAATAAAAAAAGGTCTATACGCAACATCTCGTCTGATTTTCAATGAAATTTGCCTCCTAAAATTTTCAATAAAATTCGTCACACAGGTATAATAATAATAATAAGGTATATGTATAATCATAATTTTGAATACTATGATAAATAAATTTAGCAAATATGAGAGTACTTGGTGCCCGTACAAGATGAGATCGGTACTTTCAGTGGGACCATGTTAGATATCACCGTTTATGTGGAAACCTCTGTGTTTTTGCTCTAGGGAAAAATTTCAAAAACAAATCTCAGATTTGGATGAAATTTGGTACATAGGTTGGTATCATGATTGTGCACAAGTGCATCTAGGTATAGGTTTGTTCCTGCTAAAATTTCCGATTAATATTTAATATGTGCTAGATTATATGGTAAATATTATCCGATTTCAATGAAATTTTGTACACAGGTATCTGATTTCATTGAAATCGGTTAATATTTGAAATCGGATAATATTTGGTACACAGGTTGCAATGGTGAATACACATGTCTTGGATAAGCTAGCGGTCATTCGTTTTGGTGGGGTCCATGCTAAAATTTCCGGTTAATATTTCATATGTTCTAGATCTAGATCATATGGTAAATATTATCTGATTTCAATTGAATTTGGTACACATGTATCTGATTTCAATTAAATTTGGTATACATTGGTGAATACGCATGTCTTGACTAAGCTAAGGGTCAGTAGTGGGGGGGGGGTCCATGTTCAAATTTCCGATTAGTATTTCATATCTTCTAGAATCTAGATAATATGGTAAATATTTTCAGATTTAAATGAAATTTGGTAAACAAGCTGGATTCGTGAGTACGCATGTGTTGACTAAGGTAGAACATAGTAGTGTCGGGGCTCCATGCTAAAATTTCCGATTAATATTTTATATGTTCTGCACTACATCATATTGAAAATATATTCCGTTTTCAATGAAATTTGGTACACAGGTTGAATGCGCGATTAAGCATGTGTTGACCAAGGTTTAGTAGTCGGTGCTAAAATTTCCGATTAATATTTCATATCTTCAAGATCATATGGTAAATATTATTCGATTTCAATGAAATTTGTTACACAGGTTGGATTTGCGATTACACATGTGTTGACCAAAGCACAGGTTAGTTAGCTCTAAGGTATCCATGTTAAAATTTCGGAAAAATATTTCATGTTTTATATCATCATATTGTAAATCTTTTATGATTCTAATTAAATTTAGTACACATATTTGTTTTGTAATGTAGTTGGTGCCTATAAAATTTAGGATCGGTAGTTTTATATAGTATGTCCTTATCAAGGTTATGTATTCTATAAAATACATGATAGATGTGTTATGAATAAGTTTTAATAATGTACTTTTTTTTACAAACATACTGTAAATTAGAAAACACTGTTGGATACAATCGCTATTGAATATAACTACGAGTTATCTGTTATGATTCTCCTAATTAGCGCTTTTTTAACATTCCAAACTTTTTTCATATGACTTTCTGACATTTCAAATCTTTTTCAAGAAATTTTTCATACTGAAGTTCTTCAGGGGTTTTTAGTAATAAAGATCTGTTCGTCCCTGGTTTTCTTATTTCAAGAAAATAGAATAAAAGAACACTGAAAGTCTTCTCTTGTGTATTAAACTATCGTAGCTACTATTTTATTAAAAAAAAAAAAATTTCATGGAATATATATTTTCATATGAGAGTATAGAATTTTATATGAATTAGATATTCCATGAAATGTCAAAATATTTATCTGTATGAAATAAAAACACATAATTCCAATAATATTTTACTGGGTCCTCCAAGTTATGGAGAATTTTTTTAGGTTACTTAGTGTGAGAGATATATCCTCTGACGTGCGAAGATGTGTTTAGAAATTATGATTTAATTTTAGAAATTATGATTTAATACTTTTATGAGTAGTATTAAATCATAATTTCTAAAATATCGAACATATAAGAACAAAATAGGCTTATTACTTTCATTAGTAATTAATTAACCGAAATATAATAAAAAAAAATAATTCATAATTTAAAGAAAATTGATATTCATAAAAATTAATAAAAAAAATATGTATATTTTACTTTGAATACAAATAACTTTAAGTATAAAATGCAGGTGAAATAACGGTAATATTTAAAGAGGCTAATAAATTATAAGAACAAAATAGGCTTATTACTTTCATTAGTAATTAATTAACCGAAATATAATAAAAAAAAATTATTCATAATTTAAAGAAAATTGATATTCATAAAAATTAATAAAAAAAATATGTATATTTTACTTTGAATACAAATAACTTTAAGTATAAAATGCAGGTGAAATAACGGTAATATAACCTATAAAATAAACCTAATTTTGTTGTTCTACTAGATAAATATTTTAGAAGTTATGCATAAGAAACGATTAAACCTATTTTCTATACCTCAAAGGGTATTGAAAATAGACTATTTGTATGTAACCCTTACAATAATTACGTTATATACTCGCACTGATAATACTAATATAAAATTAAATTAATATATTTTTACTTATGTGATATAATTTTTTAGAACACATACCGGTGAAAGACCATACGAATGTGAAACATGTGGAAAAACATTTGCATATGCACATGTTTTGCAAGTGCATATTTTAACACATACAGGGGAAAAAAAATATAAGTAAGTATTTATTATTTTATTTAGGCATATATAGAACAATAAATTGAAAAATTCAATTGAAGATAATATTTAAATTGGTTATGATTTCTATTTTCGTAAGTTCATTTGGGCATAATTGCTACGGCCTTTTACCACTTATATGATAAATTCGTTCTTTTTATAAAAATTAATTATTTATTTTATATCTGGGTTTCATAATTTTTTTAGAATTTTTTTTGTTTAATATATGTATAAGGACAAATTAAATTTTATTCAGTTGTGCATTGCTTATGATAAGTGATAGTTTCACTTGAAATGCATACAATTTTATTTTTGTTAAAAGTTTAAATTAATTTAGTTTTTTAATAAATATTTTTGTGAAATCAATAAAGATTTAATCAATATAATAAATAAATAAGATTTCACGTTTTTTCAAATAAAATTAAAATATTAAAATGGCAACCAAGCTAAATATGAATAAATTTGCAAGACTGAAAGAGAAAATACAAAAGTATAAATTAGATATTGTGTTCCTAAAAGAATGTATATATAAAAACGTGTTCCCAAATTTCATAAAAAAATGTGGTGTGAACAACTCAAGAACCGAGAAAGTGATTGAAAAAGCGAAGAAAAATTGGCTGAGAAATCTAAATCCGTCCATACATTATACAACGAGTTGTATAACGTGTTGTCAACCGGTTGAAGAAATATTAGTAAAATGGTTGTCAACGTGTAGTCAACTTGCCCACACACGATACAACTTGACCAAGTTGTACAATACGTTGTATAATGTATGGACGGCATAATATTTATATATTAGACTAATTTATTATATATTAATAAATGCAAATTTATAGTTCTAGAAATTTGCATTTATTAATAACGAAAGATCTGAATTGTTACGAATTATAAAAGTGGAATGTTTTCAATGGTGTCGTTTGCCAGAACAAATTACAAAGTTTGGAAGAAAGAAAAAGAGTAATGGACAAAAAATTAACTAAGCTGATAGTGGAAAATGAACACAGAACAGCTAAAATTTGTCAATCATTTTGTCCGCATTTTGTCAACACAAACTTTCAACGCTTAGGAACTGCAGTTGCTCAATAAAGGTTTAAAATTCACCCATACACCTTTCAAAGCTCCATTAGTTGATGTGGTAATTGACATAGAGACTGCAGTTAAATACCGACCATTTGGAGTAGAAGACGGAATTAGAAGAGCAGCTTATCCACTACTAGGAAATACAAAGTCAGCAGTTTCTCATAAACCAGAACAAAAATTAACAATGGAAGCAATTAAAAATTTAAAAGGAAAGAATTGCGTTTATGCGAAGGCTGACAAAGGTAATGCTCTAGTAATTTTGGATAATGAAAATTATGATTTGAGAATGAAAAACACGATAACAGCAGGTTCATATATAGAAATCAACAAAAATCCATTACTCAAAATGGTGAGAGATGCAAATACTGCGATTTCAATGATCAAAAAAGTATTTGGTGATAAATATAAATATGGACTCAACGTTTCTAATCCAAGTGTTCCAAAAATGTATGGTTTACCAAAAATACATGAAAATGGTGAAAAAATGCGTCCTATAACATCGAATATAATTGCTTCTACTTATAACTTGTCAAAATGGTTGGTGAAAGAATTAAAGAGTATACCAAGTTTTAATAGTCGAAGTGTCAAAAATTCATTTGAATTTGCTGAAAGAATTAAGAATTTGACCCTTTTTTTTTTTTAAATAAGTTTTTATTTTATTTCATATTTATTATTGGTATTTCAATACAAAACCTTAATAAACTACTGAATTAAATAATTTTATAAATAATTTAATGACCCACTCTGGAGTTCTCTAAATTGAACTATTACTTAAATTAAAATAATTATTTTTTATTTGTTTTTTAAACATTATTTTTTGTATATAAAAGTACTATTAAATGTACTAATATTATTAATTTTTAATTATAATTGAAAAGTTTAAAAAAAAAAACAATTAAGAATATATTATCTTACTACTAATTAAAAAACAACATTAAAAAAATTTGATGATTTCACAAGACGAAATTTTAGTATCGTTTGAAGTGGAACCTCTGTTTCCTAGCATACCAATATCAATAGCTTTGGATAATTTAAATAAAAGGTTAAATGATGAAATGGTACCTGAAAAAAGAGACGTTTACTTATACGTTGCCAAAACCTGTATGAATAATAACTATTTTCAATTCGTAAATTCATTTTACAAACAAACACAAGGAACAAGTATGGACAATCCTTTGTTACCTTTCATAGCTGAAGTTTTTATGTCAAACTTTGAAACATCTATTGATAATTCAGATTTATTTCCAAGGTTTTGGTTACGGTATGTGGATGATTGCTATTACAAAAAAGGAAAATTTGAACAACATCTTAGAATTTTTAAATGATCAGTATGCAACTATCACCTTCACCGTAGAGATGGAAAAAAATTACAAACTACCATTCCTCGATCTTGAAATAACAAGAAAAGACAATAAACTGGATTTAGCCATTTACATAAACCAACCAGCACCACCCGGTTAATAACCAGTGAGTCACATTGCCAATACAACATAAAATGGCAGCATTCCACTCAATGATACATAGTTTATGCAAAATTTCATTATCTATAGAGAATTTTAAAAATATGCTGGAATATATGAAAAATCTGGATGGCTATAACCTATAATTGTATAGCATAATTAATTGATGGTTTGGTGAAAAAACATTCCAAAAAATAGAAACGACAAAAATATTGATTCCAATAAATAGTAAAGATACAAAAACAGTTGCTAAGTCTATAATAATGAAATTAATTTTAATTCATAGTCCAGTAAAAACTATACTGACAGATAAAGGTACTGAGTATTACAATGAAATTTTCAAAGAAATTTCAAATTTTTTAATATCGTTCACAAAGAATCAACGCCTCACCATCACCAAACTCTCGGCACCGTAGAGAGAAATCACAGAACATTCAATGAATATCTTAGAATGTATTTAAATGAATTAGATGAGTGGGAAGATTATTTAGAAATTTTTACATTTTGTTATAATATTTATAATCATTCTAGTTTTAATAATACATTTTCTCCATTTGAGTTAGTGTTTGGTAGAAAAGCAAACTATCCTGAAATTGTTAATACATGTAAAATAGGTCCTATTTATAATATTGATAACAATGCTAAAGAAATAAAATATAAAATTCAATTAGTAGGAAAAATGGCTAGGAAATTGTTAGAAAATACAAAAATTAAAATAAAATCTCATTATGATAAAAATATTAATGAAATTGATATTAAAATAAGTAGTGTATTTATAAAGGGTCCGCCAAATAACTTTTTTTTTTTTTGAAAATGCTATAAAAAAAACTACTGAATATTTTCTCAAATTTGAAAGTACAATCCTTCCGGTTAATAATGGAAAATAATTTCATTCAAATGGCTGCCTCGGCTGGCCATGCAGTAGCCTACACGATCGGTCCAATTTTTAAGCACATTATCGATTGTGTGCAGCTGTATTTCACCAATGGCTTCACGAATAATGTCCTTTAAAGCGTCAATTGTCTCTGGCTTGTCGGCGTAACACTTATCTTTGAGGGCACCCCACAAATAATAGTCCAACGGTGTCAAATCGCAGCTCCGAGGTGGCCAAACGACATCAGCTCTGCGGCTGATAATGCGATCTTCAAAAACAGGGCGCAAAACATCGAGTGTAGCTTCGGCTGTGTGGCACGTAGCGCCGTCCTGTTGAAACCAAATGTTGCCAATATCCTCCTCTTCAATTTTTGTGAACAAAAATTCGTTCAACATGGCCCGATAACGATCGCCATTGACTGTAACGGCCACTCCTTGCTCATTTTCGAAGAAAAATGGCCCAAAATCCGCACTAAACAGTGAATCGTTTTGGGTGTACCGGCTTTTCAATGTATGCGGGCGGGTTTTCTGTGCCCCAAATGCGACAATTTTGCTTGTTTACATAACCGCCAAGATCAAAATGAGCTTCATCCGAAAAGATGATTTTTTTTGGCAAAATCGGCATCTTCTGTATGTCGATCGCAGGCCCACTCAACGAAGCGAAAAATCATTGGATGGACCATATTCGTTCAGCGGAAGGATAAAACTAATTATCTGTCAAATCAGACATGAGCTAAGTGTTACCATTCACGAAATAAGCACTAGTTGAAAACAAAAACTTTAGATGGCGGACCCTTTATATGTTCTGGCTCAAAGGAAATGAGTAAAAATAATGAGCAAAATATTGAAAATAAATTCTATACTGCATACAAATAAATGAGCATTTTAAGAATTTTTGCACATTAATTATTAAGTAATTTTCACCTTAATGAAATTCGACACCGCTTTAATTTAATTAAAAATATTTATACTTAATTATAATTGCAATTTTTTTCTACTTCCGGTCAAGAATAATAATGTAATATGATCTAAATTGATTTACTTTTCCAAATTTGAGAATTTTAAGGGTCAATGAATTAATCCGGATGCAGGTGCATTAATATTGTTTTTTCTCACGCTTAAAATTTAGCATAACTAGCTAATAAATTCTGTCAATTTCGCAATTTCGATTAATTTTATTAAAAATTATTATTACCGGAAAAATAATATCATATTACAAAAGTAATAATTGCTAGAATAAAAACATGTTTGAACATGTCGTTTGGAAGAAATGATATAAATAGAATATAAAATTCGAAATAACTATTAGTATTTCTAAAACGCTTCAAAGTTTAAGTTTAATTGTTTTAAAATTAATAAAATGGCTAATATTATAGAAAAGTTTCAAAACTCGGCAGCAAGAGCAGATAACGAAGCTCTAGCAGTAGATGAACTTACTGTAGACAAAGAATATGCAGTGGTTGACTTCGCTTTTAAGGAGACCAAGATTGGTGTAAAGTTAATAGTTATTTTAGAAGATCAAGAAACTGGACAGCATATGTGGATTTTTTTACCAGACCGAATGATGAAAATTGCAAAAAGTGACGTAGAACTCGAATCATTAAACGCACATAAATATAATATGATTTTTAAAGGCAGAATTCCAGACTAAAAAAATATGGCTATTTTTGATTTTATTGAAAAAACCGAATAAGTAATGAATGAAAATAAATTGTAAAGTAAAAAAGCTAGAAAATAAAAATTATTATTATACAAATAAAAAACATGGTCTTATTATTTTTACAAAAAAATTATTTATTTACAAAGTTTACATATTTGATTTGATATAATAAATTTTCTTCATCCATTCTGATTATATTTAAATAATTTTTTATATAATTGTAAAATCCTCTTATCATTTTTTTCTAAATTACTCGAAAATTCATTTAAAAACTCTTAAGTTTTTTTTTGTTTTGCTTTATAGCATAAATATACAGCACAATAATTTCCGCACGTTGTTGAAAAAAAACCCTGCAATCTTTTCGAGCTTCCTGAAAATGTTTTACTGTTGTTTTTCAAAAATTCTAAAAATTGCTGGTTTGATGGCATCTCTCCCAATGAATCGAAATATTCTGCTGTTCCTTTTGAATTAAAATAAAAAGCGACCCAATGCATGCCAGGTTTTGACGCCGGATCTGTATTTGCAATTATTAAAGCCGGTTTTTTTCTTATTTTTAGCGGCAATTGATCAGCTGGAAAAACTCCTCGAAAATATTTTTTTGGTGCATCGATTTTTTAGAAGAGCACGGGTGAGTTCTAAAGTATCCATCATATTGATTGATGTGTGAAGGAAACAGATCTTTATAACCTTTGATGAATGTTCCTATTTTAATCTATTTCGAGAATTGCATCATATTCGCAATATACAAGACATGTTACGGCCTCCTGTAAAGCGCTATGGAAACGTCCCTCTATTTTCACAGTGCCCTGATTTAATAAACTCGAACAGTGTGAATTGTTTGAATGGTCTGAAGTAAGATCGAATGCAAGCAAAAAATGGCCATTATCAAACAACTTTTTGCTAATTTGATGACTTCTATCATCATAATGAATTCCAGTACCTCTGAATATTGTGTGATAGCCTCTAGTACTAATAATAATTTTATTATTACTATAATCAAATTCCAGAGGCTGAGAAGGTATGTGAACTCCATTAACAGCCAAGTTAAACCATTGCAACTTGTAATGTTGAAAATTAAATGGATTTTCTGCTCTGTCACCAGAATAAGCTTTATTAGAAACCATGCAAAATATTAATAAATTAGGCAATTGGCCAATAACTACATTATCAAGCGCTAATGAATGACTTCCGGGATGTAAAGTAAAAGATTTTACTTCGACTCGCTTAAATGTGTATTTGAAATATCTATAAGTTTCGCCATTTCCCAAAGATACAAATTCGATAGAACTGGCATTATCTAAAGATGCAATGGGGCTAAAAGGAACTTCTTCATAACGTAAAACATTCGATTGAATAGGTAATGGCGAAAATAGGTCCAATTCGCTTTTCATGCATTCTACATGTGCTGCCATATTTATCTATTTTTAGTCTGTAAATATGTCTGATTTATTACGATTTTTTAGAATTTTTTTTAATTTTGTTATGTCTTCTTTTGCTGCTAGTCAAAGACTGGGTTTTAGCTTTCAAAGTTTTCTTTTTTATACGTAATCCGGACCCCGACTGAGCCATATTTTTAAGCTTTCTTATACCTTTTTCTCTCAGCACATTTACAGCTGCAACACTTTGATGTTTTAAAATTTCAGTTATGGGTCTACTACCAATATCTTCTAAAACAGCCTTTCCCGATTTAATTGCTTGATTTTTTTAATGCTGAGATCCCCGATTGCCACAATGGTTTCAAATATTTAAAAATTCGCGAGAAAAAAGCTTCGACACTCCCTCTACCCGACTGAATAACTCTCGGGATAGCGTACACATCTCCTATGTCATGCGTGCCAGCACCAATTTGGCTCATATAATAATTTGGGTATACTTTTTCCATGGTTGAGTACAGAATGAAGAAATTTTAAGTGGGCATTTTATTTATATAGTTCCTAATTTCTTAAAATGTAATGTGCAAAATATTGGCGTCGAACTAGCTTTGAAATCGACTTTTCTACCCAAGTCATCTGCTATCAATAATGAACTACTTGGAATAGAAGAAATTTCTATTGGCGAGTACTCGATTCTATCAAATTTAATATGCTGTTGCGACCCATTGACTGGCAGGACTCGTAAACATCTTATAAATTGACTGCCAAACAATCTAGGTTTTATAATATCGCTATAAACGAAAATATGACCAACCACATTATGTTTTTCTTTTTTATTTTTAAATGATTTATTAAGCTTTCAATTGAGCCTATGAGAGGAAATATCATTTCAAGTATCTGAAAATTATTTATAATGAGGCCTTCAGTTTCTTTGTTTATTTCCTTATTTTTACTATCCTCATTTTGCGATCGCGCTTGCGTGTTCATAAAGAAATGTTAAGAAGGTGAGACACTTGCCGGATCAGACGCGATAATTGTTATTCTGGAAAAATTTGAATCCATATTGAGCTTATTTAAAAAAATTTCCAAAATGCCAACAACCCAATCGCCTAATTACAAGTATTTGCTCACAGTGATTTATATTTTTTCCAAATATGCCTTTGCTATGCCTGTGAAATCGAAAAATTTACCGAAGCCATGAAAACAATTTTTAGTAAATCGAAAAGAATGCCGACCAAGGCAAAGAATTTTTCAATTCCAAATTTAAAGAGCTTATGAATAAAAATAAAATTAACCACTATCATACTTTCACCGATTTGAAAGCTTCAATATGCGAAAGATTTAATCGAACGTTAAAAAATAAAATGTGGAAAATGTTTAGCTTTAATGGAAACTACAAATGGACGATATTTTTAGATGAGTTAGTTGAAAAATATAATAATACGAAACATAGCACGATAAAAGAAAAACCTGTAAATTTGACTTTAAAAAACGAAAAACATTTATTAAAAACAATTTATAATTATCCTAAAGTATTTTCTAATGGAAAATTTAATATAAACGATTTTGTTAGAATTACAAAGTATAAAGGAATATTTACTAAAGGCTATGAGCCGAACTGGTCAACCGAAATTTTTAAAATTTATAAAATAAGAAATACTTATCCAGTTAAATATTTATTAAAAGATTTTAATGATGAAATTATATTTGGAGGATTTTATGAATCAGAATTGCAGAATGTCAAACACAGCGATGTATATTTAATAGAAAAAATTCTTAAACGTAAGAAAAATGAAGTTCTTGTTAAATGGTTAGGTTTTGATGATAACTATAATTCATGGATAAATAAAAAACATATTTTAAAATAACAATACAGAAATGTTTTATTTATATTTTTTCACATAAATTTCCTAAATTAAGTTTACACTATTTATTTTTATTTTCTTATTTTTAATTTTGATTTTTTACATAAATTTCTTATATTTAATTTAAAAATAATCGGATTACAATTTTTCAAAGTCATTAGCAGAAATTTTTTCCAAGTCGATTCGAAAGTGCACCCATGCATAGGTACTAATACCGTCTTCCCTAATATACGGTTTATCATCAGAAGAACTTAAAGCTATTTTATTTAAATTTTGGGTGTATATGTTATGAAGTTTAGATCTTAAAACCATCATATCCCCGTAAAAGATTTTTTGTTTATATAAACAATCAAGAAAATTATTTTTAGTTAATTTATCAACAACATTTCGTTTTATACCTTTAACTTTTTTTGTTTGATCGTTATTGTCTGTTTCAATAAAATATACCTTACTTCTAAGCCCAATAAATTCTGTCATTATTTCTCCATTGTTTTCTTCTTTCATGAGACCTATAATTTTTTTTATTTTTTAGCGGAATGTCGAATCTATTATTTGGAGGGTAATCGGACGTATCAAACTTAAGTTTTAGTGGATCTGCATATAAATTTTCCGTAAAAATAGTATATATAAATGAATCGGTATCCATATAGTTTAAAGTAATATTTACCCCGAATTTCGGTTTCATGTAAGAATAATGAAAATCATACATTTTAAGTTTCGACAACTCTAGAACGGTGAAGCCAATATATAGAGCTTTATTATAAATGATTCGCGATTTTTTTAATTGGATAACAGCCATATTGTCAGAGAAAATTGCAAGGCTATGAAAATTCGATTTAGCTATTAAAGAACGCGCATTAATGCTCCTACCATTTCCATTTTCCCAATCAGTTACGATTTTTACATCTACTCTTTTCTCAACATTCTCCATAGTTTTACCATAAATAGCGTTATTCATCCGTTTGAATTTTTTTGTTGAAAACGGTTTTTGAAGCAGTTCTAAATGCGGTATTTATGGCTATATATTTTTCCAACCAGCATGATTGGTTGAACTTTAAAGTTCTATATATAAATATTAATTTTAAACCGTTTTTTATACATTGTTGAAGAACTCTATAATCAATAATGTATTTTTCTTTTTTATTTAAATCAGCGATTAATTTAGGAGTTTTATTTTTAATGCACTGATTTTTTGGAGCGAAAGGCAAATCATTATGGTAATCGTGAAGATTTTCGGGATATTCGAGATCCACTTCTAAAATATATCCCTCATCCGATTCATGCGGGAGACTATTTATTTTTGTAAGCAAAGCTTCATTAGCATTTTCTACCCATGCAAATCCTCCATAAGGTAGAGGTTGAGACATGCCCACCCATACAAATTATTAGCATCTAGATATGTCATATATTTACTTTTTTTTGCTACGATCCCATTCTCCCATATGCTGATTATTAGCTCTAGAATGTCTAAGAGAGCATTGAGTTAAACCCCCGAGTATCCCTTTTTTTAAAAAAGTTTAGCATATTAATGTCGGTAAGAAGCTCTAATTACATTCCGGTTAGTTTTAACATAACGTCCCACGAAAAACCTGGAGCTGTGTAATAATGACACGGATGTAACTCATAATTTTCTAGGCAGGTACGTCGGAAACATTCGAAAATATCGGTTAAGAGTAGCACATCGCTTTTAAGATATGTCATCATATATTCTCTGATATTTCTACAATCGAATTTTTCCCAAACGCATTGAGCTATTGCATATTCTTCAGAAGTACATGATTTACCATTTAATTTGTTATTAAACGCATTAATAGGCGGCATTAATTTAACACTTCAAAAGAAGTAAGGTACTCGTACGGGAATGGTATTTTTTGCTTAGCAAATTAATTTTTTCCGCATCTTTTGTAACTGATTTTGTTGTTATAAAGTCCGAGTCAGATAAATCTTTTGATAGAGTGTCTAGACTTTCAGGCATAAAACGCGTTGAATCTAAAAATCTTGTGACATAGCTATAGTTGCTATCCAAGTGAATTCTTACCGAAAATGATATATACCTTTCTTTAGTTTGAGGGATAATATCTATTCTAGAAGTTTGCTTGCTAAGAGCCACGATAAATAAATGAGAGTCATATCCTGATAGATTATGAAAGAAAACCGGAAAGAAGTTTTGTACCCGATATCTTAAATTACATGAGTTATGCGCAGGACCTCTAAATTTTCCCGAAAAATGACAATGATCTCTTACGTCTTACCTTATCTCTAGAACTTAAAATTATATGCTTACATATATGGCAAATATTATTCGTTGAAAAACCATTTTCTTCTTCAGCTGTTAGAGGGCTCATTTTCTTCGGGTTTTGATAAAACTTTTGATAAATTGCTTTAGTCTCTTCTATTAAATCCGATATAAATTTGTCTGCACAATCTTCACCTAAACAAAAAAATATATAAATTTAGCATTTCGATGTAAAACTTTTTATGCAATGTATATTTACCTGTATATGTAAGAAATTTATTTTCATTCTCATCAAAAGAACTTTTCCGAAAAAAACCATATGCACATGGCTTTTGCAAATTGATATTTACAGTTGACGAATTCTCAGGATTCTGGACGCAAGTATATATTGGTTCTAGCACTGATTCGAAATCTGCATAATATGCGAAAGGCGCAATTTGGGCTCTTTCATAATTCTTAAACTCGATAAATGCATCTTCCGATTTAGGTAATTTTGATATCACTTTTCCGCATTCTTCCTTATGAATTGTATAAGCACGTTCATTATTAAAATGGTGGAGACAAGCGTTACAGAAAAAAAGCGTTGTAGTAAAATTAGTTAATTGACTTCGCAAAAGTTTTGATAAACTTTTTATCCATACAAAATGAGAGCGTTCATCTTTTTCTATAATCAGAAGATTGACATGGAATGATTTTTCCACTTTTGTACAATAAAATGGTCCTGTTATATCAAATTTATTGTCGGGTTTTTCCTCATATCCGAAAACATTAACACTTATTAATTGATTTAATTTTTCAAATATTTTTATATCCTGTAGTTTGATGGGGGGAATCAAATATCACCAAAATTCAGTTCTTTTATCAATACATTTTCTTTTCCAATTTTAATTTTCGAATTTGATATGTCTTCGATACGATATGAGGCAGTACGATAAGGATTATCTCCGTTATCGAGATTAAAAACAACTGATATTATCGCCCATTTAAAGAAAAAATTATCAGCATTTTGCACATTAATACAAGTTTTTTTATTCTTTATAAAACCAGGCAGATCAATAAAATTTGAACCTTTTATAGGTTTATATTTATTTGTATTTATTTCTACGTGGGAATTTCTTATTAATGTCCATCCGGAATCGCGTTCTTGAAATTTCTCTGATTTGGTGACAATCTCTTGAACCATTTCTGTATAAATTTCATCAAATTCATATTCCCCTCTTAGAATCTGGTTTTTCGCAATGAATGATTTCATTTCTATTGCCCAGTTTTCTGCAGATTCATTGTTGCCTTTGCTAATTTTCAAATATTCGCCAAACAGTTCCAAATTAAATTTTATTGGTTCATGTACGTTAAGTATATCGAAAATTAATGATGTTATATCATTCTTGATATCGATGAGAAATTTTTGTATATCTAATATACCTTCATTTTCATTTTGCAATGCATAGCTTCTTATAAAACCACTGAATGCATTTTTTAGCATCTTCAAGTTTTTACCAACCGTTTCACCAACAGCTGCCTTATGGTCATTTTTTCGGATATGCTGATTCCATTTTTTGACCTCAACTTCAACATTACATTTCTCGCAACGTCTTTTACCGGAAATTTCACATTGTAAAGCTCTTTGTTCTTTAACGATGTCGGAAATTGATGGACTGTTTTGCAGGCCGCGATGGATGGCTGCAATGTGCCGTTTTAAATTAAAATTTCTAGAAAAACTCGTGGAACAAAATTCACAAATAAAACCTTTCATTTTATTAAAAATAGTAAATTAAAATATCAACTTGAAAAAATTATATTATAGTTTGAAAGTTGGGAATACAACTAATTTATTTTACCTATTGATCCCCATTTTATACAAATCAACCGTGGGAAAATCCAAAATTAATTTATTAATAATGAATTATTAATTACTGAATTGGCATATTAAATTGGCAAAAATAATATTTTAATTAAATTTATTTGTAATATGATATGCTCTTTCCTTTAATAGCATTTTTTCCAAACGACATGTTCAAACATGATTAATTTCCTCAGAACATTTGCAATATGATATTATTTTTCCGGTAATAATAATTTTTAATAAAATTAATCGAAATTGCGTATTTGACAAAAATTTTAATTATGGGCAAATATTGATTTTAAAAAAAAAAATTATTTCTATTGCATTAAATCAGATAAAAAATTGTAATATGATATCACTTTTCCGGTAATAATAATTTTTAATAAAACTAAGCGAAATTGCGTAATTGACAGAATTTTTAATTATGCAAATATTAATTTAAAAAAAAAAACTTATTATTTTTATTGCATTAAATCAGATAAAAAATTAATTAGCTGGTTATGCTAAATTTTAAGCGTGAGAAAAAACAATATTAATGCACGTGCATCCAGATCAATTCATTGACCCTTGAAATTCTCAAAACTTTTGGGAAAGTGAATCAATTAATATCATATTACATTATTATTCTTGACCGGAAGTAAAAAAAATTGCACATTAAGATGAAAATTACTTAATAATTAATGTGCAAAAATTCTTCAAAAGCTATTTATTTGTATGCAGTATAACATTTATTTTCAATATTTTGCTCATTATTTTTACTCATTTCCTTTGAGCCAGAACATATATAAATACACTACTAAAATAGGTGATAAAATTTTGATTTTAGATGAAACTCGAAATAAATTCGGTCAAGTTTATAATGGACCATTCATGGTAGAAAATGTAGATTCGTTAAATGTTACTTATTTAGATTCAAAATTCAATAGAATCAAAGTAATTCACAAAAACAATGTAATTAAATTTAAGGAATAAATAAAAATTAAAACATGAGTATGACTAAATAAGGATATTAAATAAATAAAATTCAGTAAATAAGCATTAATAACTATTAAGATCTAATATATATAAATAATTAACAATATTACTATTCAATAATAAAATTAAGCATTTTAAATTTTATAAAGTATTTACTATAATATAAATATAATTAAGTGTTTATTTTTCTAAAAATAACATATTTAAGTTATAAAATAACTTATTTTATTCAATATTTAAATATAAAATTAATTAGCGAAATAATTACCAAATAAAAATTATATTGAAATTTAATTAAGTTCTAATTGTATACAAACATATCAAGGGAGGTGTAGCCGACATAACTTCATTTATGTAGCCGCTCACACCCACACCTGTAATAATTATATGTTCTGCACATATATCATAATATTTTGTAATTACTATTCATTATAATATAAGTGCATTTTTAAATAAAGAGCATTCGCTCATTAGATCTAGAAGAGATTGTTTGATTTAATTTTAATAATACAATTGTACCCGAAAAAAATTGAAAATGATAACTGCAATTGCAGAAATATGTGTACTGGTAAATTAATGTTAAACAACAAACCGAAATTTTCAATGGTTATTATTCACTAGCCAATTTGGATTTACAAAAAGTTTTTTTATTTAGTTCAGTAAAAATTAATAAAAAAAAGAGAAATTGTACTCAAACCATTGATAGTAAAAGAAATTCTACTAGAAATTATTATTGAAAAAGCGAAAATAGGAGTGATAGTAGGATCACTCGAGCTCTAGCTGCAAATAATATTGATGCTAAAAGGCTAGCCGAGAAAAAAAAAAATCAATAAACTATAAGCATATCAGTTGCACTATAGCAGTAATGATAATTCAAATAGAAAGTATCTTTCACCGCAAATTAGTCTTGCCAAAATACTGTACAAATCAGAAACAGACAATTATCTTTCCAAATATATTTTTTTAAGATATATTAATAAAAAATTTAATTAATATTTTCGTAAATAATAAAATAAAATTTACATCTGGTGCAGAAGAAAAACAAGAATTCTTAATTTATGGAAAAGTTGAATGTGCCAAAAAAAAATATGATAATCGAACTAATCAAGCACAAATTTATGTTACTGTGATGTTACTGTAATTATTATAGTCATGTTACTGTAATTGTATTCGATTTTATGAAAACACCAATTCCTACCACTTGCATATGTTATTATGGACGCCAAAGACAAAGACGTACTGCCAAGGTGTACATAATTTGATTTAGTAGTTTCTCCAGAATTTTTGGGAAAAACTGCAATATCATATATTTTTAATAATATTGTAAACTTATTTTTCTTTAGAAATAATGCTGCTACTATGTACAACTCGAACGAAACCATTGATTTCAGAGATCTGAATAAGTTGCTAGCTGCCTTTTAAATTATATAGAAAAGAAAGTGACCACATCGCTTCTGACAATGTATTCTGGTATTATATTCTGATCATTCCCATGTGATCAAGATATTGGGCTGATTGAAAAAAAATAATAAATATTTTAAACATGTTTATGTACCAGAATACTGGATTGTTGTAATAAAAACTGCTGGAAAGAAAAAGCTTTTGAAATAATTTATATGACTAAGAGAAAATTTATTTCAAAAGCAATTAAATTCATCATAACAAATAGGACTAAAGATGAAAATAATGCAATGTCTAAGGTACCAAAATATAGATCCGTTCATATTTTGATTCAAGTATTCAAATTCAACAAGAATACTTTTCGGTCTTAAAAATTAAAAAAAGACAGCGATGTGCAATTGTTTGTGTGTATTGTACTTTGACGATATAGATATAGACTGCTAACAATCTGTCATTTTCATATATTTTTAAAATAAAAATCGTAGTCAACATAAGTGGCTCGGGCAAAAAACTGTACTAAAAGTGTAGTAGCATCTAGTGGCATTGATTTTATGCCGAAACCTTTAAATATGGAAGAAAAAAGAAAAAATAAGTTGAAAATTTAATTGAAATTTAACTATATGTATATTGTTTTAAAATTAAACATTTTAATTATGTAAAAATTAGAAACAGTAAATTAAATTTTTTTTGATGATAATTTATTTTTTGGCAATATGAGCACACCCTACTGATTTTTTTGTAATTCCGCTGTAACTTTTTTTAATTTTATGGGATTACCTCAATTTTTTTGTAAAATGTAGGTACATTGATTACACAAAAAATTACCTGAAAAAGTCCAAAATCCCGTTAATTAGGGAATAAAAACCAAATTTGTAATGTTTTTCAAATTTTAATGTAAATTATTTTATTATAAAATGTACAGTTAATGTTATTTTTATTGTTTTTGATAAATTAATTAATATGAGGTATTGCCTCCTCTTGCATTTAGAACAGCCTGGTACCTTCTGGACATTTAAGTTATTAAATTATTCAAGAATTTTCTTGGTATTCGAGCCCAAATCTCTTGAAGCAGATTACATAGCTGAGCTCTTGTTGTAACTGTCGCCAAATCATTGAGAATGCTTCTTTGAAGTCTATCCCATGCATGCTCAATGGGATTTAAGTCCGGGGATTGTGTTGGTCAGGATAACACCCGAATATCTTTATGGTCTAACCACTTTTTTACAATTCGTGTCGTATGTGGTCTGGCATTGTCATGCATTAAAATAAATTCTGATCCAATTTCCGATGCAAATGGAAGCACAACAGGTTCAAGTATTTCATCAATATAAGAAGCTGCTGTTAAATTCCCATTTGGAAAAACGAGATTGGTTTTTCCATCCATTGAAATACCTGCCCATACCACGACAGTGCTTCCGCTATAACTGTAGACTTCATGCACATTTCTTAACCTTTCTATGTTGCCAGATCGTCTCCAAATTCTACTTCTTCTTGTATCTGGATGAAATCCGAATCGAGATTCATCGGAGAACAAAACTGTAGAACATTGTTCATTTGTCCAATTTTTGATAATTTCACACCAATTACTTCTCAGCTCTCGATTCCCACGACGTATCGCAGGACATCTCAATGGGCGACGAGAGTAAAGACCGGCTTCATGTAGTCTGTCCCTGATAGTTTGGTCACTAACAGATATGTGTTCAGCTCTATGCAACTCCGACTGTAATTGTCGACCTGTTAAATTGCTGTGCCGGCTGGCTTCAAGTACCAGATACCGGTCTTGCTGTGAAATTGTTGATCTTCCACGACCTGGATATTGCTCCCTTGGGCTTCCAGTGACACATTGCCGCTGCCACAACCTACAGATAACTGCCCTGTTTACGTTGAAAGCTCTGGCAACATCAGCTTGGCTACTTCCACATTGAAGCATTCCTACGGCTTCATGCAATTTTGTTAACGTAAGATGACGTATATTACTGTTTTTGCACACGAATTTAAAGGATTTTTTTTAACTAAACTCGCTAAATTCTAAAACAAAAATAATTAAACTTTGTGACTTTTTGGTTTTTATTCCCTAATTAAGCGGATTTTGCACTTTTTCAGATAATTTTTTCAGGTATCGATGTGTAATCAATGTACCTACATTTGACAAAAAAATTGAGGTAATCCCATAAAATTTAAAAAAGTTACAGCGGAATTACATGGTGTTGCTTAGACTTTTTTGATGTGTGTATTTTTTTCAATTCATTTCGGAAGCGAGTCTACTTGGTATGAAGCTCTAATGGTAATGCAGCATCCCAGTCTAGTTTCAATTTCCAGAGTTCTTGAATAAAGATCTTGGCCAATGTTATAACAGGGTTAACTTATCCCAATAACAGGGTTAACTTATCCCTATAAATCGGCCGGAGTAGATAATATATTCCCCGCTTTATTGCAACAGGGATTGGAGATTCTTATGCCAACCATGTTAAGAATCTTCAAAGATAGTTTTATATGGGGATACATCCCAAAAATATGGAGGAAAGCAAGGGTGGTTTTTATTCCAAAGGCAGGGAACCGTCCTATTGAAAAGCCTAAGTCTTACCGCCCAATAAGTCTTACATCCTTCTTTGTTAAAACGATGGAGAAATTAGTGGATCACCACATCAGAACGGGACCTAACAAAGTCCGCCTTCATTGTAAACAACACGCTTACCAAAAAGGTAAATCAACAGAGTCCGCCCTTCACGACCTCGTAAGGTATATTGAAAAGGCAATGGACTATAAGGAAGTTGCCCTATGCGCATTCATCGATATAGAAGGAGCTTTTGATAATACTCCCCACGATGCTATAATAGCAGCAGCTAGGAAGAAAGGCCTAGGAGAGGTAACTATTAGATGGATACACGCCATGCTCAGAAGCCGTTTAACAACAGCTAATCTGGGTAACAGCACATTAACGGCACAGACCTATAGGGGTTGCCCCCAAGGAGGAGTATTATCTCCACTGTTATGGTCAATTGTTGTTGATGAGCTTCTAGAATACTTAAACGAGCAAGGCTTTGATGTAATAGGCTATGCCGACGACCTGGTCATCATTATTAGAGGAAAACACGATCCAATCGTTTCACAAAGGCTACAATCTGCCTTAGAACTCATACTAAATTGGTGTAAAGCAAAAAATCTCAGTATTAATCCAAGCAAAACTGAAATAGTACCGTTTACAAATAGGAGAAAACTATCTCTAATCCCACCTGTTCTAGATGGTACAACTATTCCATTTTCTAAAGAGGTCAAATACCTGGGTGTAATACTGGACGGTAAACTCAATTGGAATAGTCAAATTGAAACGACTCATGCCAAAGCTATCAGAGCAATGTGGGCTTGCAAAAGCTTATTTGGCAGAAAATGGGGACTCAATCCCAAGATGATATACTGGTGCTACAGAACGATCATCCTACCAATAGTCACATACGGATCTACAGTATGGTGGACTAAAACCTTACAAAAGAAAGCACAAATCCTGCTACAGAAAATACAGAGATTTGCGTGTCTTAGTATTACAGGCGCTATGTCAACCTGCCCAACGGCTGCAATGGAATTGCTCCTAAATCTCCCTCCGCTCCATCTCCATATTAAAAAGGAGGCGGTCAAGGGGGTTATCCGTATACAAAAAGTTAAGAAGTACACTTCAGGTGATTTTAGGGGACACCTAAAAATTCTAAACAACCCCAAAATAGAGGTGTTAACCTCAATCCTATCGGACACTATGCCGACCAAATATAATTTTGAATTTCCTTTCAAGGTTATAATCAGAGATCGTAAGGACTGGCAATCCTCACTACCTGAATTTGAAGAGGGAGCAACCGTCTGGTTTACGGATGGTTCTCGTACCTCAGAAGGTACCGGAGCCGGTGTAATAGGCCCAAACTTCTCGGTATCAAAACCACTCGGCACAGAAGCAACAGTCTTCCAAGCTGAGATGGTGGCTCTGGAGCTTTGTATTCAAGAAAATCTAAGAAGAGCTCATCGCAACACCATCATCTACATCCTATCAGATAGTCAGGCAGTCCTTAAGGCTATATCCTCACACACACAGAGGTCAAAATTAGTTTGGGACTGTCTGACAAACCTCAAAATCCTGGCCAAAAGGAACAAAGTAACCTTAATGTGGGTGCCAGGACATACAGGGATTGAAGGAAACGAAGAGGCAGACTGCCTTGCGAAAACTGGCTCAAGCACGAAACTTATCGGACCAGAGCCATTTTGTGGAAAACCAAGAGGACACCATAACCTCGCTTTACGTAGATGGATTGAACAAGAGCATAAAACCTACTGGCATAAACTACCAGGGCTCTCTACATCAAAAAAATTCATTACACCAAATAAAATAAAAGTGGACGTCTTAATAACACTCAGCAAAAGGGATATAAGAACCCTGACAGGCCTTCTAACAGGACATAGTCCCTTGAATTACCACCTCAGTAAACTAGGCCTGGCTGACACAGACATCTGTCGCCTCTGCCTCAACGACAAAGAGACGACGGAACACATCCTCTGCCACTGCGAGGCACTCGCAAGAGGCAGACTTAATATCTTAGGCAAAGGTTTCCTTACTCCTGAAGAATTGGGCAGTATCGCTCCCTCAAACATACTAGGTTTCTTTAAATCTATTAAATGGTAGGAGGAATAGGGGCTTTAATCGCACAATAGATCGCTGAGGTCGTAGTGCTCTCTCGCGTTCCCCTTCTCAAAAAAAAAAAAAAAAAATCCCAATGGATCGATTTGTTTGCGCGCCTGCCAAATAGTTTGAAATTTAAATTGGTGGTTGGTAGCCAAGCTAGACTTAATGTCTTAATGCTGCCTTCCGTAGAATTTTTGATCGTAACGAGCTCTTCTCGATCTTGTAAATCAACATTTCGAAGTAATTTTGAATGATTGGCGCACCATTTTCTTCATATGAAGCCACCACTTGCAAGTAGCTTTTTTAGCTAGGTTTGCAGATTTAAAACTTTGTCTAGATCTTCACAGCTGGTCATAAAGTTGTCAACGTAAAAATCCCTTTTTGTTATCTGTGCTGCAAGTGGGAATTCATTAGCACATTTATCCGCCAGTTGGTGTAAATATCTGATCGCAAGGTAAGAAGCGCTGGTGGTTCCATATGTTACTATTTATATTTTAAATTAGTAGTATTTATGTTTTAAATTGTTATATTCATCCTGTTGTACTATGGATGATTGCGATGATCTGTTGATTGTTGGTGATTTTAATTTTCCTAGGCTGGTTTGGGTTGAATCGGATGATGAGTCATATTACGTTGCATCTACTGCAACTTCTTTAGTTGAAACATCATTTATTGATAATTTATCTGATTGTAGCCTTTTCCAGGTTAAAAATAGTTTAAATCGGCAACTCGATCTGGTTTTTACAACTGATATCCAAAACTGTATTGTTATAGAAAGTACTCAATGTCTGTCTGTTATGGATGCCTACCATCCGCCACAGTCTTTAACTTTTGCTTATGAGAATGGTAATTGTAATAGTAATGATAATAATAATAATAATCGTAATCCTTATCGTTTCAATCTTCGTAAAACTGATTTTGATAAATTAAATTTTTTACTTAGTAATGTCAATTTTGATATAATTTTTAATTCTAATGATAACATTAATTTAATGATTTCTAATTTTTATGCTCTAATTTTTGAGTGCATAGAACTATCAGTTCCAATTTCATCCAAAAAAACCTTGTTTTTTCGCCTCCATGGTACAATAATGAACTTCGCTCATTACGAAATAATAGGAATAAATTATGGCGTAAGTTTCTAACACCTAGGGCAGACTGTGTTTTTTCGGAATATGTTAGCGTATCAGACGAATTTTCCGTGTTGTCTAAAGATCTATATCTATATGATAATTATATAAGTAAAATGCAGTTTGACATTATTTTTGATCCGAAAAAATTCTGGAAATTTATAAATATTAAAAGGAAATCTGACGGGTACCCTTCCACACTAAAATATGATAATCATTCATCAAATGATCCCGAAGTTTTTTCTAATCACTTCGCTGATTTTTTTAATCAAGCTTTTAAAGGTAATGATTTTGTGCCAGACGTTAATTACTTTTCCTATTTAAATAATTATGCTCAGACATAGTTAGTAAATGTAAAAATTAATTTAGAAACGGTGGTTGATTAATTTAAAAGATGATTACTCATCTGGTCCTGACGGTCTATCAGCAATTGTTTTAAAGAAATGCAGCGATAGCCTTGCACCGCTTCTCACAGCACTTTTCAATAAATCTATGTCAGTGGGGATATTTCCAAGTTTTTGGAAGGATTCTTTTATTATTCCCGTACATAAAAAGGGCTGTAAAGCTGAAATTTGTAACTATAGGCCCATAGCCAAGCTATCCTGCGTTCCTAAACGTTTTGAGAGTATTGTTTATGATACCCTATTCTTTAAATCCCTGATTTCACCTAAACAACACGGGTTTTTGAAGGGCAGATCGATGACCACTAATTTAACGGAATTCGTATCTAACAGTCTTAATACAATGGAAGTTGGTCGTGACGTCGATGCTCTCCTTACTGACTTTAGTAAAGCTTTTGACAAACTTTCGCATGAGATTATTCTGTTAAAATTTCAAGCACTTGGGTTTCCACCTTTTTTTTGCATTGGTTAAAATCGTATTTAATAAATCGTACATATAGGGTATTTTTAGGCCAGCTACTTCGATTTCATTTACGGCTAAGTCTGGAGTGCCTCATGGCAGCCACGTTGGTCCACTAATTTTTATTTTATCCATAAACGATGTTACTTTAATTATAAAAAAGTCGGAATCCAATATTTATGCAGATGATATGAAAATTTCTAAAATAATTTCATCTCCCTCAGATAGTATTGTCCTTCCGGAGGATTTAAATAAATTTTCAATTTGGTGTCAAAAGAACCATCTGGAGCTCAATGTTAACAAATGCCAAGCTATTACGTTTTCCCGTAAACGCATTCGCCATCCACCTCGTGATTATTATCTTAATGGTGCGCTTGTTCCAAGAGTCACGGCTATTCGTGACTTAGGAATTCTCTGTGACAGTGACTTAAATTGCCACTCCCATTTCGATAATATTAGTACCGATAATTTTAACTTTAATAAATAATAGTACCTATAATTTTAACTTTAATTACAGCAAATATCAACTAAAATGTAGTCTTAAAAGCTAATTTTTATATGTATATGTTTTGTGTTATTATATGTTTAGTTAATTAAGTATATTTTATAATATAACAAACTGCTATTTTTATTTTGCATAAATAAATTTATTTTTTATTTATTTATTATATTTTTTTACATTTTTATTTTTTTACATAAATTTATAAATTATCATGAATTGACAGGTGGTGACAGTGGAGGGAAGTAGTAGCATTCTTTTGTGAAGCCCAAAGCTAGTGGTAACCTTTTAATTTGTGTTTTTTTTTATTAACGCTGGATTCAATCTCGGTTTTCCTTAGGTTTTTTTTATTATTGTATTAATTTCTAAATTTTTAGCCTCGAATTATCAGGTGACAGCCGAGGGAAGTAACAGCATTTTTTGTGAAGCCTAAAGCTACTTGTAACCTGTTAATTTGTGTGCTTTTCTAACGCTAGAACCACAAATTTGTGTTTTCCTTAGCTTTATATATTTGTAGTAATTTTTTTAATAATATAACAAACTGCTATTTTTTATTTATTTATTATATTTTTTTTACATTTTTATTTTTTTACATAAATTTATAAATTATCATGAATTGACAGGTGACAGTGGAGGGAAGTAGTAGCATTCTTTTGTGAAGCCCAAAGCTAGTGGTAACCTTTTAATTTGTGTTTTTTTTTTATTAACGCTGGATTCAATCTCGGTTTTCCTTAGGTTTTTTTTATTATTGTATTAATTTCTAAATTTTTAGCCTCGAATTATCAGGTGACAGCCGAGGGAAGTAACAGCATTTTTTGTGAAGCCTAAAGCTACTTGTAACCTGTTAATTTGTGTGCTTTTCTAACGCTAGAACCACAAATCTGTGTTTTCCTTAGCTTTATATATTTGTAGTAATTTTTTTAATTTTTAAACCTTGAATTAACAGGCGACAGCCGAGGGAAGTAGTAGCATTCTTTTTAGTACTGTGAAGCCTAAAGCTAGTGGTAACCTGTTAAGTCGAGTTTTTTGTGACGCTGGAACTACAATTTCAATTTTTTCTTAGCGTATTTTTTTACTTGTAGAGGGCTGGTAGTACCTATCATACTTTTTTTTATACTACTTTAATACAAAAACTTAATTGTTGAATTTGTAATGACTTGAACCAACAGGCGGTTTCGTATGTAGGGTATAGGAGTTTTTTTCAGAAATGTGAACCCTTATGTTTGCGGCAAGCAAACATTCTTTGGAATGGTCATGAAAACGTTTTAGACCATAGTGAGTTTGTTAAAGCTGGTGTGGCTAACAGATCCATGATGAAACTAACATTCTTGGATTGTCGTAACGGTTGAGTAGCGTATCCCATGCTGTAAGATAGTTGTTACTAATAAATGACAAATTAAGCGACTTGCCTTGCCAGCAAGGCAAGGCCTTGAGATAGTAAAATTTCTCAATTGCACTGTGGGTTCAAGTTTTAGTGTTTTGTTTTCTTAATTTTATATTTTAGTTTGTATTTTACTGTATTAAGCAATAGTGTCTAATTGATATTTGTTTGTGTTCAGTGATGGTAACACCAGAGCTTAATCAATTGCGGATAGTAAAATTTTTCTCAGCATGTGAGAAAGTGCAAGAAATCAAGCTTAGGGATAGTAGATATTTTCCTTAATTATATGTTCCTTTCTAACATAGCCTTACTAACAATATCTCTCCTTATACTTGATTTCGCTGATCCAAACAAATTATCTGTCTCTATCCCCGGTACTAATTTTCTTGGTAACGGGAAGATGGGGCTTGTGTTTTAGATTGATGAGGATTAGATACTCGATAAAAAAAAATGATGCTTGGTTAGACACTTCATGCAATTTCTAGACGGACAGTTCAATGAGCCATGGCCAGTTCCATGCATAACTTGAAGCGCTTAATGTGATTTAAGCGTTCAGCTGCATATAAACGGCATCATTTCTATAATTTGTGCGATCCTTTGCATTTGGAACATGTAACTGACTGTGCTTCTTTCGACAACAATGTAGAAAGTCTGTTGGGAATTGTAGAGTTTCGAGATTGGTAACTCTGTTGTAATCTGTTTCCAGCAGCTTCTGATGATTGAAAACGCAATTCAATGAATAAGTAGAAATCGTCTAGCGTCTGTAGTTCTCTAGGTTGTTTTAGCGATAATTCGTATAAGCGACGAGTCTCAGCGTCCAGTTTTGGTAGCAAAATTTGCAGCACTAATGAGTCCCAACTGCGAATATCAACACCCAAATTTCTCACGGCAAGCAAACATTCTTTGGAATGGTCATGAAAACGTTTTAGACCATAGTGAGTTTGTTAAAGCTGGTGTGGCTAACAGATCCATGATGAAACTAACATTCTTGGATTGTCGTAACGGTTGAGTAGCGTATCCCATGCTGTAAGATAGTTGTTACTAATAAATGACAAATTAAGCGACTTGCCTTGCCAGCAAGGCAAGGCCTTGAGATAGTAAAATTTCTCAATTGCACTGATACTTGTCTGACTATATATCATTTGTTCGAATATATCTTGGAATTGTTTTCTATTTCTGCCATGTTCCCCGGAATTTTCAATGTATTTAAATTGTCTAATAAGCTTGAAATCATCTCTCAAATATTTAGCATTTATAGCATTAAAAGTTCTCTTTACATCTTCTTACAGTACAGCTGTATTAAACTTGTTTACCAATTCAGATTGGTCATCTATAACTCGTTTGTAAGCTTTCCCATATACAGATGCTGTAAGTCTTACAGTGTAAGAGATAATGATTCTACATTTAAATTTGATTCTTTCTTTGCGAGATGCTCCCAATCTACTGCGAATGGGTAATCACTTGGAAATTGATTTATTTTGACAACATGCTTGTCAGTGACAATATCTCCAATTATTCCTATATCACCAACCATAGCTACAATTTTATTTATTTATTTATTTATTTCTGTTTAATTCAAACAACTTACAATTTCTTAAATATACTATATAAATACATAGCATTAACTAAGTTAAAATTTAATACTTAATATATATTATTCATTCTATATAAATAAAAATAGAATATTGTCAATATTTAATTTAATTTAATACAAATTATTAATTCTATAAAAGTATAAATATATAATATTAAATATTACCAAATAATAAATGGATTAATTAATTAACTTCAATTAACTACAGTCTCCATTTGAGCAGACTACTTAAATATTACATACTAACTATTAAATACTAAATAGTATTAAAAGAATAATAATACTAGTAATAATGGTTAATAGAATATATAACAATCAATTACCTATAATTAGTTTTTTTAAGTTGATATTCTAATTTGATTTTGAAATTTATTGCCTAATATTTGCATCCGGTTAATGGGTTCAAATTTACCATATGTAGTCCTATGGAAAGCTATTCTGAATAAATTTGGAGATCTAGATCGATAATTGTTCGTAAATTCTATTTTATTTAAAATGAATGATATCAATTTGCAAGTTTATAACTTCAGTTAAGAAAATTACATCAGCCAATTCACGTCTTTTTTCTAATGAAGCCAAATGTATTAAATTCAGCTTATCTAAATATGGCGGTAATATTAATGGATTCAGCCACTGAAATTGACGTAAAGCATACCTAATTAAATTTCTTTGACGTATTTCTTTGTACTCTATTCGACTTACAAGAAATTTAACATTCCAATTCATAGTAATGCTTCAACATTTTACGTAGATAATAATCAAACTTTTTCTCCATTTTCAGGAAGATTTTCATTTTCTAATGCAATATTTATATGCATAATATATATTTTCACACCAAAACATCTTAACAATTATTTACTGGCTTTAATAATAGTCTATTAATTTCATATATTATGTTTTCTTAAATGTTCAAATACACATATGCATGTATGCCTGTAGTTCCATTTTATTTGTATCTTAACTGCATGGTGTTTGTACTATTTGGAAATTTTAGATGGAAATCAACACATATGCATGTATGCCTGCAGTTCCATTTTATTTGTATCTTAACTGCATGGTGTTTGTACTATTTGGAAATTTTAGATGGAAATCAATTATTAATTCGTTATGTTTGTCTAATAAAACACTATTATATTTTTCTAAAAAATCTGGAACCAATTATAGTGTGACATTATTGCTGTTGCATCTTAACTACAATACTAAAAGTTATTATTTAACATTAATCAATATCCGTTTTTTATGATGCATATGTACAAATTTATCAACAGATCTACAAAAATCCGTCATTTTATTATTATTCCTTTAAAAACTTTATTTTTACATTTAGATCATTTATATTTTCTTTACACACTCCTTTAATTTATTAATTTCATTATCAACATATTATTTTGAAACAACATCGAAACTATCAATAGGTTGTGCAACTTTTATAGTTCGTTTATTTTTTAAATCATAATCGTCTTCTGTCATGAAATTAAACCCTCACAGGGATGACCTTGTAAAGGTTTTCTCTCTCTTCAGCAGGCGTCCAAATTTGTCAAAAGGAGTTATATAATTTTGTGTATATCATTTATAATATTAGTCCATCTCAAATATAAAGCTTCATGACTTTTAAACAATAATTCTCATTAAAGATCAAACTAATACATGAACATGTATCTGGTCCTGGCTTTGCACTATCTGAAGACCATATGCAATTTTCAAAATGACATCCATGAATGGAAGACCATAGTTCTTCATAATTGAATCTTTCCAACACCTTTACATATCTCTCAAAGTTCTCTTTGTGTTAATCAGCCAATTAATCTTTATATTCGCATAGAAACTTATTTGCAAATTTTAATTTATTAATGTATTTATTTTTGACTGGTGATAAAGTTAATATCAAGCTGATATTGTCTCAAGATTTTCCCAACCCCACATGACAATAATTATTGACTGATGCAGCTACTAATCCACATGACAATAATTATTGACTGATGCAGCTACTAATGAATTTCAAAACGATGCACAACAAACCTGCCCGGTGCTTTCAGCCACCCAAGACACATCTTAACAATCATCCACTAATCATATATACCCCGTTCACACACCATACACAACCTACCAAACCAAACATATATTCTCATCCAATACACAAACCACCTTCTGATGAGAAAGCTTTCCTCATACAATACGCATAGTCAATGTACATTGTACATACTATTGTTATATTCACAATCAAGCATTCTGTATATAATCTCCAAAAATATATTTTATTTTACCTTTTTCACTGGATATAATTTTTTTATTTATATTATACTTTTGAACATTTATTTTAAGCTTTTAATATAACAGATGATGTAAATTTAAATTGCATTTCATCCATTACCATACTATGTAAATTATTTCTAAAATTATCCAAGAAGTGCATTTTCTTTACTTTTCCTGCGTTGCAAATCGAAAATGTTGACAGTCGAAAAGCTTTTTCTTTGCTTTGTGTTGATTTGCGTTAACTCACTGAGAATGGTACTACATTTTTCATTAGTTCAACTTCCAACTTAGCTTTGCGCTAGCATCGCTTTATATTACTTTTCTTATTGTGAAGCCAGCATATTATAGATCTTTATTATTTATAAGAATGATTTGCGACATTTTCACACATATTAAGATATAGTTAAAAGATTTTTTTTTTAATTTAAATTAAATATTTTTTAACCAACATTTTCAATATATTTGTAATATAATTTTAATTATGTATATTTCAGGTGTAGTACTTGTGGTAAAGGATTTACTAAAAAATCATATTTAATTAGTCATATGAACAATACTCACAGGTCAAATGACTAACTTAATTGCGAGACATCAGATGTGGATACAAATAACTGTGACAGTCTTCGTGAATTTTTAGCCATTTGTAAAGTTTGTATTTTAAGAAGTATGTAACAAATAAAATATGAAATTGCAGCTCCTTGTTTTTTTAAAGTTCTTTATTAATTGATTTAGTAATAATTTTTAAAATATTTTTGTGAAACATTTGTCCTGAAATTATTACGAAACTGTAATATGCAAAAAAAATACGGAGTACAAAATGCGTGTCAACAATTTCATGCGCTTATCCGCCTGAGAGCACGTCCGGCAATGTTCAAAAAAATACTTAAATTCAATTTTTATTTTCAATTTTGGCATCTGCAACAATTTTTGTTTGTCTACAATACTTTGTTAGGGAGTTCGATTCGGATATATCTTACTTTAATGAAACTATTTAGTTTTTTTTATATAATATAATTGATATTTCAATTCTTAATTTGAAAATTATACAGTAATTTTCAATAATTAAAAAAATATCAAAAATTGTAAATTGAACAATAGAAAAACACATGGTGGAATAGATAAAGTTGAAAAAAAATTTAAACAAATCATTTTAAAAAGCCTAAATTTCAAATAATTAAAAAATAAAATAATAATATCTAATAAATTGGAAAAAGATGGAAGTAGAAAGTGATGTTGTAATTAATACCAGATAAACCTTCTAATCCAACAAATATCAACCAAGATAATAACCTTTCTCCAAATAAAATTAAAACTATAAATTTATATAATGTGAAAACTGGCATAACTTATTATAATAGTTACAAAGTAATAGGAACAGGTGTTGAAACTAATTATTTAAGCACAACTTCTTGGCCGACTTATATCCAAAATATTGGGTAATGATAACCATATCGTAGTTTTTAAAGGAAAAGAACATCAAGAAATGCAGCGATTATATATCGTAAATTTCCATAAATAGCTAATAAGCTGGTAATGAATGAGGAACTTAAACTGGAAAAAATAAACTGTTTTATACCATTATCGATTCTAACACGATCAACAGTAGCTAAAGGAATAGAGACCAATTTCAGTGAAAATGAGATAATTGATAATATAAAAATACACAATATAAAGCGGCTTAACAAAAAAATTACAAATGATAAAGGTGAAAATGATAAAAGTTTTGTCCCTTCTCAATCAATAATTGTTATTTTTTTAGGTACCAAAATACCAGACATCGTTATCTTATTCTACAATAGAATACCGGTGGAGTTGTATAAACAGCCTATCCGATAATGTTCGAATTGCTGGAGATATGGCCACACAACTTAGTTCTATAAAGCAAAAGAAATATGTTTAATGTGCGGGCAAACACCAAAACACATGTAATGCGATAATGAACTCTTCTGCAGTAATTGCAAAATAAAACATAAAGCAACATACACTGATTGCCCGTAAAAAATAAGGCAAAAAGAAATGCACCATGTTATGTCAAACTGAAATATATTTTACAATAGAATACCGGTAGAGTTGTATAAACAGCATATCCGATCATGTTCGAATTGCTGGAGATATGGTCACACAACTAAGTTCTATAAAGCAAAAGAAGTATGTTTAATGTGCGGACAACCACCAATACACATGCAATGCGATAATGAACTCTTCTGCAGCAATTGCAAAATAAAACATAAAGCAGAATTAAAACATGCAAAATAAAACATAATCAGAATTAATGAATTATGGCGATGATAATTTACAAGGCACGAATAATGTTAATAACATGCAAATAAATGTACAAAAACATAGAAATATCAATAATACTCCTAGAACAATATCAACAACAATCAAACGTAGAAATAAACAATTAGTGACTAAACCTAAAAGGTTACAAAAAAGTAAAACTACCATTGATTTGACACCATCTTTTCCAGAATTTTCATCATCAATAACTTTACCATTTACATCTGCACATATAGTAGTATCAAACATATACAATAAAAATACAGCAATACAACAAAATAATTCTAATATTAATGTAACTGATACAAATACACATAAAGATACCATAGAGAAAAAAATCTATTAGCATAAATAAAAAACTATCACAAGTAGTTACATCAGCACCAATAGCAGGACCAAGCACATCCAACATTGTAAGTAAAATAAAACAATATAGTTCTACTATAATAACAAAAAAATCATATGATGGTAATCTAAAAAAAAATAAGTAACGAAAATATTCAAAAACCAGATAAATTATACATAAATAAAAGTAATATTTTTAATGATACAACACAGATTATAACAAAATATATTAAACAAAACAACACAAATAAAATGCTAGAAAAGTCAGAGTCCGATTCTAATTCTTCACTGAATTAAATCTAATAATGATAACACAACTATATAAAACATTTATATTAGAAGAACTACAGATTCTTATCTGTGAATATGATCCTTTAATAATATGTCTTCAAGAATCCAGACTAAATTCAAAACAAACCAACATTAAAATTAAAAATTATGATATTATCAGAAATGATTTTTACCTTCGGTGATAATTCACGCGGAAATGTATTAATAGCAATTAAAGACTATATTAAATATAATGAAATAATTTTTAATACAAATCATCAAATAGTGGGTATAGAAATAATTTTTCCAATCAAATTAAATATCACGTTTATATATTTACCAAACTCAACAAGAATGATATACAATGAAATTGAAAACTTAAGTAAACAAATACCAAATCCATTCTTATTAGTTGGTGATTTTAATGCACACAATCCCATGTGGGGATCTAGTAGGATTGATTCCCGTGGTAAAATAATGGAAAATATTATACAAAATTTTGATATCAGTTTTTTAAATAATGGTGAAGCTACCCATGTCACCATTCACACGGGTAATATGATTACAATTGATCTTAAATTTTGTAAGGGTATTTAATGTTCAAATTTTATTTGGAAAACACATGACGATTTGTGCCACAGTGATCATTTTCCCATAATTATCGAATACCTAACAAAAACACAAGATATCAGATACAAACACCCGAAATGGATCATTGAAAAAGTTGACTGGGAGAATTATAGTAAATATACAGTTTTTAAAAATTATATCGATATGTTTGATAATATACAGGATATAATGTAAATACGTAATAGAAAATGCAAAACAAATTTATTCCTAAAACATCAGGTAGGGCTTCCAGTTTTCAAAAGCTGTTCGGCGGGACAATATGGAGCAAATATTACGCACTCACACATAAATTGAAAAGTCGTTGGAAAAGAGACATTTTATTTAAATTTTACTTTTTTTAATAATTATAATTGTAATTATCCCATAAAAGCATGTGTTTAACCATTTAGATTAAACTTAATGTGTTTTTTAACATGGGAAAATTATTAAAAATAAAATAAAGACATACTTAATACGTAATGAGAAGTAAAATATTATAGTTGTTTAATCAACTTATTTATTACAAAAAAACGTCGTTAAAATTATCCATTAACATTATTATTAAAAATAATTAAAAATACAAAAAAAATATTCATGAAGGTTCAATTCATTAACTTTTTAAGTTATCCTTCAATTTAAATAAAATAAATACAAATTAAATAACGTTTTACATACTAATGGTATTTTTCATTTGACTTAGCTTTTTTTAAAATAGAGTTTCCTGCTTCTGTTTGAAGGAATTTTCTAAATTCGAGACACGTCATTTTAAAATTTTATCATTAATTCGGCTTCAAGATTTTCGATCAACAAGCTATTCCGTTCTTTTCGCCAAGCAATATTCATTAAACTAAATATTCTTTCGGATGTTGAATTTCCATGTGGAATAGAAAAAATGTAACAAACAATTTTAAGCAAATTGTTGCAATCCGGAAATTCTTGAAAAAATTTGACCCAAATCTTATCACTACTCGAACTATTTTCTCGTATAATTATATTTTCTTCTGCAAAATTTTTAAGCTTAATGCTTTCTTCAAACAACTTGTCTTCATCAATATTATTTATATTAAATTTTTGTATAATATTATCCAAATCATTAAAACAAGGAATTGTTAATTTTAAATTCATTGGTTTCAAAAATTTAAAAACACTGTCCTCAAAATTGAACCATTTTTCTAAATATTTAATAGCAGTAGTTAAAGCATTTTTCGCTTCAATTTTAAAACGACATATTTCGTTCTCATTGATACATTTCAGTATCGCAGTCTTTGCTATCGATCCAAAATATTCTTTGTCAAGCCTATCTTGTAAAGAATTTTTTACTTTAACCATCAACTACAGGATATAATGTAAATACGTCACAGAAAACGTAATAGAAAATGCAAAACAAATTTATTCCTAAAACATCAGCCATCAGGTGATGTTAAACACCCATCAGTACCTTAGTGGAATAACCAAATTGGTGGTGAAATAAGGAAAAGGAATAAAAGCCCAAAAAAAGTATATGAATAGTCGTCATGAATAGATGATCTCATAACATTCAAAAAACAAAAGGCTTTAACACATCGAATAACTCGAAATGCCAAAAAGGATTCATGGAATAAATACTTCAACTCAATTGATTTAAATACACCAACAGCTTCAGTATGTTATAAGATAAATCGAATAAATAAAATAAATAGCCCGTATATTAAATATATAAAACATAAAAATACTATAGCTGATACCCCAGATCAGATATATTTGGAGAATATTTTGAAAAAATTAACTCTTCTGAAAATTATGATAAGGATTTTATACAATACAAAGTTATTCAAGAAAAAATAATATTGCATTTTGATAGTATTAACCAGGAAAAGTACAATCATGATATATCATACAGAGAGTTCGAAACAGCCCTTCAGAGCTGCAACAATACATTACCAGGAATTGATAATATACATTAGTCAATGATTAAAAACTTAAACAAACAGTCCAAAGAATATAAATTATTAAATTCTATATGTAATAACATTTTACTACAGCATGAATACCCAGATACACGGCATAAAACATTAATAATGCCTATATTGAAACCAGGTAAAAGTAATACAATAGTTGAGACTTAGAGGCCTGTCTCATTAACATCCTACATTTCAAAATTATTGGAAAAAATAATTGCGGTTAGGCTAAATTGGCTGGCAAATAAAACAAACATAATTGGAGATCCACAATGTGGATTCCAAAAAAATCGCTCTACTATACATTACTTGGTTAATTTACAATCAGAAATATATAACTTCTTCAAGAATAAAGAACATCTTATTGCTGTTAATATAGATATCCAAAAGGCATATTATATGACCTGGAGATATGGTATAATGAAAGTTCTTTATATAATGGGTATACGAGGATATATTACTTACTTTGTTAAAAAAAATTCTAGAAAATAGAACATTCCAAGTTTTGATTGACAACGTAAAATCTAAAGAATTCTTTTCAAAAAATGGAGTACCTCAAGATTGTACACTGAGCGTTATTATATTTCTCTTAAGTATAAGTACGATAAAGAAACATATTAGTGACCCTGTTAAACGCCTTGTATTTGCGGATGATTGTACTATATTTGATCGTGGTAAAAACCTTAAAAACCTAGAAACAAATTTACAAAATACAATGATAGAATTACAAAAATGGGCAAAAGAACCTGGATTTAAAATATAAGTTGAAAAAACGGTAGCTATACATTTCACTAAACTCTATTAGATTCCATTAATCCCAAAGATAGTGCTTAATAAAATTTGATAAGGAGGTTAAAATACTGGAAATGTATTTTGATAAAAAACTAACATGGAATAGACAAATAAATAGTATAAAAGCTGAATATATTTAAAAGCCTTTCATCAATAACATAGGGAACTAATAGGTATTAATTGTTAAAAATTTATAAAACTTTTATTCTTCCAATTTTAGATTATGGTGCAGTCATATATGTATAATCACAGAGCAATAATAAAACAGAAGAACAAACCTGTTGATTTGTTCTTTATCGGGTCGGTTGTGTTTTTGTGATTTTTACTAATTATATTTATTTAATTTGCATGTGATTAATTTATTTTCATTTAATTTAAATAATTTGTTTTATTTTGTGCATATTTATTTATATTTATATATATTTTTTTTGATTTCTGCCTGTTTTTAATTAATTTAAAAGAAATTAAATATTATATTTTTTTCTTGAAAAATAACAAAAATCAAAAATATCAAAAAATTCAAAAAAAAAAAACTTGTTTCTATTGACATAGTGTTACAGTTTTGTTTTAACTCGATATATATTTCTCAAGAGAATTTAATTTATTGTGTTCTTTTTTGTTGTTGTTTTTGGTCTGTTACTAATTTCAATATCATATGGTCGTATTCAATTGTGAGTATTATTTATAATAATTTTATTGTTGATGTCTTTTTAATTATTTTTTGGGTTAAAGTCAAATTTCCGAATTTATTCTTTCTTTTGACCGACTGACTGCCATTTGACCTAATTTATAAAATTTATTTTTAAGTTTTTAAGTTTTATTTATTCAAACATTATAATTATTTTAATTTTATAATTTTGAAGTACATTTTGTTTAATATGGAATCGGTTATTTGTTGTATTTGTAATACTGCCATTGATACTTCTAAGATAGTTAAATTAATTTTAATTTTATTTGCGCAGATTGTAAATCCACCAATTTTTGTGGACTTATACAAAAAAAAATATAATAATGGAAGATTTTTCTGCTAATTTAGCCTCTATCAAGAGCATTGTTGAAAATAATTGTGAATTTTCATATAACTTCCAAAGAAAATTTGATTTGCTTCAGAAGTACGTTACTGATTTGAGTGGTGAGCTGGAAAATATTAGTAATAATATTAACACAAATACTCAGATTATGAACCGTGTTTTATTCGGTAATGAAAAGAATTTTCCGAAGATTCTCAAATTGTTTTCAAAACTTGAAAACATTGATATATCATTTATTGATAATTTTAAAGATAAATTAGACTTGATCCAACGTGAAATTTTTACAAACTCTCAAAATTATTCGCTGGCTCGTGACTATATTAATATTAAAACTGTCAAGCTCAATAATTTTGAAAAAGTAGTTGATACTAACATTGAGTCGATATTGAAATCAATCAGTAAACTTTCTACTGATTTCAATAACGCCAATTCAGCGCAAGATACACATTTTGATGAAATTATAATTAATTTCGAACGCGTCGAAACTGAATTGACATCAACAAACAAAATCGTTAGCGAACTTTTGGCCAAGTCAATTATTTATCACCAACCTGATCAATCATCAACTACTGAGCAATTGCTTGTTCAAATTCTATCTGATACATCGAGTAATGTTATTCCTAAAAACTCTGTTATTAACAACTTAATGGACGAGTTATCATCCTCAGAACAGAGTGATAATAACATTGCTACCGCTCAGCAGTCAACATCAGATATTTCGAATGTTATAAGTGGTACTTCAAGTGCAATTGATGCTAATAATAATAATAGTGTGTGTAGTCAATGGTATGGTTAATATACCTAGCGGTAAAATAAAAAAGGCGGTAAAAAAAACTAGAAAATCTAGAGCTAAAAAAAATAATATTAATAAAAAAAAACTACTAATTCAAATATTGCACTAGATACTATTAGTATTACAAATTCCAATAATAATAGTGCATTTACTAACAATAACACTATTTGTCCGTCCTCATTAGATTCTTCTGTGTCGTTAGAACCATTATCACCTCCTCCTACTTTACGTTTTGTTACGCGTCCAAAAATTATTTTTAGTTCACGGTTCCACCCAGAAACTACGTCTGAAGCAGTTCTAACATTTATAAAAAATAGTTTTATAAATATTAATATAGACCATATTAAATGCCATAAAATTAGTAAACAAGATGCTCATGTTGCGTCGTTTAAGATAACCGTTCCTGCAGAATACTTTTCCGTGCTATTAAAATCTGATTCGTGGCCTTGTGGTATATTTATTAAGGAATTTACATCATCTCGAGCACCGGGTTCTATACTTCATTTAAATACTCCGGTTTCGGTGCCAAAAAACTAAAGTGCTTGTCCCTTTAATATCAAAATGTAAGGGGACTTCGAACTAAAGCGGCTAAAGTTTTTTAAAAATCGCAAATGCTTCCTTTCGACATTTTTGCTTTAACTGAAACTAATTTAACTGATTCCTTCCGCGACAATGAACTTTTTACTTCAGACTTTAGCGTCTTTCGGAAAGATGGGTTTAATTCTTCAGGGCGTGGGGTTCTTATTGCGGTTCGTTCTAATCTTGATGCTTCCTTTTTCAATGTTCCTAATACTATTAATGTTGAATTAATATGTGTTAGAATTTCTGTTAGTCGTCGTAGTATTTATGTGTTAAATTGTTATATTCATCCTGTTAGTCCCATTGAATGTTACCAACTTTTCTTAAATGCTGTCGATTTCTTGCATTGTACTATGGATGATTGCGATGATCTATTGATTGTTGGTGATTTTAATTTTCCTAGGCTGGTTTGGGTTGAATCGGATGATGAATCATATTACGTTGATGAATCATAATGCAACTTCTTTAGTTGAAACTTCATTTATTGATAATTTATCTGATTGCAGCCTTTTCCAGGTTGGTAATGTTAAAAATAGCTTAAATCGTCAACTAGATCTAGTTTTTACAACTGATATACAAAACTGTATTGTTATAGAAAGTACTCAATGTCTGTCTGTTATGGATGCCTACCATCCTCCACTTTCCTTAACTTTTGCTTATGAGAACGGTAATTGTAATAGTAATGATAATAATAATAATAATAATGGTAATCCTTATCGTTTCAATTTTCGTGAAACTGATTTTGATAAATTAAATTTTTTACTTAGTAATGTCAATTTTGATATAATTTTAAATTCTAATGATAACATTGATTTAATGATTTCTAATTTTTATGCTCTAATTTTTGAGTGCATAGAAATAGTTCTATGCACTCAAAAATTAGAGTATAAAAATTAGAAATCATTAAATCAATGTTATCATTAGAATTAAAAATTATATCAAAATTGACATTACTAAGTAAAAAATTTAATTTATCAAAATCAGTTCCAATTTACATCCAAAAAAACCTTGTTTTTTCGCCTCCATGGTACAATAATGAACTTCGCTCATTACGAAACAATAGGAATAAATTATGGCGTAAGTTTCTAACAACTAGGTAGGAGTATGCTTTTTCGGAATATGTTAGCGTATCTGACGAATTTTCTGTGTTATCTAAAGATCTATATGATAATTATATAAGTCAAATGCAGTTTCACATTATTTCACATCCGAAAAAATTCTGGAAATTTATTAATATTAAAAGGAAATCTGACGGGTACCCTTCCACATTAAAATATGATAATCATTCATCAAATGATCCCGAAGTTGTTTCTAATCACTTCGCTGATTTTTTTAATCAAGCTTTTATTGATAATGATTTTGTGCCAGACGTTAATTACTTTTCTTATTTAAATAATAATGCTCAGACATCTTTAGTAAGTGTAAATATTAATTAAGAAACGGTGGTTGATAAAATTAGCAATTTAAAAGATGATTATTCATCTGGTCCTGACGGTCTGCCAGCAATTGTTTTAAAGAAATGCAACGATGGCCTCTCACAGCACTTTTCAATAAATCTATGTCATTGGGGATATTTCCAAGTTTTTGGAAGAATTCTTTTATTATCCCCGTACATAAAAAGGGCTGTAAAGCTGAAATTTGTAACTATAGGCCCATAGCCAAGCTATCCTGCGTTCCTAAACTTTTTGAGAGTATTGTTTATGATACCCTCTTCTTTCACTGTAAATCCCTGATTTCACCTAAACAACACGGGTTTTTGAAGGGCAGATCGATTACCACTAATTTAACGGAATTCGTATCTAACAGTCTTAATACAATGGAAGTTGGTCGTGACGTCGATGCTATCATTACTGACTTTAGTAAAGCTTTTGACAAACTTTCGCATGAGATTATTCTGTTCAAATTTCAAGCACTTTGGTTTCCACCTTCTTTTTTACTTTGGTTAGAATCGTATTTAATAAATCGTCAATATAGGGTACTTTTTAGGTCAGCTACTTCGATCTCATTTACGGCTAAGTCTGGAGTGCCTCAGGGCAGTCACCTGGGTCCACTAATTTTTATTTTATCCATAAACGATGTTACTTTAATTATAAAAAAGTCAGAATCCAATATTTATGCGGATGATATGAAAATTTCTAAAATAATTTTATCTCCCTCTGATAGTATTGTCCTTCAGGAGGATTTAAATAAATTTTCAATTTGGTGTCAAAAGAACCATCTGGAGCTCAATGTTAACAAATGCCAAGCTATTACGTTTTCCCGTAAACGCATTCGCCATCCACCTCGTGATTATTATCTTAATGGTGCGCTTGTTCCAAGAGTCACGGCTATTCGTGACTTAGGAATTCTCTGTGTCAGTAACTTAAACTTCCACTCCCATTTCGATAATATAGTTAGTAGGGCTAACTCTATGCTTGGCTTTGTTAAACGGTGGTCTAAGGAGTTTTCTGACCCTTACGTTACTAGGGCTTTATATATGACTTATGTTATGCCGATACTGGAATACGCTAGTCAAGTTTGGTCACCATATCAACTGGTACATATACAAAGAGTTGAGGCGGTCCAACGTAGATTTGTAAGGTTTGCTCTCCGTGGGCTTCCTTGGGTGGACACTTTCAACTTACCTCCTTATGTAGATCGTCTCAAACTTATAGATTTGCAAAACGCTTCAAAGGCGTCGTCAAATAGCTGCTATCGTGTTTGTGCACCAAGTAATTGCAGGTGCTATTGATTCTCCATTTCTCTTAGAACGGATGAATCTTAATATTAATTTTCGCTCGCTTAGATCTGTGTCGCTTTTTAAAATACAATTTCATAGCACAGATTACGGGAAAAATGAACCCATTTCGAGAATGTTACGCGAAGTTAATAATTGCGCCGGGAAATTTGACTTTAATAACAGCAAACTTCAGCTTAAAAGGATCTTAAGTCAATGAGTTTTTTTTTATGTATTTGTCATATATGTATATGCATATTTGTGTTATATGTATATTTATATTATATGTTTTACTTAATTATAAGTATGTATGTATATGTTATTTTTTATGTTTAAAATATAAAATAAATATATAGTATTTGACGATTTTCGATTTCATTAATTTCGATTTTTATAAAAAACTGCTATTTGCAATTCGCAAGATTTGTTATTATATTTAATTTATAATTTTTTAAATTCTCAAAATAATGGGTGACAGGGGAGGGAAGTAGTAGCGTTCTTCCTAGATCGGTGAAGCCCGAAGCTAGTGGTAACCCTTTTAATTTGTTTGTTTTTATACACATATTTAATATTTATATTGACGAATGGTTTTTTCATGATTTTTGATTATTACAAACTGCTAATTGCAATCTAGCACGCTTTTTTTATTTTTTATTTTATATTTTTATTTTAAATTTTTAAGCCTCAAATTGGCAGGTGACAGTGGAGGGAAGTAGTAGCGTTCTTTACAGAATTGCGAAGCCTAAAGCTAGTGGTAACTTGTTAATTTGGTTGGTTTTTGTCGCTGGTACGTGATTTCAGTTCTTCCTTAGCGAATTATTTTTATTTTTATTTTATTTATTTTTTACTTATAGTTTTAGAACTACTTTAGTTCTATCAATTTTACTTTTTTAATTTTTTAATGATTTGAATTAGCAGGTGACGACATAGGGAAGTAGTAGCTTTATTTCAGAATTGTGAAGCCCTATGTAAGTGGTAGCTTGTTAATTTAAATTTTAATGTTTTGTTGCTTTAATTTTCATATATTTATTTTTATTTTATTTATTTAATTTATTTAACTGCTTGTATTAAGCAGTAAGTGTAATCTATTAATATCTGTTTTGTTTTCATCAGACCTTAATCCATTGAGGATAGTAAATTATTTCTCAGCATGTGAGAAAGTGCAAGAAATCAAGCTTAAGGATAAAAAGATAATTTCTTTCTATATATATGTTTCTCTTTAACATAACATACTAACATTATCTCTCCTTATGCTTGTTTTCACTGATCCAAAGATATTATCAGTCACTTTTTCGGGCCCCATTTTCTTTGCTACGAGAAGATGGAGCTTGGCTCTGAGATTGATGAGGATTAGATACTCGATTACTAATTTAAACCTGAACAAATAAAAGGTCGATTTTTCGCCCATATAAAATGCAAATTTCTAATAGCTCCATTCTAATACATTCAAATGTGATATATTTACACGACACCGCAAAGCGCAAAGAGTGATACGAGAGAAATTGAAATTATTTTATGAGACAGTTTTTTTGGTTTTATGTTATTCTTTTTCTTTCTAAGCAGTAAAGCATAAGCACAAATATTTTATGAAAATATTTTTTTTGTGGGATAGCTAGTGGTATAAGATATAATTATACTAAATAAATATTTAAACTGACAAAAAATCTTTATTTTTTTATTGTTTAAATTTTATTTTTATAAAAGTTTTATGTTTTTAGTTGTTTCAAATTTTATAATTTTTTAAAAATTGACAATGAGTTTTTTTTTTTTTTTTTGTGAATTAATTAAAATTAATTATTTTTTAACTTAACCATGTTGAATGTTTTCTTAATAGAATTAAAAGCAGAAAATCAAGGATATTTTGCAGTGATCAGCACACGTTTCATCCAAAAACCAATTTTGAAAATCTTGTGATTTGTTTGTTTCTTCAATGAATTGATTATAAATTTTTTCTTTAATATTAGGAATAGAACAGTTTAAAAACTAAAAAAATTATCGAATATTTTTACATGAAAATTACAAACTTTGAAGAAAATTTCTGATGGGACTAGCAAAGCAAAATTTGTATTCGAATAATTTTTATGAAATAAAAACCATTCGGTATCTAAATCATATGTTTCGTTTTCTTTTGTCATCGTAAGAAAACGAAAAATAAAGAAAAATCTAATAATGAGACAAATCTGTTTCTCATTTTTTACTATCTGGTACTGCAGCTAGCGCAAACAAAACAAATACATTGAAAGGTGGAGCCATTAAAAATATAAATTTATTTAAAATGCAAAAGAAGAAAACCAACTTAGTTTTACCAAAAAACATGATGAAAAAATCGAACCTTGGATACGTAAGAAACCATTAATAAATAAATACTTAAATGTGTATAGTAAATCGGAAACGTCAAAAGAATTCCATAAATTAAGATGTAAATTCAGAAATTATTATGAAATATACGCGGATGGATCTTTAATTGGAAACACTACTGGTTTTGCTATATACTCTGCAAATCATACAGAAAAAATTAGACTTCCCAATAACACTAGTGTTTTTACTGCAGAACTAAACGCAACAATAATATACTTATATAAATACAACAATAATATACTTATTCTAACAGATTCATTGAGTACAATAGATGTATTATCTAATAATACATCACGTAATGTAATCCAATGATCTTGGAGATCCAAGAAAAGCAACAAATTTTCAGGAAAAAACAATATAATATACATGTGGATTCCGAGCCATATTGATATTAAAGGCAATGAAAAGGCTGATGAAGCTGAAAAACAATTAGTAAAAAACAGTATATCAGAAGAGTTCAAAATATTTAAAAGTGACATAATAAATAACATAAATAGAAAGATACACAACGAAATTCAAAAGAAGTGGCAACTTAAACCTTAGAGTATATAGAACAGGAGATGCTATAGTTATAAAAAAGTGTCAGACCATTTTGTGGGGGGAAAAGAGATTTATTTTATATGGAGGGCTTTAAAAAATGTGAGGCAAGGTAAAAGCTCTTTTTTAGTGAAAAAAGCTTTGCTTAATACAAATAAATAAAATTTTGAATTCATTTGATTTTTTAAGTAAATAAATAAATAAAACAACTGTAATCATATATTTTTTATTTATAATAATATTATTTTTATAATAATATAATAACTTATCGTTTGAAAACATAAAATTGTCAGTATTTTATATATAATATTATAAACATTATTATAAACATATTATAAACATTATTGTTATAAAACTTACAAGCTATAGAGCAGGAACCGCTGTTATTCAGTAATATGCGTCCTGAACATTTATTATTTTTAAAATCATCGACCTAAAAATGTAACGCACGCATTCTATAAGTTACACGATAATCATCCGGTCTTAAATTAACAGCAGCATACGACTGCATACACATCACCACATCTTTAGGAATTCTAAAATATATATTATTTCGATAGTTCATCACAAAAAATAAGTAAGCCTCAAAAGAAAATTATTCTGAGTACAACACTGTCTACAAATTTGGCATTTTGAAAGCTCTTTTCAAATTTAAATTTTTTGTGGTTATAATAATATCGTATTTTTATTAAACTTTTAAAGAGTTTTTTGAATAAAACATTGATATATTTTAATGTTTATTTAAAAAAAAGTATATTTATTCAAAAAAAACATTTTCAATAATAGTAATAATCTATTAAATTTTATATATTTACTTGTGAAGAGTATCTCCTAAACTTCACCGTATTTGATTAAATTAATGGTTCTTGCACCCTTTATCAACACAATAATACATTTTTATTGTTTATTAATGACTTTTTCACTATTATCAATAATTTTCTCACTATATTTTACCTTATTTTATAAAATATTTTTATTATATGTCAAAAATTCGTACAAAAACTCTAGTTCTCTCTAGAGTTTGTTAAATGTTTTCCAAGCTTAAATAAAGGTTTACTTAAGGTTTTAAAATTTTCTTTTTCAAACCATTCGGCCATGATACGATAACCGGAATCGCTCCCGCCGAATGCTTGTTACGCTTCCCGACAACAGGTTGACATGCCTTGCATTTAAGCACAGCTTAGCTCGCCGGTTAGTTTGGGTGGGTTTTTGTTGTCACAAAAAGCATATTTAAATTTAACATTTTATTTTTGCATGTCCTTGGGAGCATACAGGCTGGAGAAGAAGTAGGTCTACTTCACCTGTATATGAAACTCCGGCACAAATAATATAATTACAAAAATCAAATCAAAAACAGCTACAAATCTCTTTATGAAATTGAAACTAAATAAAATAATTAAAAATATATCGAAAAATACAAAAGAAACTGAGATTTTTTTTTTTTTTTTTGAACTACGAATTTCGAGCACTTCTTGTTATTACTCCTTGCATTGCCCACCCCTACCTATGACAATAGTTTGCAAGCTATAATTTCTCTATTGTCCCTTTTATTCTATCAAAATCACAACATTAATGGAAATTCATCACACCGCCATGGTCCTTAGAGAGTTCGTGAACGAAGTTCACCACCAAGGTAAATTTCTTTACCACATTCTAACTAAAATAAAATCAACAGTAAGAATTATAATGAATCCCAAGTAACAAATTTTATTCATATTATCAATCTAGCATTATATAAAAAAATTTAATAACTATATTTCATAATTTTTTTTTTTTTTTTTTTTTTTTATATATGTATGTATTTTAAATTTAGTACATTTATTTTAAATCATATTCATTAAAAAAAATATTTTTTTTTTTTTTTTACATTAAGTTATTTCATGATAAACTGATAAACTCATTTATTTATTTAATTCAATTTATTATTTTAATAATTTTATCTTTAATTTCAAATTGGTTTATTTTAAATAAAATATTTTTCTTTATATATATCAAGTTATTTCTTGATTTTAATTTGTATTTTACTGATTTATTTATTTAAATTTAATTTATTATTTTAATAATTTTATCTTTAATTTCAAATTGTTTTATTTAAATAAAATATTTTTCTTTATATATATCAAGTTATTTCTTGATTTTAATTTGTATTTTATTAATTTATTTATTTAAGTTAAAATATTCTTTTAATAATTTTATCTTTAATTTCAAATTGGTTTCTTTTTAAATAATTTTTTTTTTATATATATATTTTTTTTTATAATTGATTCACTTATTTATTTTATTTAATATTTTTAGCATAATAATTTTTTTATGTACTCACCAAGCAAAATCCAGCGTCGAGACTGTGTGCGCACGCAGAACTTGATTGCTGTTGTATATATTATGTTGCTTGGGGGTTTCTCTCTTTTTTTTTTAAAATCTAATTTTTTAGATTTTATAATCTGACTTGTGAAATATTTTATTAATTTAATTGTGAAATGTTTTATTAATTTAATTGTAAAATGTTTTATTAATTTAATTGTGAAATATTTTAATATTTTTAATATGAAATATTTATTAATTTAATGTATACTATTTTATTATTTTACTGTGTAATATTTTAATATTTTACTGTGTACTAATTTATTAATTTACTGTGTAATATTTATTAATTTTTAATTTATCTTTACTATTGATTAATTAATTATTTTACTAATTCAAATGATCAATCTCAAATTAATTAATTTACTATTTATTTTTGTTTTTAATATCAAATTTATGTAGTTTTATCTTTCTTTACTCTACTAATGAAATTTAAATTTAAATTTTAATTTCTACTATATTCAAAAAAAACTGTTTTTAATATATTTTATTTTTAATATGTATATATTTTATATATATATCAAGTTTTAAATGTAAACTATAATCTCTTATTTTAATGTAAAAACCATATCCTAAAAGTATAATAAATTTTAAGGTGAAGGTCAAATTACTCGCGTTTTATACGAGGTAATTGACCTTTAAATCACCTTGCTCTGACCTCACAATTTTCAGGTAAATTTTTGATATTTTACCAGCAAATCTATTCAATACTTTAACTAAAATTTTCTTGATAACTTGATTGTTGGTCTTAAATACTGTTCAGGGTGATTATTACAATTCCGCCTCGGTCTATATCCAGTTTTATTGATGTCTGAATATTGAATATAAAAATATATCTATAAATTACTCCTGTTCTCCAGACAATCTTGAAAATATTAAATTGATTTTTACACTGCATCCAATAATCCACGATTAATTATTTTATTACTCACTACTTTATAAAAATTGAAAATTTAATTTTTACTTTTTTTTTTTATTTTTTTACGTCTTTCACTGGCTAATGTCTTTCCAAAAAAAAAGGTTTTCCGCCGACACGATTAATTTTTAGCCAGTTGTGGCACCTTTGCTAACGATCTAAACTTTGTCGCCGATGCGCAATTACCTTATGCCTTTAATTTTTTATCGGTTAGGGAAATTTTTATCGGTTAGCTTTTCTGCTGTCATCTGTCCATTAAATCTGTCATGAGAAAGCTTTCATATTTTAATTGTCATAAGTCATACGTCCGGTCACATGTTTTTTTTTTTTGGAGCAATAATGTCAGTCAGGTAAATTTTCTTCCTTAATTTGTTTATTTTAATTTATTTATTTTTAGGAATTAAGTCGCTACAAAAATAAAACAATCATATCTACAGCACGTTACAACACAGGTAATTTGGATAGATGTACCGAAGCTGGACAAAATATCTGAAAATCGTGATGATAAAATGATGTGTTTAAATTATGATTCAATGTTAATCGACCCACATAAATAAAAACCCTGAGATGGTCTTATGCTAAAAATTAATAGTTTTAATTATTTTAGATCCTTCGCATGGAAAACACCAGGTATTTTCCTGTTTTCTAAATCTGTCAACTCATACCGACTTTGACCAACTATTTTGGAAATTTTGCTCTTAATAATTTTTTTTTCCAATTTAGCATTAATGTTTGCTGCAAAGTTACTTTGGATGAAATTACGTCTAAAAACTATTTGACCAACAACAAATTTTCGATCTCTTGATCGTAAATTATATATTTTTTGGTGCTTTTGATGGGCCTTTTCTAGCATTTTAAGAACATTTTCTCGCATTAATCGTATTTTTTCCTCATTTGGCAAAACTTCTATGTTTTCTTGTAATATATTTAAACGATTCAATATTGGATAAGCTGAACCATGAGTGACCATATTACAGCCAAACAGCACGTAATATGGTGATGTTCCAACCGATTCATGTACCGAACTACGTAATGAACAGGCAATCTTTGATAAGTTCAAGTCCCATTCACGATGATCTTTGCCAATGTAAGTTCTTATCGCTGCCAATATTGATCTATTTACACGTTCCGATTGATTCGATTGTGGTGAGTATATCGGTGTTTTAAGATGTTTTACTTGATATTCCTGTAATAAATTAATGAAAGTCTTTGCTTTAAATTGTACTCCATTGTCGGAATAAATCGACTCTGGAACCCCAAATATATTAAAAACATCTTCTTCTAGGTACCTACAAATGTTTAAAGCTGATGGATTTTTAAGTGGTTTTAGCAAAACATATTTTGAAAATTGATCCAAGACTATGAAAATTGAAGTATAACCTCTTTTCGACCGTGGATATGGACCCAACAAATCTATGTAGAGACGTTGCCATGGACGTTCTACAATGATTTGTTGTCCCATTTCTGGACGTAAAATAATATTGGATGGTTTTGCTTCTTTACAAGCATCACAACTTGCTACATAATCTTGAATTTGTTTACCCATTCTAGGCCAGTAAAATAATTGTTGTATTCTATGTAGTGTTTTACTCACACCGCCGTGTGAAGCATTAGGAGGATCATGGTATTTTTTTATGATAGAATTTGTCAGACCATTGGGTACCCAAATTTTCCATGCATTAGATTCTTGATCTGGATCACCGGTACGTGTCTGTGTTCTCTTATATACACGTCCATCAATGATCTTAAGATCTGGGAGACGATCTGGGTTGTCCACTATTGTGTTCATAACCTCCACATATTCTGGTTCCAAAAATATTGGGAATGAAAATCGACATTAAGTTCTGTCACAATCAAAACCTCGTCTACACTGTCTGCTCGGGATAGAGTGTCTGCAACGACATTCTGACTGCCTTTTCTATGTTCGATATTAAAATTGAAGCCTTGCAGTTTTAAGCTCCACCTCGCCAATCGTCCATTTAAATCTTTCTGTCCCATCAACCATTTTAAGCTCGCATGATCAGTAATTACTGTGAACGGTAGACCTTCGATATATGGACGAAAACGTTTAATACTTAAAACAGCAGCAAGACATTCGAGTTCGGTTACACTGTAATTTCGTTGCGCAGAATTTAACTTTTTCGAAAAAAATGCAATAGGGTTCTCTATTCCATCTTCCGACATCTGAAACAGCACACTGCCAACACCAGAAGTACATGCATCGCATTGCACATAAAATTGTTTCGAAAAATCTGGATTTACCAACACTGGTGCTGACGTCAATGCTTTTTTCAACATGTCAAAAGATTCTTGTGCTTCGGGCGTCCATATAAATTTTTTTGAAGATTTATTCGACGTTTTTAACGTATCTGATACTGATGAAGCTAGGATTGCGAAATTATTTATAAATCGTCGATACCATCCAGCCATGCCTAAAAATCGTCGCACTTGCTTGGGTGTTTTTGGTGTTTGAAAACTATTTATTGCTTCGACTTTTGACGGATCTGGTTTAAGACAGCCATTTGTAACTATATATCCTAGATACTTCAATTCTTTAAAACAAAATTTACTCTTTTCCACATTAATTGTTAAACCTGATTTTCTCAAATGAATTGCTACTTCATTTAAAACCTCTAAATGTGTTTTAATATCTGGTGAAATTATTAAAAGGTCGTCCAGGTAAACAAATACTCTATCTCTAAGGCGTTGTGGTATAACTTTATCCATTAGTCTGCACATTCGCTGGGCAGCGTTGCACAATCCAAATGGCATAACCTTGAATTGATACAACGGCCTTCCTGGTACCGTAAAAGCTGTTTTCTCACGTGACTTCTCTTCTAGCGATATTTGCCAGAAAGCATCTTTTAAATCGATACTAGATATGTATCTGGTATCTTGAAGTCTGCTTAACAACCCTTCTATATGAGGCAAAGGATATGCGTCCTTTTTGGTCATTAAATTTACCGCACGTGAATCCAAACATAACCTAATTTTATTTGGTTTTCTCACTAAAACTACTGGTGAGTTCCATGGGCTGTTACTCTCTTCTATTACCCCTAAACTTATCATTCGATCAATTTCTTCATACATTTGCTTCTCAATTACTGGTGAAACTGGCCAGTGTCTACTTTTGATTGGTTCGGCATCTCCTGTATCTATAATATGAGTTTCAACTTGAGTTTTCCCCAATCCTTCAGTCGCAAATGATGGAAATTGGGCCTTAATCATGTCTAACTGTTCTTTGTCTGTCTCTGAAAGTATGTACGCATGTCTTAGTTTTTCGTCAATAACTGATTCTGTCGGACAAGGTTGTGTTTCATCTATTTCAATACTGTGCTGTTCTAGATCGGTAAGTCCTAAACCACATTTTGAAAGTGACGGAAATTTTGCTATTATTGCGTCTAGTTGTTTTTGTTCTTGATCTGTTAAGTCGTGTTCAACTTTTGTTTCTATCGACTGATCTTTTACAGAAATATTTCCAAACGCTGGTTTGATTTCGAAAGCTTTCCAGAAATCGGTCCATAAATACAATGATTGCTTTAACGAAGGACATAAATACAGACGGACTTTTCGTACAAGATTATTACAAGTTACAGGAATAAACATGTTTCCTACAATTTTCTGTGCGTTTCCATCAGCTGTCTGTACTGTAGTTGTCATTTTAGTGTACGTCAAGTTAAGTTTTTCCACTAATTCTAAACATCCTGCACCTAAGATGCTAACATTAGCACCGCTGTCTAAAAGTCCTTGTATATTTCTGTCCGAAATTGTTACTGTTAAGTACCACCGAGGATCTTTACTATTAATTTCTAAAACCGTAGATTCTAAACATTTATTACATTTTCGTTCCGTTCGATGACGTACTCTACAATTTTGAATTCGTTTTTGTTTCTTTGTTGGTTTGGAATTAGCAACAGGAAAATCTTTAAATATTTCTTTACGAATTGATTCATATTCCTTAAGCCTCTGTTCATACGTTTTGATAATAGGTGGCGTTACTGTAGAAACTTGTTTATGTCTAAGATTGTTAATTATTTTTTTATGTTCTATATTTGTCATAGATGGCGTTGGTGGTAACACGTCTGTTTTATTGGTTAGCTGTTCATCAATTTGGTTTACTGGTAAGTTGTCATTATGTCCGTCCTGTAGTATTGTAGTATTAAAATGTTGCTCTATCACTTTTCCGGAGACTGGAATTTGGCCCGTGCTGACTCCGAATTCATCACGTGGCTTTTCGAGTTTCCCGGCGAACAATTAGGACAAAATGGTTTTGCTACTTTTGTACCACATTTGTAGCAAAACAATCTAGGTTGTACTTCAGCACAATCTTGGAAGCTGTGCCCTTGTTTGTCACAATTCCAACAAACATATTTTTGCGTATTACGATTTTCTCTTTTCTGATAATTTATTTCCTCTACTTCAATATCAGATATTTCATCTTCCTTCAATATAATTTCATTGATATCTCTCGTAGATCTCACAGGTTGTCTCGATCTCATTAATACTCTTTCAGCTTTTCTCACTATATCCCTTAAATAATCAACTGAAAATATATCTGCAGTTAAAATCATCTGTTGTATTTTTAAATTTAAATTATTTCGCAGAATATCTATCAACTGATTATCCTTCATCGGATATTTTAATTGTAAGCTCCACGCAGTGATAGCTGAACAAAATTCATCAAATGATTCACCAGGTTGCTGCTTTCTACTCATCATTGTCATGTATATTTCATTATCTGATTCTAAAATTCGAAACTGGCTGATCAAAGCAGATTTTAAAGCTGTCCAGTCTATGTCTTTATGTCTCGTTACATACTGAAAATACCAGGTCTTTCCTAGGCCTTTCAGTAGTATATGTATTTTGTTCGTAACATGTATCCAGTCCACATTGTCATCTCGCGCCATTTTTTCTACTCGTTCTACAAAATCAACTACGGACATTGGTCCTCTACCGTCAAATGTAATACCCCAATCGAACATCGGCGATTTTCTGTCAGCGTATGTATGTTGTCTTGGTTGATAGTTTTCGAAACGTTGCGTCCTTATCGGTTGATTATTGTTTGTAATAATTTCTTGATTTAAAATCATATTTGACAACATTTGTTCTAATTTATGAAATCTATCTTCTGTAGATGGCTGAACTCTATTTGTATCTAATTGTTGTGATTGTGGTCTTGTAAATTGTTGCCTAAACATTGATGGTGGAATATGTTGCTGATCATTAATTATTACTTCTGGTTGCGTCATTTGGTTTTGAATTATTGGTTGTTGTACTATTGGACGATTTTCAACAAAGTTTAATATCGGAGAATTGTACTCATACTCAACTCTATCAATGGCTGAATCACTTCTATAAAGATTAGCCGAATTTATATCTTCTCGATGAACTGGCCTGGTTTGTGTGACTTTATTATTGTTAATTATTCCCGAATCTCCAGATTGTATATTCCTTTGTGAATGAATTTCAATATTTTCCATCTTATTTTCTCTACTCATTCGGTTTCCAGTTACTACAGTCGATGCTATTTGAGATACTGAAGTTTCACTCGAACTTTTACTTGGTCTAGGACTTACAACAGTATTAGATACTTTAGTCGGTGTTAAATGTTTTAATTGGTCAAGAACTTGAGCAAATTGGTTTTGAGTTGTATCTTCTACAATTTTTAACCTATTACTGAATTCAGTAAGCATACTTTGTATGTTATTTAAGAATATTGCTTGTTGGTTATTCGACTGCGTTTTGTCAGAATTATTTTTATTTTGGGTATCTTGGTTTAATGAGCTTTTTTGTGTTTTTTTAGGATTAGCTTCTTTATCCCAATCTTCCGAACTTTCTATTGATTGCTGGATTACAAGTGAATTAGACGATTGTTCATCAAAAGATTTAATCGATTCTCTGTCAGTCATATTAACCAACTGTAGGGTTGGTTATTCTGCTGGTTAGTCATTGCTGCAGCTCCACTACTTGTAGCTGCAGTGGCTGTTGTCAAAGTTTGTGTCGGTTGTGGTAGTGGTAGGCGATTATTTATATTTGGCAAGGTTACATGTTTTTGCTTTTCTTCGCGTGTTGTTTGACGCGTGTTAATTCGCTGAGGATTTGTTGGAGTTTTACCCTTTATTTTATTATCCATTTTAGAACAAAAATAATAAAGGTACGTTAAATAATTATCTCTTTATTAATATTCTTTTTATTTTATTTTTATGTAAATGATTATTAATTGGGATGACGAATAAATAAGGATTTTTTTTTTCTATATATATATAAACTAATTTAACCTAAGATTTGGATACTCAAAAAAAATATATATTCGGAATAAAAAAAATAATTTTTCCTATTTCCTAAGGTTTTTGATTTCTAAATAATTTGGTTCTAATTTCAGGTATTAACGCTGAATCTACTTTAAGATTGATTACTTTATTGGATTAATGGTGGTTCCCTACGAACACATTCTCCCTAATGAAACATGGCTTTTTCGGTGTGTTATGTTTATTAATTTTCACTTTTCCATTAATGTTGTTTTTCTTTTAATTTAATGAATTCGTTTTTGTGGAACATTATTTTGAATGTTTTACTAATCTAAACATGTAAGTACTTGACAGAAACGACTTGTATTACGCTCAACATTTGTTTGCATTCAAAACAATTCAATTTTCCAGAAATCACAGACATATTTCTGTCATTATCAAGAAGTCTACCGTTTGCTAGAATCATACCTACAAAATCGTGAAAATCTCGTATTGATAAAAATAAATGTATATGATTTCGAAAATCCATGTGAAATATTGGCTACCTTAGTATTAAAACAACATCCACATGAACTTTATTTCTCATTTCTTGTCTATAAAAATTACTAAATGAATTAAATTTACTTTACTTAAACAGAATTTACTTATTTATTATTTTATACAGGTGATTTTAAAAACTACTCTACTAAATAATGACTTGATGTAAGACAGAGACCATCTTACGAAATAAACAAACACAATAAATAAATGTTCAGGACTCAGGATCCGTGAAGGATTTTCCTTCTAATGAGCCCCACGTTGGGCGCCATATTGTTAAATGTTTTCCAAGCTTAAATAAAGGTTTACTTAAGGTTTTAAAATTTTCTTTATCAAACCATTCGGCCATGATACGATAACCGGAATCGCTCCCGCCGAATGCTTGCTACGCTTCCCGACAACAGGTTGACATGCCTTGCATTTAAGCACAGCTTAGCTCGCCGGTTAGTTTGGGTGGGTTTTTGTTGTCACAAAAAGCATATTTAAATTTAACATTTTATTTTTGCATGTCCTTGGGAGCATACAGGCTGGAGAAGAAGTAGGTCTACTTCACCTGTATATGAAACTCCGGCACAAATAATATAATTACAAAAATCAAATCAAAAACAGCTACAAATCTCTTTATGAAATTGAAACTAAATAAAATAATTAAAAATATATCGAAAAATACAAAAGAAACTGAGATTTTTTTTTTTTTTTTTGAACTACGAATTTCGAGCACTTGTTGTTATTACTCCTTGCATTGCCCACCCCTACCTATGACAATAGTTTGCAAGCTATAATTTCTCTATTGTCCCTTTTATTCTATATCAAAATCACAACATTAATGGAAATTCATCACACCGCCATGGTTCCTTAGAGAGTTCGTGAACGAAGTTCACCACCAAGGTAAATTTCTTTACCACATTCTAACTCAAATAAAATCAACAGTAAGAATTATAATGAATCCCAAGTAACAAATTTTATTCATATTATCAATCTAGCATTATATAAAAAAATTTAATAACTATATTTCATAAATTTTTTTTTTTTTTTTGTTTATATATGTATGTATTTTAAATTTAGTACATTTATTTTAAATCATATTCATTAAAAAAAATATTTTTTTCTTTTTTTTTTTTTACATTAAGTTATTTCATGATAAACTCATTTATTTATTTAATTCAATTTATTATTTTAATAATTTTATCTTTAATTTCAAATTGGTTTATTTTAAATAAAATATTTTTCTTTATATATATCAAGTTATTGCTTGATTTTAATTTGTATTTTACTGATTTATTTATTTAAATTTAATTTATTATTTTAATAATTTTATCTTTAATTTCAAATTGTTTTATTTAAATAAAATATTTTTCTTTATATATATCAAGTTATTTCTTGATTTTAATTTGTATTTTATTAATTTATTTATTTAAGTTAATATATTCTTTTAATAATTTTATCTTTAATTTCAAATTGGTTTCTTTTTAAATAATTTTTTTTTTATATATATATTTTTTTTATAATTGATTCACTTATTTATTTTATTTAATATTTTTAGCATAATAATTTTTTTATGTACTCACCAAGCAAAATCCAGCGTCGAGACTGTGTGCGCACGCAGAACTTGATTGCTGTTGTATATATTATGTTGCTTGGGGGTTTCTCTCTTTTTTTTTTAAATCTAATTTTTTTTTATTTTTTTTTTTTTGAATCAATTATAGTTTAGAGATATATATATATATATCTTTTTTTTTTATTATTTTTTTTTTTTATATATTTAATTAAAATTTTTTTTAACCAATTGAATTTAGATATATTTTATAATCTGACTTGTGAAATATTTTATTAATTTAATTGTGAAATGTTTTATTAATTTAATTGTAAAATGTTTTATTAATTTAATTGTGAAATATTTTAATATTTTTAATATGAAATATTTATTAATTTACTGTATACTATTTTATTATTTTACTGTGTAATATTTTAATATTTTACTGTGTACTAATTTATTAATTTACTGTGTAATATTTATTAATTTTTAATTTATCTTTACTATTAATTAATTAATTATTTTACTAATTCAAATGTTCAATCTCAAATTAATTAATTTACTATTTATTTTTGTTTTTAATATCAAATTTATGTAGTTTTATCTTTCTTTACTCTACTAATGAAATTTAAATTTAAATTTTAATTTCTACTATATTCAAAAAAAACTGTTTTTAATATATTTTATTTTTACAAGTTTTAAATGTAAACTATAATCTCTTATTTTAATGTAAAAACCATATCCTAAAAGTATAATAAATTTCAAGGCGAAGGTCAAATTACTCGCGTTTTATACGAGGTAATTGACCTTTAAATCACCTTGCTCTGACCTCACAATTTTCAGGAAAATTTTTGATATTTTTCCAGCAAATCTATTCAATACTTTAACTAAAATTTTCTTGATAACTTGATTGTTGGTCTTAAATACTGTTCAGGGTGATTATTACAATTCCGCCTCGGTCTATATCCAGTTTTATTGATGTCTGAATATTGAATATAAAAATATATCTATAAATTACTCCTGTTCTCCAGACAATCTTGAAAATATTAAATTGATTTTTACACTGCATCCAATAATCCACGATTAATTATTTTATTACTCACTACTTTATAAAAATTGAAAATTTAATTTTTACCTTTTTTTTTTTTTACGTCTTTCACTGGCTAATGTCTTTCCAAAAAAAAAGGTTTTCCGCCGACACGATTAATTTTTAGCCAGTTGTGGCACCTTTGCTAACGATCTAAACTTTGGCGCCGATGCGCAATTACCTTATGCCTTTAATTTTTTATCGGTTAGGGAAATTTTTATCGGTTAGCTTTTCTGCTGTCATCTGTCCATTAAATCTGTCATGAGAAAGCTTTCATATTTTAATTGTCATAAGTCATACGTCCGGTTACATGTTTTTTTTTTTTGAGCAATAATGTCAGTCAGGTAAATTTTCTTCCTTTATTTGTTTATTTTAATTTATTTATTTTTAGGAATTAAGTCGCTACAAAAATAAAACAATCATATCTACAGCACGTTACAAGTTTTAATTGTATCGGACGTGTTTTGTTTTTCTGCTGTCAATTTTCTCATATTACTAAATAATTTATTTACTTTATTTCTCTAATTGAATCAGATTTTTAATTTTAAATAAATCGGTTTGTGTTGTTCTTCATTTAATTTTGATTCTGAAAGTGCTAATTTAAATTTAAATTTAATTTAATAATCTTAATAAAATAAAATATTTAATGATCAAAATTAATTTAACAGTAATACTTAAATTTCTTATATTGGCTTTTTTTTATATATATATTTAACATATATTTATTCTTGCCATACTTTTCTATTATTGTATATAATTATAATTTATAATTCAATTGTAACTCTTGAGAGAACATTTATTGTTTATTGTTTTGTGTGCTAGTGCTTTTTTCAATTTCGCTGACCGTGAGTAAAATTTTTCATTGTGTGTGTGTGTCTTCTCTGGCTCGCAGTAATTATTTATCAGCTAAGTATAATTTTTATTTTGTGTTTTCAAATAGTCCGGTCAATTTTTCGATCTTTTTTATCGCAGTCTGACAATTGATCTAATTTTTTATTTTATACCTAGTTAATTTTATATATTTACATTTTCGTACTAGTTCATTATTTAATCGAATTTTTTGAACTTTTAGATTTTTAATTTTTAACTTATTATGGATATAAAGTGCTGTTTTTGTGGACTCGTTGTCGATAGTTCCACTAGACTTAGACCTGTTTTTTTTTTCAAAAATAAGTCAATTCTCTGCAATGTTTGTAAAGAAAATAATATTTTTTCTATGCTTAGACGAAATAATGATCTGATTGAGAATCTCACTCCTTCAGTTGAAAGCATTAAAATGATTGTGGAGTCTTTTGGGGAACGCGTTTTTAGTATGGAAAAAAAAGTTGAGTTGTTGTCAAATAACGTTATTGATTGTATGGAACAAATCAATAGGGATATTGATGCCAACACACGGTCTATTAAAAGTAACGGCTTTGATGATTCTAAACAGTTCACTAAAACCGTTAACTTGCTTAATAACATTGACTCCTCATTGCAGGATGTTGTCAATAAGAAAATTTTAGAACTGGAATCAAGACTTTTAAAAACAACAGCGGATATCAAACAAATTAACGAAACTTTGTCAACTAACAAGGTTAGCTTCCCTAATTTCGAAGATAAATTTTTTCAGAGGTCCGTTGAACTTTCGCGATCGATCTCCAAGCTGTTAAATAATTTCGAATCCCTGAATTCAATATGCGAAAATAACCTCAAAAATATTTCTTCTGGGTTGTCAAGTTTTAACACAGCTATTCCCACGGAAAGTATCGTTGATCCACCGCGCGTATCATTTAGTGGTGACAATACAGCGTCTGATATAGCTTTTACTAGGGAACCCAGCACTAAAGTGAATTCGATTCTGGATGAGCTAACTGAAAGTGACGGTCGAACTCATGCTATATCAACGGTTGAGAACCCATTAATTAGGGCCGCACCTAGAAATAAGTCAATTTTTGTATCTCGGCTTAATATTTCAACCTCTAATTCGAATGTTCTTAACTTTATTAAATCTAAGCTCATTGCGGTAAATATAACTGAGGACCTCAACTTAATAAAGGTTAAAAATATTTCGAATTCTAATCGAATAGTTGCTTCATTCAAAATTTGTGTGCCTGAAGCTGTTTCATCTATTGAAGTTACCGAATACCTGGCCGACCAACACCTTCGTGCAGGAATTTGTTGAAAAGCAGAAAACTAGGGTAGCCGTTAATTTAAATTCAGTTCCAAAAAACTAAAGTGCTTGTCCCTTTACTATCAAAATGTAAGGGGACTTCGTACCAAAGTTCGCGACGTATATTTAAAAACACAAGAACTTTCTCATGATGTTTTTGTGCTAACGGAGACCAATTTGAACGCTAGTTTTAATAATAATGAAATTTTTACTTCTGAATTTAATGTTTTTCGAAAAGATTGTTTAATTGATGGTCTAGATTCTTCTGGTCGCGGTGTTCTTATAGCAGTACGCATGGATTATGACTGTTCGTTGCATTCCTAATACCGAAAATATTGAATTAATTTGTGTCAAAATTAATCTTGGTAAGCGTTCTATTTATATTCTATGCTGCTATATACGCCCATGTAGTCCGATCGAGACATACCAACTTCTCATCGACGCAGTTGATTTCTTGTCCAATACCATGGCTACGGTTGACGATATGTTGGTCTTGGGTGATTTCAATCTACCTGATCTGTTATGGTTGCGGTCAGATGATGATTCTCACTTTGTTGCTGTAAATGCAACTACTCAAAAGGAAATCTTATTTACTGATAATCTCTCTGACAACGGTCTATGCCAGTGCCAGATCAGTGATATTAAAAATAATCTAAACAGGCAACTCGATCTTATTTTCTCTACTAATAACGTAAATTGCATTGTAGTGGAAAGTAGCTTCACTCTATCCACTATTGATCCGTATCACCCTCTTTTAGCTTTAACTTTTTCGTACGAGAACGGTATTATTAACGTAGATTCTGAAAAAACTTATTCTTTTAACTTCCATAAAGCTGATTTTGTTAAACTTAATCAGTTACTTTTTAATTTAAATTTTGATGAAATTTTTAATAACCTAGACAATAACATTGATTTATTAACTGCAAACTTTTACTCAGCTCTTTTCGAATGTTTCGTTTTGTCTCTTCCGATTTCGCCGGCGACCTGGATATCGTCATCCCCACCATGGTATAATAAGGAACTTCGCTCAATCCGTAATCGTAGAAACAAATTATGGCAAAAAATTTTAAAGTCTACAACAGACTCCGACTACATTGAGTATCTTTGCGTTTACGTAGAATTCTCGGATTTATCTCAACTATTATATGATGAATATTTGAATAAAATGCAATCGGAGATTCTATCAAATCCTAAAATTTTTTGGCAATTTATCAATATTAAAAACAAATCAGATGGTTATCCTTCTACATTAAAGTATTTAGATAACTCATCTAATGAATCTAAGATAATCACTAATATGTTTGCTAACTTTTTCAGTCAAGCTTTTAATGACAACCAATTTCATCCTGATGAAAATTATTTATTCGTACTTAAATAATTGCAACCAAACTAATATCGGTTCTTTTAATATTGAATATAATGATGTAGTTGGTAAGATTCAACACCTTAAAGATGATTACTCATCCGGTCCCGATGGTTTTCCTGCTATAGTTTAAAAAAAATGCTGTAACTCATTGGCGTACCCGTTAACATTTCTCTTTCAAATATCACTTTCTGAAGGAATATTTCCCGCTTTGTGGAAGGATTCTTTCATGATTACTCATCCGGTCCCGATGGTTTGCCTGCTATAGTTTTAAAAAAATGCTGTAACTCATTGGCGTACCCGTTAACATTTCTCTTTCAAATATCACTTTCTCAAGGAATATTTCCCGCTTTGTGGAAGGATTCTTTCATGATTCCGATACACAAAAAGGGTTGTAAAACGGATATTTCGAATTATAGGTCAATCGCAAAGTTATCCAGTATTCCAAAACTGTTTGAAAGTATAATTTACGATTCTCTATATTTCCATTGCAAATCGTTGTTTTCTTCAAAGCAGCATGGGTTTCTTAAAGGTAGATCCACCACTACGAATCTAAGTGATTTTGTTTCTAATACTTTAATCAATATGGAAAAAGGGAAAGAAATTGACGTAATCACCACAGATTTCTCCAAAGCGTTTGATAAGATTTCACACAAATTAATTTTGTTCAAACTTAAGGCCCTCGGTTTTCCTTCGGGGATCATTCGCTGGCTAGAATCATATCTAAGTGATCGTCAATACCGTGTTTTATTTATGTCCTCTACTTCTGACTCTTTTATTGCAAAATCCGGTGTTCCACAGGGCAGCCATCTTGGCCCACTGATTTTAGTATTGGCAATAAATGATGTTGATTATATTATAGTTGATTCGAGTGTTTCAGTATACGCCGAAGTAGTAAAGGAAGCACCCTTAGTGTATAAATCGCACTTTTTGCTAAAGACAACACGCTTAACAGTTCCACACTCAATACACCGTAGTACTAGAAACCAATGCATTTAATGCGTTAAAAAGAGCACCATATACAAAACCAGCTATACAATCCTGTCCCCTGATTGGCCAGTGCGCGGCCGGGGGGCCGGTCCTGTGCTGTTGTGTTTACAGGTCTGTGGAATGTCTGTAATATACCAGTAGAGTAAATTTGTTGTATGAAATTTGTATTTAGTATGGAGAAAATGTGAATGCACCGGTAGAGTAAAAAGCGACCTGTTAATTGTGATATGTTGTCTCGGTTTTGTGTGTATGGTTTACACGGTCACACTTGTGTTTGTTTTTTTGCGAGTTTTGTTTTGGAGTTGTTTGTACCCGCCTTTGTAAACAAAAAAAAAACTGGTAAGTATCAGGCGCAAGCTTGTTAAAAAGCACATGGTTAAAAAGCACGTGGTTATTGAAGGCGTTCTGTTTGTTGTTTTCTCTTTAAAGTGTATTCTTTTTATTTGGAATTTGTGTTTATGTTTTGTTATGGTAATCCGTTGCGGCCGCCTTTTTATTTTTTTTGCCAACAAGCAAATAAAAAAGTATCAGACGCAAGCTTATTCGTAGTAAGTTAAATATATAAGGAACTTGTTATTTTGTAAACAAAAAAAAAATGTGTTATGTAAATGTAAAAATTTGTAATTGAATATACTCTCGGGCGTAAACAAAGAAAATAAGTTGATTTTGAACTTGATTTTTATTTGCAAAGGTTATGAAATATATGAACTTAAAGTTTTTTTTTGTGATAAGCAAAGTTAATGTGAGATTTTGATTTTTGTATTTTTTTACATCTTTATATTATATTAGAAAATGTAAAAAAAAACGAGTTTATTAAATATGAATATAATATTGATTTTTTAAAATATTGAATGCTACAATAATAAAAATAAATAAAATTTAAATTTAATCTTTATATCAGTTTTTTCTTTATTTATTTAATAGATATAAGATTGATATTGAATTAAAAATTAGACCTATAAGACCCATACAATAAGCTAAATATTTTATTTTGTTATGTTGAACAGATAATTTGCCATCTTTTTTTGGTGATCCTCTGTCTGTTGTACCACAAACATCAATACACTCGTTTTTATATTTTTGGAAGTCGTCAGAAAAAATGTAACAATTAGGAGAATATTTCTTATGTTCATCTGAAACAATATCGTCTTTAGACCAATGTGATATCTGAACATTACAGTAGTAACACTGTACAATATCACCAAAGTTTAAATAAAAAAATCCATTCGATGCCAATTCTTTAGGCCTTATAAAAGTCTTAGGCCAAATCTCAAATGTTTTGAGTCGTTCTTCTTCTTCACTTAATAATGTCATTTCAAGAAATACTATTTTATTATAAATACCATTGTCAAACCACAAACGGTATTTATACTTTTTTTTATCTTAGTTATGGGTAATACGAATTCAAAAATTAAAACTACGTACTATAATAAGGAAGGACCGAATATATATGGTTCTATTGCAAAAATCCATAATGCTTTAAGAAATAAAAAAATAAGCCACAATAAAATAAAGGATTGGCTTAAATCTCAAGATGTTTATACATTACATTACCCTGTAAAAAAAAAATTCCCTCGGAATCACTATGTAATACAAGATATTGACCAATTATGGGAAATTGACTTATGTGACATGAAAATGTATAAGAAAGTTAATGATAACTTTACATTTTTGTTATCGGTCATTGATGTATTTTCGAAATACGGTTGGGTAGTACCTTTAAAAAATAAAACTGGTAGAGAAATAACTAAAGCCTTTCATAATATTCTTGAACAAAGTGGTAGAAAACCTATTACAGTTCAATCAGACAAAGGTAAAGAATTTAGGAATTCAAATTTTCAAAATTACCTAAAACACAATAATATTCGACAACGTTTTCCCAGCATTTTATCTACACAAAAAGCTGCAGTTGTTGAACGATTTAATCGTACAATAAAAGAAAAAATGTTTAAATATTTTACAGAAAGTGCTACTAAAAGATATATTGATATATTGCCAAATCTTGTAAACTCTTATAACAATTCGATTCATAGTACAATAAAAATGAAACCAGCAGATGTTAATCGTAGTCATGTAAAGCAAATTTATCAAATCTATAAGAATCTGTATAAAAAAGATCCCCAAATTAATGTAAATATATTCCAAGAAGATTATGTGCGTATTGTAAGAAAAAAGGCAATTTTCGAACATGGCTATACACAAAAATGGACAAAGGAAATTTTTCAAGTTTATAAAATTATAAATAGAGAACCATATCCCCTATTTATTTTAAAAGACTTGAAGGGGCGAGAAGTTGAAGGCAGATTTTATTATCAGGAGCTTCAGAAAGTACATAAAAAATGATAGTTTTTACTCACCCATTTACAATGATGATTGCAGGGCCGTCGGGTTGTGGCAAAACTACATTTATTTGTAAATTAATTAGAAACATGGAAACATTTATTAAGCCTGTACCAAAAAAAATTATATGGTGTAATCCTGAATTTAGTGCAGTACCTAAAAGTATACGAAATTTAGAATATCATAATGAAGTGCCCGAAAATATAAAGAATGAAAATAATGAACCAATATTGATTGTACTGGACGACTTAATGTTAGACTCTTACAATACAAAAATTTGTGAATTATTTACTAAAGGATCACACCATCGAAATTTGTCAGTTATTTTAATAACCCAAAATGTATTTCATCAAGGAAAGCATTGTCGCGATATATCACTTAATTCCAAATATTTGGTACTTTTTAAGAATCCTCGAGACAAATCACAAATAGTTCCTTTAGCCAGACAAATTTACCCTGAAAATTCAAAAGAATTTCTGAGAGTATATAATGAAGTAACATCGATCCCGTATGGTTATATTATATTAGATTTGACACAAGACATCAACGATATATTTCGATTTAGATCAAATATACTTAATCCAAAATATTTTGAATGTTATTGTACATTAAAACAATTAACAGAATTATCTGACAAACATGAAACGTTTGAAAACAAATCATCATATGTTACATGTGTTAAAAAAGTCTAAACCAAAATTGCGTCAAATCTTGCTTAAAAATTGTAATTCAGAAGTTATTAAAACTATTTGTGAAATTGCTATAAATATCCTGAATGGAAACCACAAAGTGTCAAAACATACTTTTAAACATTTAAATAAGAATAAAAAAATATTGCGTTGCTTAGCTTGTCCTAAAAAAACAATAAACATAAAAAGAAAACTTATTATACAAAAAGGTGGTTTTTTACCTATGTTAATAGGTTCTGTATTATCAGGAGTAGTAGGTAATTTGTTATCTAAGTATTTAACAAATGAATAATCTACAGCGAATGATTGTTATACCGCCGGAACTGTATACAAAACTCAAAGATAATTTTAATAATGATGCTGAACTCTCACACCTTGATAAAAGTATGAAAGAAATACTAAAAAATAAAAAATTGTCCGATAATGAAAAGTGGTACGTATATCGTCAAAATCTTGTAAAATTTGCTAATAAAAAAAGACAGCATTTGCAACAAAAACCTTATAGTAAGCAATATCAATTACAACAAAAACCCTATACTTCAAACAGTGTAAATAATAAAAAAATATTGTCAAATATGAGTACACAAACCAAACTATATCTACCGCAAGTTAGTAATAGAAACAAAAAGATTCAAACAGAATTATCAACTAAAGAAATAGGTCTGCAATATTACCCTCCCGAAGACGAAATGTATACATTTGAACCATCTAAAAAAATTAATAGTAGTGATTCGGGAACTGATGATGAGGTTTTCGATAATAATGATGAGATTAGAAAAATAGCACAGTCAGCAACACCCACAGGTAAACGTATAAAAGAAAGAAAATCTATAAATTCATCAGATGTTCGTATGTTTGAAACAGATGAAGGTGATATTATTACAGTACCTATATTTGAAAGACCTAAGAAGGATACGAGTATAAATCGTCAGTTACGTTCTTCTACTAAGCAAAATGATAATCAATCGGTATTAAATTTTCCAATACGAAAAAAGATTATTTCAAAATCAGAAAAGGATAAACCAAAAGCACCTTCGGCACTAGATATTGCAAAGTGGAAATCTTATAGATAAAAAAAATGAATCAAAGAGATGATTTTTATATTACACTTTTGAGTGATGCTTCTACTAATTACTATCAAAATAATTCACTAACAAGTTTCACAAATAAACTTCCAAGTGTAATCAATTTAACCCATGGTATTTGGAAAGTAGGTGTCTGCGAAATATATATTAATGATTTTATACCAAATATTTTCAATGAAGATTATGAAGAGAGTGCATTTATAATAATCGGCAGCACTGATAAAAATATATTAGGTATAGGAAAAACTTATCTTCCGTTCAACAAATCTGATTCAATATGTGATTGGAAGGCAATAATCTTACCTAAACTTCTTGAAAATATCTCTGGAGGTCCAGGACATAACAAAAAAGAATGTGAACGGCATTTAATTTCAGAAATATATAGTTTTTTAACAAATGATAATAATTATAATTATAAAGAACCGACTAAAACTCTAGAAATTAAAGATACTAAATATGTAGCCGTGTGTATAAGTACAAGCAGTCTTAAACTTAATGTAAAAATACCAATACAAAGATCATATACAGTCAAGGGGTTTTTAAAAGTTATGTTTGACCAAGTGAAAAATATTAAATCATATAAAGAAAAACTTTTAAAAGATTTTGAAGTGTTTCTAAGCGAATTTACTTCAATAACAAAACCATCTATGATAAATATTTATACAGATATAATAGAACCGTGTTTTGTTGGTGATTCAAAAGTAAGAGTTGTTAAAACTATTGAAACAAAAAACGCCTATGATTCAACAATAATCAAATATTATAGTGTACAATACCATATCGTAGAGAAAAAAGATTTTGATAACATATCCATCAAGTTAACTGATAAATTCGGATATGATATAAATTTCAGCAGAAGTGTAATACCCACAAAGATATTATTACATTTTATAAAATTTTCTATATAAATAAAGATAAATTATTGCATTGTTAGCTATTAAACAATGAACCGTCATTATATAAAATACTACTTATCTCAAACAGGAGGTAATATTGAGGAAATAGGTCCCCTGTTTCATTCAGCAGTAAATTATCAAAGGGGTCGAGGTTTAGGAGATATTTTTGGAGGATTATTTCGCTATATAAAACCGCTTTTATCATCTGGTATAAATTTTTTAAAAAATGAAGCACTTTCAAGTGGAATAGGTGCTTTATCAGATATTGCTTCTGGAGCAAGTCCTAAAGAAGTATTTCAAGATAGAGGAAAAGAAGCATTGAAGAATTTAAGACGAGGAGCTGTAAATAAATTACATACAATGTATGGTTCCGGAAGGAAAAGAACTATAAAAAGGAAAAAACCCTCAAAAACTAGTCATTCGCATATTAAACTGAAGAGACGTAAAGTTAAAAAAGTTAAAACACCTAAGAAACGAGTATTAGATATTTTCGATTAAATATGTTGGAGTGTATGAAATCTGAATTGGATATATTTAATTCACCGCCTATTCAATCAAGTATTTTAAAATCAGAAGAAGTAGCCTATAATCCAATAGCTTCGTTAGATAATTTGTCAAATATTGAATTTGTTTCTTTGGGGCATGGAGATACATATAGAGATCTGTCATCAACATATCTAAAACTAAAAGTACAAATTTTAAAGAAAGACGGATCTGCGTGGAATGATGACAAAGATACTTCTACACCTCCAAGAACAATACCTCAACCATCAATTGTTAACAATTTACTACATTCTATGATTAAACAATGCAATGTTCAACTAAATGGAAAAAATATTACTTCATCTGACAACAATTATAATTACAGAGCATACCTTGAATCTTTACTTAATTATGGAAGTGATGCGGCATCTACACATTTGGAATGTGCTGGTTGGTATTTAGATAAACACGATGTAGGAAAATCTGGAAATAGTGGGGCATCAGAACGTAAAAAACCGTATAATAATAGTGGGGTTGTTGAATTGATGGGTAAACTTCATGTCGATATGTTTAATCAACCTACACTATTGATAAATAATGTTGATATAAGAATTATACTAACATTGGAAAAACCTGATTTTTATATTTTTGCGGACGATAATGATGAAAGTCATATTAAGATACTTGAAGCTACATTATTTATGAGGCATGTCACAGTAAATCCGAGCATTTTACTTGCTCATAATGCCGTTTTAGAAAAAACCAATGCAAAATACCATTACAAACGTGTAGAGTTAAAATCGTTTACAATACCATCAAACGGTTCAAATATATCATTAGACAATGTTTTCGTAGGTCAACTTCCCAATACTATACTTTTTTGTATGACTGATAATGAAGCATTTTCTGGCAAACGCTCAAAGAATCCCTTCAATTTTAAACATTTTGATATGACTCAATTTATGCTATATGTACGTAAATGGTGTACAAATTCCAAATTCTGCAATTGAAACTAATTTTACTGATAAAAATCCAATTGATACAAGAGCATACCATACATTATTTAATGGTACGGGAATTCATCACTCGGATAGGGGACATCAAATCACAAAAACAATGTTTAGCAAAGGATATTACATTCTAGCATTTGATCTTACTCCTGACATGTCAGGAAACGATTCCTGCCAAAGCTTATTGAATCAAGGTACTGTAAGAATTGAAGCGAAATTTGCAAAGGCCCTAAATACAACTGTCACATGCATTGTATATGGTGAATTTAATGGAAGCTTACAAATTGATAAAAATCGTAATGTGTACACAAACATATAAATAGCAGAATCTCAACAGTTTTAATACATTTAACAATAAACGCTTAATTACACAACAACAACAAAATGGTTTTCAAAAATTATGCCTTAGTTGATATGACCTTCTGCTCTGATAATAAGAATACAGTTTTTGTTAAATCTATTTCTATTACCGGAATAAAAGAATCATGTAAAATCTTTAATAAAGAATTTAAATATAAATATCCAGCAAAAGACGGATTAAATAATAGTATTGATAAAAGTAACAATGTTGTATTTGGAAATCTTTTAAACAAAGAGGTAACTACAGAACTTGAGCAAATATTTAAGAAAATTGACATTATATTAACTAATGGTAAAATAAAAACAGAGTTTTTACAACATTTCATTGTCGATAGTTGTAGTAGTAGTAGTGATACAAAAATATTAGATTTGTCAACTTTTGAATAACATGGATACATTACAAATTACAAATTTATTGAAATGTAACAGATACACACGAAAATTTTTTAAAGGAGTTTTTGCATTAGATAAAATCCCCAAATTTATTCAAAGACCTGCAGTATTTGTTGTCAATACTGATCCTTCAACAAAACCTGGAACTCACTGGGTAGGGATTTTTTGCCCCCCGGCCGGGTGTTTAGAATTTTTTGACTCATATGGTCGTCGACCCTACCAAAAGGAATTTATAAACTTTTTAAATCGTAATTCAATTTGTTATGTTGCAAATGCACGTCAGTTACAAGGTTCATGGTCAAATGTTTGCGGTCATTATTGTTGCGTTTATTTGTGGTGCAGATTAAGTGGTAAAAGTATGCAGTATTTTTTAAATAAATTTGACAAATATGATTACGACAAGAACGATAAACTTATTTTAGTAATGTTTAGACAAGTTTTTTTAAATATTTTAAACAAAGGTAATAGTAAAAGGAACAACAACAACAACAACAAATGGCAAATATGTAAGCCATGGGATGTATAAATGCCTGCACAATCTAAAAGAATTATTCAGTTTCTATAATGAATACTTCGAAAGTAGCACGAAATCGTAATACTTCGTCTTCTTCTTGTTCTAAAATAATAAGACCAACAGATGAAAAAAAGAAGTGCAGCCCAAAAAACAACAACAGGTTGAACAGTTTTCCGAAAAATTTGTTGCTAGCCTACACATACTTTTTAAATGAACAACACACATGTAAAGTTATTATCGGATTCAATTCTGAAACTTTCGAAGCAGAAATAATTTTCCATCGTTTTAAAGAAATTCCTTTGAATATTTCCTTCAAAGAATGGCAAAAATATTTTACTAATTTGAAAGAAAAAAGTCCTACAAACGCAACTTCTCAAATGTTGTTGGACTCTTTGCTAGAAAACATTGATCTTAAGAAAAAAGTATTTGTGAACTTTACTCTGGATATCATCAGTGACAATAATAATAATAACAATAAAATCTTTTCTCTATTTAAAAACGAACATGATCAATTTTTAACTTTAGTAGAGTTTCTGAATGTAGTCATGTGCTACAACAACAACGCTACTCCCAGCATTAGAGAATATTTTAACAAATACATGGATAAATGTAAAGAAAAAAATTTATTTGAATTGTCGTTTGATGACTATTACATTCCGATGAGTCTATCGCATGTGCACTGCAACTATTCCAGATTATTTTTCGAAATACCAATATATTGTTCAGGGCAACTATTTGAAAACCTAATAAAAATTGATTTTAATATATAATGTAACTTTTTTTTTCTTAAATAAAAAATATAAATAATAATCTTTAAAAATCAATTTTTTTATTTATAAACATATACATATACATATTTATACAGTTTCGTACAGCACATCTATAAGTTTTATTTTTATTGTAATGAATCTCACAATAAACATCATAATTTTTTAATGAGCTTAATTTAGGTATACAATTTTCCAGTTCTATAATCTCTGTTGATGCTTGTAAGTACTGGCGTAAAAAGACCTTTTTCTGTATGCCTTTAACATATATTTTATATTGACTAAATGTTCTCAAAATATCTCCAATGTCGTTGTAAGTAATTAAGCCATCTTTCCAATGCATACTGTTAATATTGTTACAAATATAATTTTCTTGATGAGTATTAGCATCATTTAATTCTTCTTGAGGATATGGTGGTTTGAAAAAATATAGAGTTGGAATTAGTGAACCTTGTTGCAGTATTGCCAATTCTTTTACAAAATATTGTCGCCCATTTCCTACTATAAACTGAAGATCAACAAATAATATTTGTTTATTCATTTTTTTAAAAAAAAAAACGTTGTTTCTAATGAAAAGTTAAATACAAATAAACCACAAAACATGTTTTCAGATATTATATACATACTTTATTCCTTTTTTTTTTGTACATTATTATTATTATTATATACTTAAAATATAGAATACAATTATTTTTTAGAATTAAAACGATTTATATTGGAATTAATAGCCATATGGGATTGTTTCGAAGTTGTCACCTACACATATTCTTTTTGTAAATGTGAAACCAAACTTTTTATTCGTTGCTTCTGTAATAACTTGAAAATGTTTTTTTCTCTTTATTTTATGAGCATCATGAACTGTATATGATCCTGTGGACATTGGATCCATAATTAATTTTTTCAAGTTGTCGAAATTGAGTATCTTTTTGTTGGTTAAATTGCAAGTAATACCTTTACATTTTGCAATTTCTCCCGATTCGTTGTTTTCAGGATTCCAATATTTATAAGAATAGCATTTTGGACCTGTTGAAACAAATTCAGTAATGTAGGCTCTTGGTCCATAATCTGCCAATTCATTTGTGAATTGTCCTAAAAAGTTACCTGTGGTAGGTTTATATACAGAATCTTTGTTTTCAAGAAATATAATAGAATCTGTATCGCAATACAGCACATTTTTTCCAATTTTTTCCAATTCTCGGTACAACATTATACGGGCATGTGCTGTTGTATATATACCTACGGGTAAAGATACATGGTTTAGTGGTGGTATACAGTCAGCATTGTTGTATTTCCACTTAATCCAGATTTGATCTTCTCCAGCAATAAACAATTCTTCAATTTCAATACCTGGAGAGTGTATAAGAGCGTTAAATTCTTCAATCGTTGATATTACACTAGTTTGCTGTGATTGAAGCTTCTGAATCAGTTTACCCCAAAGTGAATTGAGGCTTAACTTGGAAGTATTGCGATACGAGGGGTTTGGCTTAATTTTTAATATATCCAGCAGAACATTTTCGGTCTCGAAATATGCTTTGATAAAAGCTGTTTTCTCTTCGGAAGTATTACAACCTTGCGGAAATCCACTAGCTTCTTGTTTAAGTTTAATGAACGTATTCATATATTCGGCAAACAAGCCCCCTTTTTTGCTTACAGGATCATATTTTGTTGTTTCGTATTCCCATACTTCATATAATTCCAATATTTTATAACCTCTTTCTAAACTTAATTTTACTTCTATTGCTGCCCACGTCCCAACTAAACTACGTTCATCAGTATTGTGCGTACATGAGTCAGTCAAGTTTCCGTTCTCTCCGCATGTTCTACATAACAAAAAGAGTAGTTTTTGATTAAGTCTTATCGGTAGAACGGGTATATACAATTTTCTAGGAGCTAAAATCCGACATTTTATTATTCCGTCAATTTGTGTAATATCGGGGATATTTTTACATTGATCTCTATTATAGATCTTAGCATGACCAATAGGATATTTACAATTTTTATTTACATAAGGGTATAAAGAAGTAAAATCTAAGTAACGAATTTCATCACCAGGTTTGACTTTAGCGTAAAGTTTAAATATTTCAGTTCGCCCTCCAAATATTGAATCTCTAGGTTCTAAAGCGTTATACAAAAGAAGGGGGTTGTTATTTAGGTTTTTGTTTATTAAGGGGTTCTTTTTCAAAAATTCTTGAAAATCACATTCCCACATAGTTATTACATTGAATTTTTTTAATTTCAAAAATTCATCTCTAAATAAATGACTTTCATATTTATTTTCAAATGTTGTACCGAATATTATTGCGGTTCTATTATGGAAACACTTGGGACAGCCATGATAAAAACAACCTAAAAATTCATATACTGTATTTGTTACTGGATTGTATCCATCAACTTGAAAACCACAGTTTGGTAAGACTTCTTTAAATTTTATATCCCCGTTTACTTTTTCATTTTCAAAAATTAGCCACTTTTGTCCAATAAAAGACTGATTTTTATTAGGCTTATAGTTATTACTAGGTGTTACACCTAGTGTATTTTCGGGCATGAATTTTTTCCTATAAACAAGCATTACTGCTTGTGCAATTGTAAAACTTTCAAGAAAAGGATTTATATCTATCAAAGATACAAAATCAGACATAAATCGAAGACAACCTTTACGAAGGATGTTTACATCCCCCTGACAATATTTAATAAGTTCGTTACGGTTATTGAAAATATAACCAGAATTTTTCAAATCTTGCCACCACTTCTTTAAGTTTTCCATTTCTTTTGCACCTAAGCTCTGAGTAGCAAAAAAATTTAACTCAGGAATATCGCCTATATAATTATAATTTTTATCTATATTAAAATAATGGGGGTAATCACCTTTACTAATTCCTTCTAAACCAAAAGTTTTAGGGAATTTTGCCAATGCCATTGGTAAAAAATTTAAGGAGTCTATAAATGAAATATTTTTATCAAATGTAATTTTAAGTATTTTAAATCCACCTAAAACCGGTTTGATAGGTTTATTTCTTTTCAACAATTCTCTTATTATGAATTGCCCATCATAACTTTTAAAATTATGTGCTATACAGCAAACTTTATTTTGTACGTTGGCATTAAGATTTAACAAAAAATCTATAAATTTTTTTATACAATCACCATCAATATCATTTTCAAAGATGTGCAGCCTTTTTTTACAATTTTGACAATTATAATCATCGTCGTCAATTGAATGACAAAAATGGCACACCTTATTTACAACACATAAATTGGGTATATGTTCAAAACTAGTTGAATTTATTTTATGATCTTGTGTACATTCAATGTCGTAAAAAATTATAGTATATTTTTGTGGTCTTTTTTTTGTATATTTTTTTATAAAACATTGATGGGTTTTTTCTACAAATTTATAACATATATTACAATACTTTTCATCACATGAGTGAGGAGTATAATTTCGTTTAGTGAGATCATAATATTTGAAACAATTTGGACAGACTTTCAGCATATCACAAACTAAACCTTTGCCGTATTTTTTTTTTTTATGGTTTTCGTAGCACTGTGTACCACGAAAAATTCTCAGACAATTATTACATTTACATGCAACCGACACAAAACTACATGGAGGACATACTTTGCAATATTTACATATTTCTGTACAGTTATGAGTACTTGAAAATAACTTATTACAAAATTTACATTCAAAGTTTTTACCATAGAAAGATTTTACGTTTTTAATAGTAACATAGTGTTTACAATTTTGAAAATAAAATAAATTTATTTTCTTTATACCTTTTTCCTGTAACCGTATTATTTTTGTACTATCTGCTTTATCAGTGTACACGGTGATATTATATTCTGGATTTTTTTTTTGAATTTTAAAAATATCCTCGATATTACACCCAAGATCTGACGTAATAATATTTGACTTTTTTAAAAGTTTGTTAACTTCTTGTGATAGAAACTTAGAATTTTTACGTAAACATTTCTTTAAAGCTTCACTGTTATTATCAGCCAAATATTTTCCAATAATAATAGATTGTGGTAAACAATTAGTATTGTTTTTTGAACCAACATCTATTATGCTATTGGTTTTTCTTTTAAGGATTTCAGATTCGGTCATGTGCTTTATATCTAACCGTCCCTTACCCGAATGCACTTGTATGACTTTAGCAGAAATTTCAAGCAAATCAAATGAATTAAACGATTGATTTGATTGCAAAACTGTGGCTAATAAGTCCGTAATCATTTCAGAAGTAATGATTGAAATTTTCTTAAAAGATAATCCAATGGGTTTTGTATTTTCTATTGACGGAATAGTGATCTGTATACCCATTAGATCGTCTTTAGAAAAATCAGATTTAATGATTTCCAAAATACTTTGAAAACATTTATCTAACCAGTCAATTATGGTCATAGAATCGTTAGTAAAATCATTAAATTTAAAAGTAATGTCCCTAGTACTAACCTTAAATCTATTATTAAAGCTATCTATTTGTCTTATTATACTAACATATTTTTTTTGCCGCCCCTCTCCTTGTTGTACAACGTCTACTCCTGCTGCTGCAATATCAACGTCCAATATATTACAATTTAATTCAGGTTGACGAGGTGGCTCCAACTGCAGGGTACTCGCACTCGTACTAGGTGTTGGTTCCAACTCTGTGTGGTGTGTAGCTATTGGTTGTGTTGGTTGTAGACCACCTATAGTCTGAAGGTTACTTATAAGCTGTGATGCTTGTTGTATGAGCCCTGTTAGTTGTGCAGCTAAAATATTTAATGCATTCTATATACAAAATAAGAACGTTGTATCATTATTTTTAATCAATGTTATGTTTTTTCTTTTTTTACTTACAAAATCCATTTTTATATCACTGTATATTTTTTAAATTTTTTGTTGTGTTCTGTTCTGTTGATCACTTCTATTTATTCTGAGTCTATGATTTTAGAAATTGCTTTTATAAGGGTTATAAATGTAAAAAATATAAAAACTAAATATACTTTACTTTTTTTACACCTAAAAATGAAAAAAAAAACCAAAAATAAAAAAATTTAATTTTTTGTAAAAAAAAAAACACTTTGAACAAAATAAGTAAAAGTAAAGTATTAAATTTTATCTTCGTGCATCTGAAATAAATAAATATGCAATGTCAATAATAACATATTATTGTTATTATTATTATTATTGTTAATCTTATACAACTTTGTAAAAGTTGTTTCGATTAAATTTTTTTCATATATAAATGAACTCATCTTTTGAGACTCTACCAATATATAAAATATCATAACTATGGCTAAAGAACAAGGTATAAAGTATTATCAACATCCCAACTACTATAACATACTTAACATCAACGATGACGAATATCATAATGATGAAAATGCTCTTATTATCCAACAACCACCAACATTAGCGAATTTGGCTCTAAGGAAAGCTTTTAATTCCTACATATATACATATGATGATTGGTGCGAATGTCATGAAGATGAAGTTTTACGGAATCTTTACCAAATGGACTCTCAAAAATATTATATGGAGTTTATGAGTGCGGCAATATATATTAACAGTCAACGGACCCTATGCAAAAAATACACAATTCGTCAGATTCTACAATGGTGCAGTTCACAAGAGGTATTTATGGAAAGGCGCATCTTACTTGATCCTATATTTAAAGTCTTGATATACAAAAAAAAGAAAAAAATGAATAAATTTAATTTTATATTACAATAAATACAATAAAAAATAAATAAAAGTTACATAAATTTGTTTTATTTTTTTACTATAAAACCCCCCAACCTTTTGGGGTATTTTTTTTATTATGGAAAAAATTGTATATAATTCACAGATATCTTCAACTTACCACTAGTTATTTCTGAATTTTGCAACATACACTATACAGTAAAAAAATGGTAAGTTAAATCTAAAACTTTTTTTTACTTATAAAAATTACTTTTTTTTGCAGTCCAACTTTTTAGAAAAGTTAAATAGCGTGGGACAGGACACATCGGCAATGAAGCCGATCATACGAACGAAAGATCTGATACTCGAAAAAGAGTATCGGATCTACCGGTTATCTGTGGCGCGAACTAGGTTTGGACCCAAATATATAGCGGACTTAGGTACGAATATCTATTTTTTGCCAAACAGATTTTCGGGACTATCGTTGCAGCATAACGAGAGTACGCCAGAGAATCTGCATATGATTCTTGAAAATATAAATGAATCTGGTGCACCAGTACTTCGTTTTTTTATCAAATAAATAATAAAATTTTATTTTTTTTTTGTACTGAAAAAAAAAGTTAAATAAATAACAACATTAAAAATTATTTTTTTTTGCGTTTTATTTGTTTTATTAAATCAATTATAATGAATTTACAGCACACCCAAAAAAACACATCAGAGTTCTAGAAAAAGTAAATGTATCCAGTACATCTGTACCTTGTTTTTTCTATAAAAAAAACTAAAATTTATTTCCTTTGTGCTGAAAAAAAATGTATAAATAATTTTATTTTCTATTATCAATTACATTTTTTTTATTTTTTTTTATATTTTTTTATTGTTGTAGATTCTTCACGAGCAGCTTGATAACAGGTATCCCGATTCTGATTTCAATCATATCTTTATCCTGAAAGAGAGAGAAAAATATTAATCACATTTTTTTTTTGTTTACAAAATAACAAGTTCCTTATATATTTAACTTACTACGAATAAGCTTGCGCCTGATACTTTTTTATTTGCTTGTTGGCAAAAAAAATAAAAAGGCGGCCGCAACGGATTACCATAACAAAACATAAACACAAATTCCAAATAAAAAGAATACACTTTAAAGAGAAAACAACAAACAGAACGCCTTCAATAACCACGTGCTTTTTAACCATGTGCTTTTTAACAAACTTGCGCCTGATACTTACCAGTTTTTTTTTTGTTTACAAAGGCGGGTACAAACAACTCCAAAACAAAACTCGCAAAAAAACAAACACAAGTGTGACCGTGTAAACCATACACACAAAACCGAGACAACATATCACAATTAACAGGTCGCTTTTTACTCTACCGGTGCATTCACATTTTCTCCATACTAAATACAAATTTCATACAACAAATTTACTCTACTGGTATATTACAGACATTCCACAGACCTGTAAACACAACAGCACAGGACCGGCCCCCCGGTCGCGCACTGGCCAATCAGGGGACAGGATTGTATAGCTGGTTTTGTATATGGTGCTCTTTTTAACGCATTAAATGCATTGGTTTCTAGTACTACGGTGTATTGAGTGTGGAACTGTTAAGCGTGTTGTCTTTAGCAAAAAGTGCGATTTATACACTAAGGGTGCTTCCTTTACTACTCGCCGATGATATGAAAATATACAGAGAAATTTTATCTAATCTTGATTGTAATATTCTTCAAAATGACCTAAACAAATTTGTTACTTGGTGTGCTAAAAACCACTTAGAACTTAATGTAAGCAAATGTCAGACAATTACATATTCTCGTAAACGTTCTCGTTCCTTTTCGCGGGATTACTTCATCAATCATGAGATCGTTTGTCGAGTTCCGACCCTTCGGGATTTAGTGTTATCTGCGATGGTGAGCTTAATTTCAGATCCCACTACGATAGTATTGTAAATAGGGCTAACTGAGCGCTAGGTTTTGTAAAGCGGTGGTCCAAGGAATTCCGCGACCCGTATGTCACAAAATCCCTTTACATAACCATAGTTAGACCTCTGCTCGAATATACTAGTCAAGTATGGTCACCATACCATGCAGTTCATATTAATCGAATCGAAGCAGTTCAGCGTAGATTTATCCGTTTTACGGGGCCTACCCTGGGTAGATACTTACAACTTACCCCCATACCGCGATCGTCTTAAGCTCATCAACATGCAATCCCTTGAAAAACGTCGTGAAGTGGCTGACATTTTATTTGTGCAACAGGTCATTTCGGGATTAATAGAGTGCCCAGCATTCTTAGATAACATTAATATAAATGTCAATGCGCGCTCTCGAAGATCTATCCCTCTTTTTCGATTAAATAATCATCGCACGGACTACGTGTTATAATGAGCCGTTCATAAGAATGCTACGTGAAGTTAATGCTATTGCAAAACACTTCGATTATAGCTGTAGCAAGCTCACTCTGAAAAGATTGTTGTATAGTTACACGTAAATGCGAGCCTAGTGTGTCTTTATTATGTCAGTTGAATGACTCTAGCATGTTGACTAATTGCTAAAAATTAGCATGCTTTCGTTTTATTTGATTTTTAATTTTAATATTATTTTTTCATTTTTATGAACTCGAATCGAATTTCCAGGTCCCTGTGGGGGTTACCGTTCTTTTCAGAACAGCTGAACCTGCGGTTGCCTGGTTATTCTGTTTCTTTTGTATATTTTTTTTTGCGACAATTGCATTTTGCTTGATTTCACTAATATTTTTTTAATATTAAATTATATTGTTATATTTTTAATTTATACCTTTGTATATATTTTTTTTCTTTTTCTTGGACGTAAAATTGAATTGGCAGGTGACGGCGGAGGGAAGTAGTATCGTTCTTTTCAGAACGAGAAGCCCAATGCAAGTGGTAGCTGGTCAACTCAATTCCAATTTTGAATATTTTCCTATTTTTCAATATATTTTAACTTTTCTATTAATATATTTTATTTTTTATTTTTTTATACTATTTTGAATTGCCAGGTGACGGCGGAGGGAAGTAGTATCGTTCTTTTCAGAACGAGAAGCCCAATGCAAGTGGTAACTTGTCAATTCAATGTTGTTTTTTTTAAAAATGTTTCTATACGTTATTTTCACTGCTTGTATTAAGCAGTAGGTATCTAATATTTACTAATATGTGTTTGTTTTCGGTGTTGGAAACATCAGAGCTAAATCCACTGCGGATAGTAAATATTTTCTCAGCTTGTGGAGAAAGTGCAAGAATTCAAGCATATAGACGAAAGATATACTTTTATTTATGTTTTAATTTAATTGTGTTTTTCACTTTTGGTTTATACTAACATATATCTTCTATATGCTTGTGTTCGCTGATCCGACACGTTATCGGTCTCCCTCGTGGGTCCCCATCTTCTTGATTACGCGTAGATGTGGGCTTACGTTAGTGATGGAAAGATGGATATGGATTAGATACTCAATTACTAAATTAAAAAAAATTAAAAAGCTCTTTTTGAAAATTAAAAAGCTTTAACTTGAAAATTTTTGACAACCAATCTCGAAATGTTTGACAGCAATCTGAAAATTTCTGACAACTAAAATCATCTGACACAGCTTGTGGGAGCAAATTCATATTATAACTTCTCCTGTTCTATATACTCTAAGACTTAAACATAATAATAAATTGTATGGAATAAAGAGTACCATTGAACAATCAGAATTATCTAACCAAAATAATAGAAGATATGAAACAGCACTAATGAGATTGAGAACGTGACACTAGAATTCTAGATTAATTCTAGATATATCATCACTAAACAAGATCCCATTAGATTTGATTTATGTAATAAAAATGTTTTAATTCAACACATATTAACGGAATGTTTAAAATATAATGATATTAGAACAACCCTTATACAATAAAGAAAATATAAATAAAACAATGGAATATTATAGATTTAAATATGATTAAAAAAAAAATATTTAAGAGGTATATAAACCTCTTAAGGCCTTTTTTTTTTAAAAATAATATTTGGTTGCTAACCTCCCTAGAAATTAAAAAAAAAAAAAAAAAAAAAACTTTGTTAATATATTTTTAATAATAAAATTATAGAATTAATAATAACAATATCATTAAAACATAGTTATTTAAATTTTATAACATTTTTGAATTAATAATTGTTTAATATTTTTTAAGAATAATGTTCTTTCAAACTAACATTTTTAATAATAATATTAATTTTGATAATAAATATTTTTTTATTTTTATATAAATTTTTTCATATTTTTTAAGTGTAAAGCCATCTTTTTTGAAGTTATTATCTTTTTAATAAGAAAAAATCAAATATCTAATTTTGGAAAGTAAAAAAATGTTGAAAATAATCAAAGAGGTAAAAATTGAGAACAATTTTTAAGTATATAAAATACCATAGAATTCTGTTTCATAGAATAAATCTCGGTAACTATAGAATTGTGTTTCATATTTGTGATCTATGTGGAATTGCCGACTTAAAACGAAAATTGCCGACGAAAATATCGTGAACTAAACACTTAAAATTTGATAGGCGCTATGCTATCTAATTTTCAAGTTACAAGATCCTCATTAAAAAGATCTTCATTGTACAAAATTGTTAAGAAAGTAATTTAACAATTTTAAAACTTTAAAATCCCACATTAGAAAAAAAGGCGATGATTTTCGTTAAGTGTATAATAATATTGTGAAGAAACTATATTCTAATTTTTCGATCTGTGCTGCTTCCTTTATAAAAAAAATAAAAACACCACAAATTATGATATTTTATTTCGAAGTTACAACATAATGTCGAAAATATTGTGAGCTCATAACATTATCAATATTGAAAATTATGAAAAATATTGTTTTTTTTTATATGTATTTCAAATTAAAAAAATTCCATCTTGTCCCCGTTATAAAAACGAACCTACGAATTGACCTTCAAATCATTATTCATTGCGAGGTAATTTTTTTCGTGTAGTCAAAATCTGTAGGTAGTGGATTGAATAACTAAAAAAAGGATAATAAATATTGATATCAGTGCACAGAAAAGCCTAACTAAGGAGAAAGATATGGGGCTTTAGGAATTTCCCCCTGATATACAAAGTAGAACTAGCAATTAAATCGTATAAAATTATAGTATAAACGAAATTGTTTAAATTATATCATGCTATAATTTCAAACAATTATTATGGGATTTTTGTAGTTTTCCCTTAATTCGTATTGCTGTATTGAACTCACTTGGACATTCCACCACATCTTTTTCTAATGAAGCCAAATGTATTAAATTCAACTTATCTAAATATGGCGGTAATATTAATGGATTCAGCCACTGACATTGACGTAAAGCATACCTAATTAAATTTCTTTGACGTATTTCTTTGTACTCTATTCGACTTACAAGAAATTTAACATTCCAATTCATAGTAATGCTTCAACATTTTACGTAGATAATTATCAAACTTTTTCTCCATTTTCAGGAAGATTTTCATTTTCTAATGCAATATTTATATGCATGATATATATTTTCACACCAAAACATCTTAACAATTATTTACTGGCTTTAATAATAGTCTATTAATTTCATATATTATGTTTTCTTAAATGTTCAAATACACATATGCATGTATGCCTGTAGTTCCATTTTATTTGTATCTTAACTGCGTGTGTTTGTACTATTTGGAAATCTTAGATGGAAATCAATTATTAATTCGTTATGATTGTCTAATAAAACACTATTATATTTTTCTAAAAAAATTGGAACCAATTATAGTGTGACATTATTGCTGTTGCATCTTAACTACAATACTAAAAGTTATTATTTAACATTAATCAATCTCCATTTTTTATGATGCATATGTACAAATTTATCAACAGATCTACAAAAATCCTTCCATTTTCTTATTATTTCTTAAAAAACGTTATTTTTACATTTAGATCTTTTATATTTTCTTTACACACTCCTTTAATTTATTAATTTCATTATCAACATATTATTTTGAAACAACATCGAAACTATCAATAGCTTGTGCAACTTTTATAGTTCGTTTATTTTTTAAATCATAATCGTCTTCTGTCATGAAATTAAACCCTCACAGGGATGACCTTGTAAAGGTTTTCTCTCTCTTCAGCAGGCGTCCAAATTTGTCAAAAGGAGTTATATAATTTTGTGTATATCATTTATAATATTAGTCAATCTCAAATATAAAGCTTCATGACTTTTAAACAATAATTCTCATTAAAGATCAAACTAATACATGAACATGTATCTGGTCCTGGCTTTGCACTATCTGAAGACCATATGCAATTTTCAATATGACATCCATGAATTCAAGACCATAGTTCTTCATAATTGAATCTTTCCAACACCTTTAGATATCTCTCAAAGTTCTCTTTGTGTTAATCAGCCAATTAATCTATATATTCGCATAGAAACTTATTTGCAAATTTTAATTTATTAATGTATTTATTTTTGACTGGTGATAAAGTTAATATCATGCTGATATTGTCTCAAGATTTTCCCAACCCCACATGACAATAATTATTGACTGATGCAGCTACTAATGAATTTCAAAACGATGCACAACAAACCTTCCCGGTGCTTTCAGCCACCCAAGACACATCTTAACAATCATCCACATTATATACCCCGTTCACACACCATACACAACCTACTAAACCAAACATATATTCTCATCCAATACACAAACCACCTTCTGATGAGAAAGCTTTCCTCATACAATAAGCATACTCAATGTACATTGTACATACTATTGTTATATTCACAATCAAGCATTCTGTATATAATCTCCAAAAATATATGTTATTTTGATTACATGACACTTGATCCCCCGACAGTTGATCCCTCGACACTTGATCCCTCGGACACTTGATCCCTCGGACAGTTGATCCCCTGGCCAGTTGATCCCCCGACACTTGATCCCCTGGACAATACGTTTTTTTGCATAAAAATCTATTTTGAAAATTAATTTATATTATTGTAAAACTTTTTAAGTGAGTACTGAAATATGAAATTTGAAAATTTTTCATTCGCATATTTTCTTATATGTAATGTAATTATAATATAATGTAAGTATAATATAAATATTTTAGTATTATTACTTAAAATTTATAGAGATTTAGATGTTGAGAGATAAAACTAAAATAATGAAAATAATATTAATAATTTCATATTTTTTATAGGATTTTTCACAGATAATGTAATTCGTCATTGAATTCAAATGAATTCGGAGAATTATAGAAAGAAATTTTTGACAATGCCGTTTTTTTTCCATTGAATTGATGCTATATATTTTTTTTACCTTTTTTTAAACGCGATATATAAGTTTTTTTACCTTTTTGCAACAATACTATTTGTTTCAATTACTGATTAGGAAAATACGTATTCCCAACATTTTCTGGGAATACCATTTTTTTTTTTTTTTTTTTTTGAAAACGCCTTTTTTTTATTCGAGTAAGGTAGCGTATAAGTCAAAGGATTAAATTGAGTTGAGTTTTCTTAAATTTAAAAAAAAAGTTAATTAATCATTAAATACAAAACAGTTTAAAGTAATAGGTGAGGACATCAGTGATTTTTTTATTATTATTTATTTTTATAATAATTTTTCTATTTTTAATAATATAGCATATTTTAAAATTTAACAACAAGAAAATTCAACATCAGAAAAAATGGATCTCATGAAAGGAAGTACAACAAAGATGAAAACCTCACTGATTTACAAAGGATTTGAGTTTTGGCAACATAAAGAAAATCAAAACGGTTCAATTCGCTGGCGGTGCACAAAATATAAGATATTCAACTGTAAAAGTGCCGTTACCACAGATGAGCAGCTAAACATCCTATACAATAATTACAAAGAACATTCACACGAAGGAAATCCAGAAAATGTTCAGGCGAGAAAAGCTGTAGGTGTGATGAAAAGAAAAATGGAAGAGCTAAATGCAACTACAAGCACTGTAAAGGCAAGTGTGTCCGCCTCTTATGAAAGTGCACTAATGGGTCTTCCAAAACGGACTACCCTAGATAGAACTTTGCAGCGTCATGTGGCGAAATGTAGAATAACCAATAATTTTTTGGAGCCAATTCCTACGGATCTGAATTTTATCTTACCAGAAAAATTTAAAGTGTTTTGCTTATATGATTCTGGACCAGAAAATAACAGAATTTTAATATTTGGAAATCCCGATTTAGTTGCTGGTATGAAAAGATCAAAAGTGTGGATTGCAGACGGAACATTTAAAATTGTTCCATTGTTATTTTTCCAACTGTATACAATTCATTTTCAGTTCAGGTCGATGTAATCCTGTGGGATTGTATTGTCTGCTACCCGGCAAAATATTAATAATTTACAACAGGTTAATTGCTGAAGTTATACGCTTAGTAGAAAATGCTAGTCCAGAATTAATTTTGGTCGACTTTGAAAAAGCTGCCATAACAGCATTTCAAACGAAATTCGAAAATTCATCTGTTACTGGTTGCTACTTTCATCTAACACAAAGCATTCACAGAAAATTAAGAGAGCTCGGTATGAAACAAAATTACACTGAAAATGCTACATTTCGAAATTTCGTGAAAAGTATACTAGCTTTAGCTTATGTTCCTGAAGAAGATGTGGTAAATTGTTTCGAAGCATTATGCGAAGTCGCCCCAGAATATGATCGTATGGAGGAATTTATTTCGTATTTCGAAATTACCTACATAAGAGGAAGATTGAGACGTGGTGTACATACGCCGCCACTATTTCCCATTGGAATGTGGAATAAACGGAATGCAGCTGAAGATGGAATTGCTAGAACAACAAATATTGCAGAAGGGTGGCATAGCGGTTTGCAATATTTATTCCAGAGCCATCATCCGAATTTGTGGACATTTCTAGATGGCCTTTTAATGGATTCTTTAAAACAAAAGACTGTTTACTTGCAAGCAGCTTCAGGTACTGTAATTCCAGCACGGAGAAAGTACCGTATATTGAAAGAAAGGTTTTCTCGAGCAGTTGCTACATACAATACTGTAGATATACACCTATACCTACGATCTATTGGTCATTTGTCCTATGTATAAATAATTAATATTAAATTTTGTTATGTATATTATTTAATTTCGTAGTTTTTATTATAATTACAATATAAAAAAGATGTAAAAAAATTATATAGGACTCAAACTGAAATGAAAAATAAGAAAAAATGGTATTCCGATTCCCAGAAAATGTTGGTAATAATTTCCCATATACCCATATACAAATAGTTTTATCTGTCAACATATAAATATTTATATATTTTATGTAATAATACTAAAATATTTATATTATACTTACATTATATTATAATTACATTACATATAAGAAAATATGCGAATGAAAAATTTTCAAATTTCATATTTCAGTACTCACTTAAAAAGTTTTACAATAATATAAATTAATTTTCAAAATAGATTTTTATGCAAAAAAAACGTATACCGTATTTAATTGTCCAGGGGATCAAGTGTCGGGGGATCAACTGTCCGAGGGATTAACTGTCCGAGGGATCAAGTGTCCGAGGGATCAAGTGTCCGAGGGATCAAGTGTCGAGGGATCAACTGTCGGGGGATCAACTGTCGGGGGATCAAGTGTCGCGTCACCGTTATTTTACCTTTTTCACTGGATATAATTTTTTTATTTACATTATACTTTTGAACATTTATTTTAAGCTTTTAATATAACAGATGATGTAAATTTAAATTGCATTTCATCCATTACCATACTATGTAAATTATTTCTAAAATTATCCAAGAAGTGCATTTTTTTACTTTTCCTGCGTTGCAAATCGAAAATGTTGACAGTCGAAAAGCTTTTTCTTTGCTTTGTGTGGATTTGCGTTAACTCACTGAGAATGGAACTACCTTTTTCATTAGTTCAACTTCCAACTTATCTTTGCGCTAGCATCGCTTTATATTACTTTTCTTCTCAGATCAAAGAATTAAAGGATAAAGTGTGCACAAAATTATTTGAAGTATTTAACGCACACTCATACAACAAATTATCTATGTATTAGCACAGACTTAATATCAGATACTCCATTCCGAAGGAGAAAAATGAATATCTTTGTAAATCATAATGCATCATGTCTATTTATTTATTTTACATTATTTAACGAAAATAAATGAATTTAAAGTATAAACCTACAATTTAGGCCCATTATGAAGTAATTTAAATAATTAAATATTTATTACTAAAGCTCTACTGAATAATTATTAAAATACAAGAAAAATAAAATCAAACCCTCAAACCATAACTTTTTTTCGCACTTACACTAAAAGCACTATTTTCGAAAGCTTTCGCAAATTCGAAAATATTATGTGCGTACGTTACGGGACCTGCAGCGGCTGGTCCTTATGGGCTAGGTGGGCTGAGCTCACTGCAGAAAAATGCCAGAAATTTAATTAAAAATTCAATATATATTGAATTAAAAATTTCTATAAATCTTAATTATATTCTACGAAACTTTTATATAACAATAGAAAAAATATGATAATTTGGGATATGCAAAATTAACGTACGGACACAGCACTACACTTTAAGTATAGTATACCTTACTATACTTTATGTGTAGTACCTTAATTCAAGCTCAAGGTAAAGTGAAAACCTACAAGGTTCTTTTTATTAATTTTTTAAACAAATTTAGCCCACCCAGAATTTATAATCATCAGCCGCCATTGCACGTTAAAATTTGAGTCAATTGCGATGGTTAAAAATTTTGTTGTTATTTTTATTTTAATGTGTAAAAAATTTTTTTTCTTATTTTGCATGTGTATCGATCAAAATCAAAGTGCGATATATGCACTTTAAGTGATTTTACAGAAAACAGAAAATACTTAAGCTATTTTTTGATTTCTCTATATTTATTGTGAGAGATAGTTCAAGTTGATACAAATTAATGTGAGAATGTGTTTTTGTAGCTTGCAGAACTTATTTTAAATTTGGATATAGAAAATTTTGTACTTAAAACTTATTATATTCACAAAATATATCGAATTTCGATAGTAAATCGTCGGGTGAGTGCTATTTTGGCCCATACGCCATCCACTTCATTTCGAGAAAAACGACATGGAAGTTAAAAAGTAAATAAAAAAAAATCGGTGCGATAGGATTTTTTTAAATTTTTTGTAGATATTACTAATGAATCTAAGATCCCAATTAAGAAAAATTAGGGACTTCCTTTCATTTTTGTGGAAGTTATGAAACATTTCCTTTCAAAATTTCAGATGCAACTTGCCCCATATCCACTTTTTTGAACTAATTTGTTTCTTTCATATACACATGGAGCAAAGTAGCATATACTTTTAAAATTACTAAATTAGGTGAATTTCAATAAAAAACTTAAAAAAAATTATTATTACAAAAGAAAAACTATATTTTATATAACTAAATTATAATAAGGAACATTTTTATTCAACCTTAAAATTAAATTTAAATAAACATAAATTCCTGGTGAAGTGTTATCTGAAGAATTATAATCAGACGGCTGATTTCGTAAATTTAAAACATTTATATGATGCAAATTTGTTACTGCTGTTGGTACAACATTAGGAATCTCTTCATCTCTTGATTTAACATAAAAATATGTAAAAAAAATAATATTAAAACAAAACAAAAATTAGAACTGCAAGAGGATGAAAGCTGCGATTCAATATAACATTTTTTAGATACTTTCTGCGATGTGACTTCTTCTGGTATAAAGTTTGGATCGTTGCCGCTGTCATCAGCTGTAAAATAAAAAATATAGAAGATGTTTAAATAAACTTAATTAATTAGTACAAACATGAAAAATCCTCCTCATCTGAAGAAGATGTATCAGTGTCCGAGTATCTGGAAGTTGTTGCTAGATCCGGACGTAGCTAAATATTTATTATTTTTCGGGAATCCCTTAATTTGTTCGTAGGTACACTGTCAATTTTGCCTAGAATGAATTTATAATATTAATTTAGGGATTGCACAAACCAATAAATTAAATTATACAAACCAGCATTACTAATTTTCACGGAATTTGAATTAATCATTATCAGTAATTCAAGTAAATAAATTTGTATATAAAAATAAAATACAGTAGAATTATCGTAAAATTGAATAAGAAAATCTCGTCAAAATCAAAAAATATTGCATAAAAATTTGCAAATAATTTTGTATTCTAAAACAAAGTTCTAACAAATTTCTTCACTTGAATAATGATTAATTCAGGTTACGTGAACATTAGTAATGCTTTTTTGATCAATCCCCAGTCTTTCCGGAATTGTTATAAGTAATCGAAAATCCAGTTAACTTGCAATCCCTAAATATAATTAACCTGATATAATATAAATAATTACTTACAAATATTTTCTTGGTATAATTCTTCAGTTTTCGGGAGAATATCGTATTCTACACTAAATTTTAAAACCATTAATAGTTAGTACACAAAAATATACAATAAAAAAACTTACTCCAAAAGTTCTCGCCACAAAGTTTGAGGCGGTGATTCCATTATACCCACACGTCCTTTCTCTTCCATCTTTCAATTGCGTAATAAAAATAGTTATTACACTCGCAACATATGGATATAGACCGAATAAGCACTTAAAATTTTCGATTTACATATGACGCACATCCATGCAAAATAATACTCAGCACATATATATGGAGCAGACTAGCACTCAACTTTAGATATTTCCAATTTAGCTAATGTGCGCTGCATATGGATATGGCGCTTTAAAGAAATAAGCATTTGATACTACAAAAATTCATACTTAATTTGCTCCATACGCCAAAAATTGGCGTATGACTCCCTTTAGCACTAACATTGTAGTAAAAAAGTGGATATGGAGCAAGGTTGCTACTCTATAACTCAAAAACGGCTGATTGTATGGGAAAACGGAGTACAGGGATAGCAAGAATGCATTCCAAACCCCCAGAATATGCGTCTAACTAAAAAAAAACGAAAATGGCGTATGGGCCAAAATAGCACTCACCCGACGAAATAATAATCAAAATATTTGTAAAAAGTAGAAAAACATTAAACCAATCATAAAAATTAAACCAATAAAAAAGTAAATTATGTATTTTATTTATATTAATTCATTTTTTATAACAAATATTAAAATTACATAAAATTACATTGTATCCAACAAATTTTGGATATGACAGTTTTTTAATTTTAGTCGTATTTTGCGTATGCAAAATAATGAGTTATGCCGATTTTTCTAAAATAAAATAATAGCCCATGGAAATGCGAACATTTTGATATATATCACACGAAAAAAAAAAAACGAAATGTGGATATAACGCATTTTGATTTTAAACAACACATGTATGAATGAAATTATCTGAATGAAATTATTAGAAAAATTACATAAATGAAAGTGATAAATCATAAATTAAAAAATTATGATAAATCATAAAATTAAGTGGTAATAATGTTTTTTTTTTTTTTTTATTGAAACATTTAAAAATAAAAACATAAAGTTAGAAATTATATAGTTTAAATTTAAATTTAAATTTAAATTATTTCACTTTTTATTTTAAAAATTATTTTACATTATATGATTAAATTAATTAATTATCATCAGTTTTCTATATTTTAATAAATAATATAATTTAATTGAAATAAAAATAAATTTAAAATCCAACATATTTTTTTTTATATAAAGCTATCAAATATTGAAAATATTGAAATTAAATCCCTAAAAATATGTTTTTTCTTACAGTAAGAAATAAGGTAATATAATGAAAAAATAGTCAATTTAGAAAAAATTGAATTTGCATATTGCAAATTAAAATTTTTCCAAAATAAATATTTTTTATTATCTTGCAATTGAATATGCGGATGCGTTGCCAAATGTCAGATTTTTTTTATTTTTAGCTGTGAAAATGTTATTATATTGTTGATATTTGGCAACAATGTGCATAATCAAATGAAAACAAAACTAAAAAGCTTTCGAATATAATTAAAGCGTTCTAATATAATATTTTGGACACAAACCATGAAGGTATAGCTGTGATGTGGTCTCCAATGTTCTCATTATTACAGACCACATATTAGAATATTCGTATCATTAATTATATATGGAATGGAGTATCTGATATTGTCTGTGGTATTAGGTAGTCCATTGTAGTGGGCAACACGCTCTAGCCTTTTGATCATTAGTACAAATAATAAGAGATAAATAAAAAAAGAAAAAAAATTAGTTGTAATATTTTTTTTATTTATATTATTTATAAAGTAATTTTAGTTTCTTTTGAATAATATTAATTTTGTAAGTTTACTGCGAACAGATTCTTTTTCAGATTTTTTTTTTGATATGTAAAAATATCGAGTATTCAAATATTTTTGAATTATTGATTTTAATAATAAACTAAAATACAGTAGTCATTTTAATTTATAAATAAAAATTTTTTCAAACAATTAATTTGAATTTGTTTGAAATATTTTCCTCTCAATAAAGATATATTGGCATCTTCAAATACATGTTCGAAAGCTCTTAATTCTTTCTCTACAATTTTGCACACGAGTACAACATCCTTAGAAGGATATTTAAGATATCCCTTTGATTTATAATGCAATGTGTGTTTGGGCGCATTTCACCTTCCAATACTCCTAAGCATTCAGTGCAATTTATAATTTTAAACATCTTGTATACTACGAATCCAGCAATATATTCTACAATATATTCTATTTTAGAGACTTTCTTCTTTTAATTTGGTGTAAATATTTTATTGTTTTTTAAAGATTTTTTGGTTGATTTTCTTAAAATTTTAACCTTCTCTGTATGTCGATGTGGTGTTATTAAAATAGTATCTGGAGATGACGGGTCTGTCGTTGTAATCAGAGCTTGTTTTAAATTCATCGGAGTAATTTTAGGTTTTGGCAATTGTGGTATATTTTGTAAGAAATGTTCAGCGAGGCATTTTTGTTTTATCATTGGTGATTTTGATTTTATAATTGGTGTTATAGGTGTGAACCATTCAATATCCATACCACTAATATTTTCTTTATTTATTCCAGAGCTACCAGCGATTGGTGTAAAATCTTCATTAATTTCCTAAAAATTCACAAATATACGAAAATTTATTACAATCAATAATTTTGTATCAATCAAAATATACACTCACATTTTTAATATATATATTAGAGATTCCAGCAGTTGGTATAATTGCTTGAATTGGTATAAAATCGTCAACAGTTTTCTGAAATTAATATTAAAATCATAATATTAATATTAAATAAATAATATATATTTAGAATCACCGAAACAACATCAGGATCTATTTTAACTGCTTCAAGAGAGCTTACTTCGTTGTCTTTTTCAACAATATATTTAGTAGTTTCTCCTAAATTTTGTGAAGGGATTGAACTTTTCTTCAAAATTCTTCGTTTCTTATTATTGTCTACATAATCGTCCTCCTTAAAATGCCTAGAACAAATTCTGTCGCGGGCTTTGATCGATTCGTTTGAGACACCTATTTGACTTAACCAAATATCTCTTCTTTTTTTATTACTGGTATTCTAAAAAAAATTAAAACAAAATATTCTTTAATTGTATAATAATTTTGCTGTCTAAGAAATAGAATATTATCAAAACAGTCAAAGCACCCTTTAAAGTAAGACCCAAGAGTAAAACACACGGCGACACTGTATTAAATTAAACTTCATTTCAAATTGTACCCCAATGTCAATGGTTGTGTGAAGAAAAATGATCTAAGCGTTAACAAAAAAATTAATTTTATGAATGAAAAATGCATTATTGTAGTTTTTAAATATAGTTAAACTACTTAAAAAATACAAAATAAATGTTTTTTTATTATATTTTTGTACGATTTATACTAAGAAAATGTAAAAAACCCATTTTTTCTTCATTGTACCCCAAATTTGTTTGGGGTACAATGAAACACACACATTACTAAACACGCATTGACATCTCATTCACTGAACTTATTTTATGCGATATTTTAACTTTTCTGAATTAAAACTATTATATTTTGATAACCAAAACTAACAAAATTAAAGAAGGAACCTTTAAATGATTCATAAAACATTTTTAAGACGTCGCTTACCTGTGAAAACAGACGCCATGAATTTTTACTGTACCACAATTTCCACAAGCTTTAACTACACACTTCATTATATTAAATGTTTTTTTTATAGTTTTTATTAATTAATTATTAATTTTCTTTAATAAATATAGTTTTTAATTAATTCACCAATAGTTTTTATTTAATAATTTTAACTTTTAAATATTCACTCCGAACTTCATAAAACAGACAGCCCACACACAAACAGAAATATAACTAGCAGTCATACCATCGCAGCGAACAAAAATCTAGATTTTTTTAAATTATGCCAAACTTATTGAAAATTGTATGAAAACTAGCACCCTATTTTTATACGCTGGTCACACTATACATATTTATTTTATATTTATGTTCAAACAGACAACACTATTTAGTTTGCATATAAGGTGTGAAAGAGTCAAATATAAAAAGAAATTACTTCAATTCAATTTCTACTTTATAGTGTAAAATTAGGTACGGACTTTATCCTTTAATTCTTTTATCTGAGCTTTTCTTATTGTGAAGCCAGCATATTATAGATCTTTATTATTTATAAGAATGATTTGCGACATTTTCACACATATTAAGATATAGTTAAAAGATTTTTTTTTTTAATTTAAATTAAATATTTTGTAACCAACATTTTCAATATATTTGTAATATAATTTTAATTATGTATATTTCATGTGTAGTACTTGTGGTAAAGGATTTACTAAAAAATCATATTTAATTAGTCATACGAACAATACTCACAGGTCAAATGACTAACTTAATTGCGAGACATCAGATGTGGATACAAATAACTGTGACAGTCTTCGTGAATTTTTAGTCATTTGTAAAGTTTGTATTTTAAGAAGTATGTAACAAATAAAATATGAAATTGCAGCTCCTTGTTTTTTTAAAGTTCTTTATTAATTGATTTAGTAATAATTTTTAAAATATTTTTGTGAAACATTTGTCCTGAAATTATTACGAAACTGTAATATGCAAAAAAAATACGGAGTACAAAAACAAAATTGCGTGTCAACAATTTCATGCGCTTATCCGCCTGAGAGCACGTCCGGCAATGTTCAAAAAAATACTTAAATTCAATTTTTATTTTCAATTTTGGCATCTGCAACAATTTTTGTTTGTCTACAATACTTTGTTAGGGAGTTCGATTCGGATATATCTTACTTTAATGAAACTATTTAGTTTTTTTTATATAATATAATTGATATTTCAATTCTTAATTTGAAAATTATACAGTAATTTTCAATAATTAAAAAAATATCAAAAATTGTAAATTGAACAATAGAAAAACACATGGTGGAATAGATAAAGTTGAAAAAAAATTTAAACAAATCATTTTAAAAAGCCTAAATTTCAAATAATTAAAAAATAAAATAATAATATATAATAAATTGGAAAAAGATGGAAGTAGAAAGTGATGTTGTAATTAATACCAGATAAACCTTCTAATCCAACAAATATCAACCAATATAATAACCTTTCTCCAAATAAAATTAAAACTATAAATTTATATAATGTGAAAACTGGCATAACTTATTATAATAGTTACAAAGTAATAGGAACAGGTGTTGAAACTAATTATTTAAGCACAACTTCTTGGCCGACTAATATCCAAAATATTGGGTAATGATAAGCATATCGTAGTTTTTAAAGGGAAAGAACATCAAGAAATGCAGCGATTATATATTGTAAATTTCCATAAATAGCTAATAAGCTGGTAATGAATGAAGAACTTAAACTGGAAAAAATAAACTGTTTTATACCATTATCGATTCTAACACGATCAACAATAGCTAAAGGAATAGAGACCAATTTCAGTGAAAATGAGATAATTGATAATATAAAAATACATAATATAAAGCGGCTTAACAAAAAAATTACAAATGATAAAGGTGAAAATGATAAAAGTTTTGTCCCTTCTCAATCAATAATTGTTATTTTTTTAGGTACCAAAATACCAGACATCGTTATCTTATTCTACAATAGAATACCGGTGGAGTTGTATAAACAGCCTATCCGATAATGTTCGAATTGCTGGAGATATGGCCACACAACTTAGTTGTATAAAGCAAAAGAAATATGTTTAATGTGCGGACAAACACCAAAACACATGTAATGCGATAATGAACTCTTCTGCAGCAATTGCAAAATAAAACATAAAGCAACATACACTGATTGCCCTGAAAAAATAAGACAGAAAGAAATACACCATGTTATGTCACACTGAAATATATTTTACAATAGAATACCGGTGGAGTTGTATAAACAGCATATCCGATCATGTTCGAATTGCTGGAGATATGGTCACACAACTAAGTTCTATAAAGCAAAAGAAGTATGTTTAATGTGCGGACAAACACCAAAACACATGCAATGCGATAATGAACTCTTCTGCAGCAATTGCAAAATAAAACATAAAGCAACATACACTGATTGACCTGAAAAAATAAGACAAAAAGAAACACACCATGTTATGTTATCATTTGGGGAAGCACTAATAGAATTTCCTAAATACTATTTAATTGAAACTTATGCTAATCCAAATGAAAATCGATATGCAGAATTAATGAATTATGACGATGATAATTTACAAGGCACGAATAATGTTAATAACATGCAAATAAATGTACAAAAACATAGAAATATCAATAATACTCCTAGAACAATATCAACAACAATCAAACGCAGAAATAAACAATTAGTGACTAAACCTAAAAGGTTACAAAAAAGTAAAACTACCATTGATTTGACACCATCTTTTCCAGAATTTTCATCATCAATAACTTTACCATTTACATCTGCACATATAGTAGTATCAAACATATACAATAAAAATTCATCAATCCGATTCTGATTCTTCACTCAATTAAATCTAATAATGATAACACAACTATATAAAACATTTATATTAGAAGAACTACAGATTCTTATCCGTGAATATGATCATTTAATAATATGTCTTCAAGAATCCAGACTAAATTCAAAACAAACCAACATTAAAATTAAAAATTATGATATTATCAGAAATGATTTTTACCTTCGGTGATAATTCACGCGGAGATGTATTAATAGCAATTAAAGACTATATTGAATATAATGAAATAATTTTTAATACAAATCATCAAATAGTGGGTATAGAAATAATTTTTCCAATCAAATTAAATATCACGTTTATATATTTACCAAACTCAACAAGAATGATATACAATGAAATTGAAAACTTAAGTAAACAAATACCAAATCCATTCTTATTAGTTGGTGATTTTAATGCACACAATCCCATGTGGGGATCTAGTAGGATTGATTCCCGTGGTAAAATAATGGAAAATATTATACAAAATTTTGATATCAGTTTTTTAAATAATGGTGAAGCTACCCATGTCACCACTCACACGGGTAATATGATTACAATTGATCTTAAATTTTGTAAGGGTATTTAATGTTCAAATTTTATTTGGAAAACACATGACGATTTGTGCCACAGTGATCATTTTCCCATAATTATCGAATACCTAACAAAAACACAAGATATCGGATACAAACACCCGAAATGGATCATTGAAAAAGTTGACTGGGAGAATTATTGTAAATACAGTAAATTTTCGATATAAGGTACCTACGATATAAGGAACCATCGATATAAGGTTCAAAAATTAATTTCAATATTTTCGCTATAAGGTTTTATTTTTCAATTTGAATAGCCGTTCGAAAAATGAAAACTAAAAAGAGTTCACTTACAAATAAAAATGAAGAAATACCTAGGTCTACTGATATTGACCAGTTATTAATTCATTTAATATGACTTTATGGAGATAGCAATTTAGAATACCATGAGGTTTTATTACTCAGAAGACTTCGTGAAAATGCTGTCTATAAATATAAATAATTAAATTAAGAGTTATGATTTATAATTGTTTTTTTGGCCTTATAATTTTATTTTGAATAAAATTGAATTTTATATTGACTTAATATCAACAATTTTACCATTTACTATTTCATTTTCACCAATCTTTTTTAAAATTAAATTGACAAACGATTTTATGATGGATTTTTTTGAATTAATTCTTTTTCTTCATATAAGGAACTTTCTCCACATAGGGAACTTTTTTTAAAAAATTATATCAGAAAAGTTTCTTATATCGAAAATTTACTGTATACAGTTTTTAAAAATAATATCGATATGTTTGATAATATACAGGATATAATGTAAATACGTCACAGAAAACATAATAGAAAATACAAACAAATTTATTCCTAAAACATCAGGTGATGTTAAACACCCATCAGTACCTTAGTGGAATAACCAAATTGGTGGTGAAATAAGGAAAAGGAATAAAAGCACAAAAAAAGTACATGAATAGTCGTCATGAATAGATGATCTCATAACATTCAAAAAACAAAAGGCTTTAACACGTCGAATAATTCGAAATTCCAAAAAGGATTCATGGAATAAATACTTCAACTCAATTGATTTAAATACACCAATAGCTTCAGTATGGAATAAGATAAATCGAATAAATAAAATAAATAGCCCGTATATTAAATATATAAAACATAAAAATACTATAGCTGATACCCCAGATCAGATATATTTGGAGAATATTTTGAAAAAATTAACTCTTCTGAAAATTATGATAAGGATTTTATACAATACAAAGTTATTCAAGAAAATATAATATTGGATTTTGATAGTAATAACCAGGAAAAGTACAATCATGATATATCATACAGAGAGTTCGAAACAGCCCTTCAGAGCTGCAACAATACATTACCAGGAATTGATAATATACATTAGTCAATGATTAAAAACTTAAACAAACAGTCCAAAGAATATATATTATTAAATTCTATATGTAATAACATTTTACTACAGCATGAATACCCAGATACACGGCATAAAACATTAATAATGCCTATATTGAAACCAGGTAAAAGTAATACAATAGTTGAGACTTAGAGGCCTGTCTCATTAACATCCTACATTTCAAAATTATTGGAAAAAATAATTGCGGCTAATGTCGAAAATATTGTGAGCTCATAACATTATCAATATTGTAAAATTTTGAAAAATATTGTTTTTTTTATATGTTTTTCAAATTAAAAAAATTCCATCTAGTCCCCGTTATAAAAACGAACCTACGAATTGACCTTCAAATCATTATTCATTGCGAGGTAATTTTTTTTCGTATAGTCAAAATCTGTAGGTGGTGGATTGAATAACTTAAAAAAGGATAATAAATATTGATATCAGTGCACAGAAAAGCCTAACTAAGGAGAAAGATATGGGGCTTTAGGAATTTCCCCCTGATATACAAAGTAGAACTAGCAATTTTATGCATATAAAATTATAGTATAAACGAAATTGTGTAAATTATATCATGCAGTAATTTCAAACGATTATTATGGACTTTTCGTAGTTTTCCCTTAATTCGTATTGCTGTATTGAGCTCACTTGGACATTCCACCACATCTTACGGCTCATTCCAGGTCAAACTGAGTTTGATTTATTTAACTGGATTTAATAACAGTATTTTAACCCCTTAGGTATATGTTGAATTTTTAATTTTTACCATAATATTTCTTTGAATTTTTGTTTGAGGGGTTAATTGCGAGACATCAGATGTGGATACAAATAACTGTGGCAGCTTCATGAATTTTTAGCCATTTGTGAAGTTTGTATTTTGAGAATTATATAACAAATTAAATATGAATGAAAGTATCATTTTACGAAGTCTTTAATTAAAATAATAGTGTTGTGGTTCAATTGTAACAATAGATCGATACAACGTTGGCCACAAGGGCCACCTGAAATTGCAGCTCCCTTTTTTTAAAGTTCTTTATTTATTGATTTTGTAATAATTTTTAAAACATTGTTATGAAAAATTTGTCCTGAAATTATTACGAAACTGTAATATGCAAAAAAAAAATGCATGCCAGCAATTTTCATGCGCTTATGTTCAAAAAACACTTAAATTCAATTTTTATTTGCAATTTTGGCATCTGCAACAATTTTTGTTTGGCTAAAATACTTTGTTAATATAAGTTTTTAATAATAAAATTATATTATTAATAATAACAATATAATTAAAAAATAGTTATTTAAATTTTATAATATTTTTCAATTATTAATTGTTTAATATTTTTTGATAATAATGTTCTTTCAAACTAACATTTTTAATAATAATATTAATTTTCATAATAAATAATATTTTTTTATTTTTATATAAATTTTTTCATATTTTTTAAGTGTAAAGCCATCTTTTTTGAAGTTATTATCTTTTTAATTAGAAAAAATCAAATAATATCTAATTTTTGGAAGTAAATAAAATGTTGAAAATAATGGAAGAGGTAAAAATTGAGAACAATTATTAAAGTATATTAAATATAAATCTCGGTAACCATAGAATTATGTTTCATATTTGTGATCTATGTGGAATTGCCGACTTAGACAAAATTATGTTTTCGAAAACATCGTGAACTAAACACTTAAAATTTGATAGGCGCTATGCTATATAACTTTCAAGTTACAAGATCCTCATTAAAAAGATCCTCATTGTACAAAATTAAATGCTAGAAAAATCAGAGTCCGATTCTGATTCTTCACTCAATTAAATCTAATAATGATAACACAACTATATAAAACATTTATATTAGAAGAACTACAGATTCTTATCCGTGAATATGATCATTTAATAATATATCTTCAAGAATCCAGACTAAATTCAAAACAAACCAACATTAAAATTAAAAATTATGATATTATCAGAAATGATTTTTACCTTCGGTGATAATTCACGCGGAGATGTATTAATAGCAATTAAAGACTATATTGAATATAATGAAATAATTTTTAATACAAATCATCAAATAGTGGGTATAGAAATAATTTTTCCAATCAAATTAAATATCACGTTTATATATTTACCAAACTCAACAAGAATGATATACAATGAAATTGAAAACTTAAGTAAACAAATACCAAATCCATTCTTATTAGTTGGTGATTTTAATGCACACAATCCCATGTGGGGATCTAGTAGGATTGATTCCCGTGGTAAAATAATGGAAAATATTATACAAAATTTTGATATCAGTTTTTTAAATAATGGTGAAGCTACCCATGTCACCACTCACACGGGTAATATGATTACAATTGATCTTAAATTTTGTAAGGGTATTTAATGTTCAAATTTTATTTGGAAAACACATGACGATTTGTGCCACAGTGATCATTTTCCCATAATTATCGAATACCTAACAAAAACACAAGATATCAGATACAAACACCCGAAATGGATCATTGAAAAAGTTGACTGGGAGAATTATTGTAAATACACAGTTTAATATACAGCATATAATGTAAATACGTCACAGAAAACATAATAGAAAATGCAAACAAATTTATTCCTAAAACATCAGGTGATGTTAAACACCCATCAGTACCTTAGTGGAATAACCAAATTGGTGGTGAAATAAGGAAAAGGAATAAAAGCACAAAAAAAGTACATGAATAGTCGTCATGAATAGATGATCTCATAACATTAAAAAAACAAAAGGCTTTAACACGTCGAATAATTCGAAATGCCAAAAAGGATTCATGGAATAAATACTTCAACTCAATTGATTTAAATACACCAATAGCTTCAGTATGGAATAAGATAAATCGAATAAATAAAATAAATAGCCCGTATATTAAATATATAAAACATAAAAATACTATATTGATAAAAAACTAACGTGGAATAGACAAATAAATAGTATAAAAGCTGAATATATTTAAAAGTCTTTCATCAATAAAATAGAGAACTAATAGGTATTAATTGTTAAAAATTTATAAAACTTTTATTTTTCCAATTTTATATTATGGTGCAGTCATATATGTATAATCACAGAGCAATAATAAAACAGAAGAACAAACCTGAACCAATAAAAGGTCGATTTTTCGCCCATATAAAATGCAAATTTCTAATAGCTCCATTCTAATACATTCAAATGTGATATATTTACACGACACCGCAAAGCGCAAAGAGTGATACGAGAGAAATTGAAATTATTTTATGAGACAGTTTTTTTGGTTTTATGTTATTCTTTTTCTTTCTAAGCAGTAAAGCATAAGCACAAATATTTTATGAAAATATTTTTTTTGTGGGATAGCTAATGGTATAAGATATAATTATGTTTCTACTAAATAAATATTTAAACTGACAAAAAATCTTTATTTTTTTATTGTTTAAATTTTATTTTTATAAAAGTTTTATGTTTTTAGTTGTTTCAAATTTTATAATTTTTGAAAATTGACAATGAGTTTTTTTTTTTTTTTGGTGAATTAATTAAAATTAATTATTTTTTCACTTAACCATGTTGAATGTTTTCTTAATATAATTAAAAGCAGAAAATCAAGGATATTTTGCGGTAATCAGCACACGTTTCATACAAAAACCAATTTTGTAAATCTTGTGATTTGTTTGTTTCTTCAATGTATTTATTATAAATTTTTTCTTTAAAATTAGGAATAGAACAGTTTAAAAACTAAAAAAATTATCGAATATTTTTACATGAAAATTACAAACTTTGAAGAAAATTTCTGATGGGACTAGCAAAGCAAAATTTGTATTCGAATAATTTTTATGAAATAAAAACCATTCGGTATCTAAATCATATGTTTCGTTTTCTTTTGTCATCGTAAGAAAACGAAAAATAAAGAAAAATCTAATAATGAGAAAAATCTGTTTCTCATTTTTTACTATCTGATACTGCAGCTAGCGCAAACAAAACAAATACATTGAAAGGTGGAACCATTAAAAATATAAATTTATTTAAAATGCAAAAGAAGAAAACCAACTGAGTATTACCAAAACACATGATGAAAAAATCGAACCTTGGATACGTAAGAAACCATTAATAAATAAATACTTAAATGTGTATAGTAAATCGGAAACGTCAAAAGAAATCCATAAATTAAGATGTAAATTCAGATATTATTATGAAATATACACGGATGGATCTTTAATTGGAAACACTACTGGTTTTGCTATATACTCTGCAAATCATACAGAAAAAATTAGACTTTCTAATAACACTAGTGTTTTTACTGCAGAACTAAACGCAACAATAATATACTTACATAAATACAACAATAATATACTTATTCTAACAGATTCATTGAGTACAATAGATGTATTATCTAATAATACATCACGTAACGTAATCCAATGATCTTGGAAATACAAGAAAAGCAACAAATTTTCAGGAAAAAACAATATAATATTCATGTGGATTCCGAGCCATATTGGTATTAAAGGCAATGAAAAGGCTGATGAAGCTGAAAAACAATTAGTAAAAAACAGTATTCAAAAATATTTAAAAGTGACATAATAAATAACATAAATAGAAAGATACACAACGAAATTCAAAAGAAGTGGCAACTTAAACATAATAATAAATTGTATGGAATAAAGAGTACCATTGAACAATCAGAATTATCTAACCAAAATAATAGAAGACATGAAACAGCACTAATGAGATTGAGAACGGGACACTCTAGAATTCTAGATTAACACATGGATATATCATCACTAAACAAGATCCCATCAGATGTGATTTATGTAATAAATATGTTTTAATTCAACACATATTAACGGAATCTTTAAACATTTCAACACATATTAACGGAATGTTTAAGGGTCAATCCCACCAAAAACAGAAACAGAAACTTTTTTTTTTTTATTTTTTAAACTTGCGATATTTTCCAATTTAAAGGGTTTTTCAGCTAAAAATATTTGTAAAATAAATTAAAATAACAAATAACAGTTGTCTAATTTATTTTTATTGCTTGAAATCGCTTTATTTTTATAAAAAACGATTTTATATTTTTTCTGTTCCAGAATTCGAATTTTTCTTTTTTCTGTTTTTCAATTTATCGGACAGAAAATGAAACTTTTTTTTTCAAAGTTTCAATTTCTGTTTGCAGAAGTTTGCAGACGCACATTTCTATCAAATTTCGTTTGCAGCCATGACATTATGAAAAAAATTTGCTGTTTTGGTTGTCAAAAAAGATAGTTTTTCTGTTTCTGTTTCGGTTTTTGGTGGGTGTGCAATGTTAAAACTTGAACAGAAAAGTAAAAAAACAAAAAAAAGTTTCTGTTTCTGTTTTTGGTGGGATTGACACTTTACAATATAATGATATTAGAACAACCCTTATACAATAAAGAAAATATAAATAAAACAATGGAATTTTATAGATTTAAATATGATTTTAAAAAAAAATCCTTAAGAGGTATATAAACCTCTTAAGGCCTTTTTTTAAAAAAATAATAGTTGGTTGCTAACCTCCCTAGAAATTAAAAAAAAAAAAAAACTTTGTTAATATATTTTTAATAATAAAATTATAGAATTAATAATAACAATATCATTAAAACATATAGTTATTTAAATTTTATAATATTTTTGAATTAATAATTGTTTAATATTTTTTAAGAATAATGTTCTTTCAAACTAACATTTTTAATAATAATATTAATTTTCATAATAAATATTTTTTTATTTTTATATAAATTTTTTCATATTTTTTAAGTGTAAAGCCATCTTTTTTGAAGTTATTATCTTTTTAATAAGAAAAAATCAAATATCTAATTTTGGAAAGTAAAAAAATGTTGAAAATAATCAAAGAGGTAAAAATTGAGAACAATTTTTAAGTATATAAAATACCATAGAATTCTGTTTCATAGAATAAATCTCGGTAACCATAGAATTGTGTTTCATATTTGTGATCTATGTGGAATTGCCGACTTAAAAAATTATGTTTTCGAAAATATTGTGAACTAAACACTTAAAATTTGATAGGCCCTACGCTATCTAATTTTCAAGTTGCAAGATCCTCATTAAAAAGATCCTCATTGTACAAAATTGTTAAGAAAGTAATTTAACAATTTTAAAACTTCAAAATCCCACATTAGAAAAAAAGGCGATGATTTTCGTTAAGTTAAGGCTGCCATACGTCCCGTTTTGGGAGGGACAGTCCGGTTTTGACATCATCTGTCCTTCCCAGAAATTATGTCCCTCTTAGTCCCGTTTTCATGCTTTTTATCCCTTTTGTCCCTCTTTATGAAATTTGTTTTTCGAAATACAAAAACTTATATTATTTAAATAGTATTAGGGTTATTTCTCAGTATATAGAACTTAATTCGTATAAATTACCACCACTAAATCCTTATAGAAATTTATTGAAGTACCTACTTAAAATAAAAATCAAATGCAGCGGTTGAGCGCACTGTTTCGATTATAAATCATATATGGACCGGTGATAATTTAGCTTTGGGACTTGATACTTTGACTGCACAGGCTGTATCCTGGTATTAAAGGTAAACAGCAATAATGATCTAATGATCTAATGATAGAAGTGGAGCAGAAGGATGACAACAACTAAAAAGCAAATATTAATAAATAATAAATCTACATTTTTTTAAAAAATCTATGAATATGATTAGATTTTTTTTATATTATTCTGATGACGATTTATTCAAATGAAATGAATTAATTAAACCAATTTATCAATTATTTTTAGTTATTATTTATTATCTATATTTGTTATTATAATAAAAAAAGAAATATTATTTAATATTTCGGAAAACAATATTTATAAAAATGTCCCTCCCTGTCCCTCCCAGATTCCAGAAATCCTTAAAATGTCAAGTTTTGGCCATTTCGGAATCTGGCTACCTTAGTTAAGTGTATAATAATATTGTGAAGAAACTATATTCTAATTTTTCGATCTGTGCTGCTTCCTTTACAAAAAAATAAAAATACCACAAATTATGATATTTTATTTCGAAGTTACAACATAATGTCGAAAATATTGTGAGCTCATAACATTATCAATATTGAAAATTATGAAAAATATTGTTTTTTTTATATGTATTTCAAATTAAAAAAATTCCATCTAGTCCCCGTTATAAAAACGAACCTACGAATTGACCTTCAAATCATTATTCATTGCGAGGTAATTTTTTTCGTATAGTCAAAATCTGTAGGTGGTGGATTGAATAACTTAAAAAAGGATAATAAATATTGATATCAGTGCACAGAAAAGCCTAACTAAGGAGAAAGATATGGGGCTTTAGGAATTTCCCCCTGATATACAAAGTAGAACTAGCAATTTTATGCATATAAAATTATAGTATAAACGAAATTGTTTAAATTATATCATGCAATAATTTCAAACGATTATTATGGACTTTTCGTAGTTTTCCCTTAATTCGTATTGCTGTATTGAGCTCACTTGGACATTCCACCACATCTTACGGCTCATTCCAGGTCAAACTGAGTTTGATTTATTTAACTGGATTTAATAACAGTACTTTAACCCCTTAGGTATATGTTGAATTTTTAATTTTTACCATAATATTTCTTTGAATTTTTGTTTGAGGGGTTAATTGCGAGACATCAGATGTGAATACAAATAACTGTGGCAGCTTCATGAATTTTTAGCCATTTGTGAAGTTTGTATTTTAAGAATTATATAACAAATTAAATATGAATGAAAGTATCATTTTACGAAGTCTTTAATTAAAATAATAGTGTTGTGGTTCAATTGTAACAATAGATCGATACAACGTTGGCCACAAGGGGCACCTGAAATTGCAGCTCCCTTTTTTTAAAGTTCTTTATTTATTGATTTTGTAATAATTTTTAAAACTTTGTTATGAAAAATTTGTCCTGAAATTATTACGAAACTGTAATATGCAAAAAAAAATTGCGTGCCAGCAATTTCATGCGCTTATCCGCCTGAGAACGTCCGGAAATGTTCAAAAAACACTTAAATTCAATTTTTATTTTCAATTTTGGCATCTGCAACAATTTTTGTTTGGCTAAAATACTTTGTTAATATAAGTTTTTAATAATAAAATTATATTATTAATAATAACACTATAATTAAAAAATAGTTATTTAAATTTTATAATATTTTTCAATTAATAATTGTTTAATATTTTTTGATAATTATGTTCTTTCAAACTAACATTTTTAATAATAATATTAATTTTCATAATAAATATTAATTTTTTATTTTTATATAATTTTTTTCATATTTTTTAAGTGTAAAGCCATCTTTTTTGAAGTTATTATCTTTTTAAATAGAATAAATCAAATAATATCTAATTTTTGAAAGTAAATAAAATGTTGAAAATAATCGAAGAGGTAAAAATTGAGAACAATTATTAAAGTATATTAAATATAAATCTCGGTAACCATAGAATTGTGTTTCATATTTGTGATCTATGTGGAATTGCCGACTTAGACAAAATTATGTTTTCGAAAATATCGTGAACTAAACACTTAAAATTTGATAGGCGCTATGCTATATAATTTTCAAGTTACAAGATCCTCATTGTACAAAATTGTTAAAATAGTAATTTAACAATTTTAAAACTTTAAAATCCCACATTAGAAAAAAAGGTGATGATTTTCGTAAAGTGTATAATAATATTGTGAAGAAACTATATTCTAATTTTTCGATCTGTGCTGCTTCCTTTAAAAAAAAAAATAAAATTATGATATTTTATTTCGAAGTTACAACATAATGTCGAAAATAACATTATTAATATTGAAAATTATGCAAAATATTGGTTTTTTTATACATATTTCAAATTAAATTTTTTTTATCTTGTCCCCGTTATAAAAACGAACCTACGAATTGACCTTCAAATCATTATTCATTGCGAGGTAATCTTTTTCGTATAGTCAAAATCTGTAGATGGTGGATTGAATAACTTAAAAAAGGATAATAAATATTGTATATATCAGTGCACAGAAAAGGCTAACTAAGGCGAAAGATAAGTGGCTTTAGAAATTTCTCTCCGATATACAAAGTAGAACTAGCAATATAGCAATATAAACGAAATTGTTTAAATTATATCATGCTATAATTTCAAACGCTTATTATTGACTTCGTAGTTTTCCCTTAATTCGTATTGCTGTATTGAGCTCACTTGGACATTCCACCACATCTTACGGCCCATTCCAGGTCAAAGTGAGTTTTATTTATTTAACTGGATTTAATAACAGTACTTTAACACCTTAGGTATATGTTGAATTTTTTGATATTTACCATAATATTTCTTTGAATTTAGTTTAATTTTTATTTGAATCGTTTGTAAGTTGTATCTTACAATTTCAATTTTTACTTAATTGTTTGTGATTATAAATAAACTGGATCTACATTACGTTTTAATATTTTGGGTAGCGAATTGCAAATCCTATATAATATAAATAAAGGTGAATAATTAATATTCTCATTAGGTTTATGATTATGACTGAACACTGCTTCTGCTAGCCACTCATCGCAACTTTTAGCAATTTTCAAATATTCCACCATTGGTCCATGTCATCTCTCTAGGAAACCATTGGACTGTGGATGATACGTTGTGATCTTTCCGAATTTTTAACAGTTTACACAAATTTCTGTAAAGTTGGCTAGTAAAATTATAACCCTGATCCGTAATTAGTCGTTTTCGTATCGTTGAATATTTTAGAATGATATTTTTGAAAAACGCGTGTACTACCGGGTTCGCCTCCATATTAGGCAGTGCAATGCAATCTAACATTTTTGACAGACCATCTTTGAAACTCAAAATATATTTATTTCCCTTATCGGTAATTGAAAATCTTCCAACTATATCTAAATATACCTTATCGGAAGGTATTTCGGCTGTATCAGTGACTGCCATAGAAATTTTTGTCACTTTATCCCTCTTAGTTTTTTGATATTTAGGACATTTTTCTATATACTTTTTTATTTTGAGTAACATATTTTTCCAAGTATGATATCTCTTAATTCTTTTATAAGTTTTGATTGTGTTCATGTGGCATCCCATTGGATTATCACGATATTGTTTGGTTAAGTCACTTATTTCATTGTTATTCACTATTTCTTTTCTTTTGAGCTATTTCGTCTTCACTACCTTCCTTGCTTATTTCATTTTTTGAATCCGTGTACAAAATGGTACAGCTTGTAAGTATTAAATTATTGAAATTAATTGTTTTAAGTAAATTGATTTATTTTGTCAAATTGACAAAATCAATCAATTAATTCGTTATTCATATCCAAATTTGCAATTTTGTAATTAAGCATATTTTTTTATTATAGATTCATATCTACTTTTTATAGTATATTCAATTTAATTATTATTCAATGTAATATGCGCGTCCGGTCGATTAGATTCAAAAATCAAATAAACAAGCAGCTGGTCCGCATCCGGTATTTGGACGAGTACAGGAAGAGAATAACAACAAAGAAAGTTCCAGAAATACCAGCATCGACTCCTGAGAAGAAAAAAAAGAACAAAGGATGGAGGCAAAAAAAAGATAGCAGAATATTGCAGGTTATTACGATTACCTACCTTTAACTGAGACGAAAAATTTTAATACAGAGAGGAGATTAAAAAATTAAGAAATATTCTAGATGCACAGAAAAGTAAAAGAAAGAGAAGGAGTCAATAATATTGAATTATATAAAAATGATTGTTTTTGCTATTTTTAAAATTGATATCGTGAATAAGGTTTTTGAGAGACATTATCATTTAAAAAAAACTGATATAAATTGTAAGAAGGAACGAGTTTTTATAATTTTGTATATTTGTAAGAACTGAAAATTTAGTAATAATAATTGAAAGAGGAATGGTTACAGTATTCAGTAGCCATGAATAAAATGAAAAAAAAAATATAAAATTAGAATTTGTGAGATATTTCGTTTAAAGAACGTTTTTATTGTATATTAATTATTTACTATGAAATACAATTTATATGAAATATAAAAAAAATTAATATTCAAACGAAGACAGCAGAATTGTAGAAATCACAGAACCAATAGCATCGACACCGATTTATTAGGAAATCGGTTATTTTTAAGGACATAGTTAATAAGAATTTTATGCACATATACAACCCTAGGAGTAGAAAACTAACCACAATGCTAGATATACCAATTTACCCTATAGAAATAGAAACTATACAGACAGATTTTAAAAAACAAACTACAACAAATACACTCCAAATGCTCATACATATCAAAACACGATCAACACTCATTAGTAATACCAAAAATCATTTATATATAGATATGTCTATAGTATGGCGAAGATTGAAACCTAAAAAAAAGTTGAGGAATTACCATTGAAAAACCTATGCTCAACCCTCAACTTGTAATGAATGTATGTTAAGCATTTTTATTTTTAGCCAAATATAATATTGGTTTATTAGAAATAATTCAATTATTGTTAAAAGGTCATTAAAATCGGGCGCAATTGGTAACGAATGGATATGTTAAAACATTTACTTCATGTTCCTACTCTGACACCATTTGTAAGGAATGTATGTTCATTTCAGGTCCCTGGTCGGGCGCCATTTGTAACATACAAATGTCAAGAGCCTTAACCAATCACAATCTTCTAACTAATTAAAATATAATACTAATTATCCAATAATAATATTGGTTTACCGCGCTGCACGTTTAATTGGGGTAGCTTAAGCCGGAAAATAGAGGGGGTTCACAAATGCGCGTAACATTCATACAAAAATTGCGTTCAATAATAAACTAAATAAAATAAATAAAGAAAATCAAGGATAAAATATACTAATAAAAATTAATAGAAAAATAAAATAAATTACTCTAAATTTTAAATTCCCCTAAAACTAGTATGTAACACCAAAATTAGATAATTATGTTTAATGAAATGGATTTAGATGTTATACCATTTTAAATTTTGCCCACCCATCCATGTGATCAATACAAAAATCTTAAAATAATCCTAAATGTATGATCACCCTATATATTATTCAAATCTACTTACTCACTCAATCACTGCATAATCAAAAAAAAAAATCTTAAATCCTGCGAAGGAAAAATAAAAAAACCTTATTTAAAAAGAAACATTATTTCGTCCATTTTAAAATAATTTTTATTAAAAATCCAAAATAAATTCAAAAAAAAAAATTGTATATACACAAATATAAAATAATTCTGATATAAAAAAAAATAACTCTACAATAAAAACTCTAATCAAAATTAATAAATATTACAACAACTAATAATAATTAAAATTGTGTTGTTGTAATTACTATATATTATATAAGGAAGCCATTAATTATTATTACAAATTCAAATAATTGTACACACCCTTCATACTACTTTAACGATTCTGATTGCCTAGTACAAATTATTCATATTCCTATACGAATGAATATGAGATTCTACTTTATTTGAATTTATAATGATAAAATTAAATACAAAAATCTTCAAAATATAGATAAAAAAATGTAATTAATAAAATTCTAATAAAAATAAACTAAATTGACCAACTACGAAATAACTCAAAATTATATATAAAAAAAACCCAAAACTTAATACATATTACAATAACAACTAATTGCTACAATTTTGTTGTTGTTATTTAATATATATGGGGAAGCCATTAATATTATAAATTCAAATAATTTGCACATGCAATTTGTACTACTTTGACGATTCTGATCGTTTAGTACAAATTATTCATATACGAATATGAAATTCTTCTTTATTTGAGTTTATAAAATTATCAAATAAATCTTCAAAATATTAAAAATCGAATTGAATTAACACGTTGACTGCCGCCATATATATTAAAACTAAATTCATACGGTGCCGTAGTATAATTAGGAGTGTGTCAACCGGCGGTACACGCGGCACCTATTAAATTCCGTTTTCATTATGTGCCGAGTGTACCGCCGGGTGTACACACTCTATAATATATTACGGCACCGTATAAATTTTATATATTATATTTCATAAATGTACAATGAATTTTTATTTTTATTTTGTTTGATACTTTTATAATAGGTAATAATGAATTTTTATGTTTGCAATAAAATTTTCATGTTTGTAATCTTTTCGTTTTTCTCCATTTTGTACGAGCTATACCTCTAATTATAGACTGTAACCATAAAAAAAATACCTCGATTTACTTTTATCAAAGTGCCACTGTATATAAATAAACAGTTTAAGCCCACTGCCACAAGAAAAATATGCTTTTTCAATAGAACTATATGTGTACCGCGGGCGGTACACATGGCATATGTATAAAAAAGTGTTGTGTACGTTGCCGGCGCACATGGCAGTCAACGTGTTAATATATAAAAAAACTAAATTTTATATTAATAAAAAAAATAATAAGTTAAAATTTGGCAGAATATTCCATGTTATAAATAAAATAAAATAAAACCTAATACTGAAATTTCTTGAACTAAAAAAACTAAAACGTATGAAGAAATCACGCAATAACTAAATATTATGTATTATGTATATATATATATGAATAAAATAAAAACCAAAAATTGCCAAGATTTCCTAAGCTATAATTTTAGGGCATTCACAAGGAAATCCCAAGTAAATTAAAATAAAATAAAATTATAAAATATAATTTAAATTAAAGCAAGATAATCGCGAAATAAGAAAACTAAATAAATAGGAATGAATTCAAATTTCTAGTTTCGTAAATAGCCAGGTAATACCAGACTAATAAAATTAGAAAGTGAATCCCAGGGAATACCTGTCTTCCATTTGAACTTGAAATTTGGACTGTCCACTTTTTTTTTCGTTACCACCGATTTTAAGGGTATTTATATCATTTTGAACAATGAATTTGGATAGCTGTATTACAAAATAACGTTTAATTCATAATAAATTACAGAAATCTAATAAAATCATTACTAATACATATAAAATGTAGGTAATAATTGATTTTAAAGATTAATGAACCTAATGAATTCTATTAGAATTCAAAAAAACTGATCAAAATGATACTTTAGGTAAATTCCCTAAAATCAGGTAAAACATAAATAGGATTCCCTATATACATAATAACTCCATAATAATTTTTATCCCATATAATTTATTTTTGTGGGGATAAACTACAACTTTTTTTTTTGCTAATAATTTTTTTTTTGATGTTGGAACGTGGAACTTGTTCAGATTGATAAGTTCTACACTTCACAAGTTCTACACGGGTTTGTGTCTTAACTTCATAATCGATACACCCAAAATTATGCAATCCGAAAATCCTGATATTCAATCTTTAATTGCAACTACTCATATACAAAAAAATGAACCATTACAAACTTTATGTATAAAATAAATTCTCACATTCTCTAAATTTGTGTATTGTGTCACACACGACAGACAATTTGTGTGTCGAAGCAAAACGAAAATATAAAACGAAAAAAATAATTTTAAGCATAAAGATATAATAAAAAAACAAATCTAATATATATATATATATATATATATATATATTCAAGAATTTTTTACACAAGACAAAAATTTGATTTTTCAATATATTTTTTGAAATGCAAAAAATATATAATTTTTGGATTTACAATAAAGATATTATTTTTTCTGATTCATATAAAAAAAATCAATATGAATAACAATTAAATTTTACGTATAGAACTATAGGTATAGGAATTAGCAATATAAATTTGACAATTTTTTAGAAATTTTATCTATAGTTATTAAATATTTATTATAAATTTCACAAAATTGACTTTTTTTTTGGTAAATTCATTCATGAGCGGTAATAAGAGGTATAATTATTCATTCATAAAATAACTACCTAATTTGTTCTAAAATTACTTTGTTTATAAAATATTGAGGTTTTTTAATAAAATATTGTAATAAAAAAAATAGGTAAATGAGTTATTTATGTAGGATTTATAATTTCAATTATTAAATGCAGCATAAAAATTTAAAATAATATAGAATTTGAATTAGAATTTATTAACGTCTTATTTTTTTTACAGTGATTTTATTTTAAAACTAAGCTTATTTAAATATTTATATATATGTGTACAAGTTTTTCTGATGAATTCTCATGAGTTTATCTGTTTGTTTTTTATTTCATGGTTTGAAAAGTGATGTTGTTGGTTTTAAAATAAAATAAAATAAATTCTTAGCCTAGCTGTAACAATGAATTAAAATAATATACATATAATAATAATAATAATAATACAATACTTTTGTATATATGGTTTCATAATTTTTAATTTTGGATTAGTTAACATTATTTTTTTTTGTTTTTACAATTTAAGACGGATAGTATTTCTTTTTTTCCTACTTTCCATTGACATTGCTTTCTTAACAACACTAAAATAAAAAAAATTAAAACACTTTTTCTATGATTAAAAAGGATCCTTCTGAAAATATTTAATAACTAGATAAAATTTCTAAAAAATTGTTAAATTTATATTGCTAATTTGATAAAGCTTAGTACGCTAGTCAAATGAAATGAAATTTTCATATAAATTTAACATCGTGAAATCAGAAATGAAAAATTTCACTTCTGATTACGCTGAAGTGGTACGCAGTTCATCGTGAAAAAGTTGTGAAAAAACCTACTTTTTTTAACAACCAACAGATAGCGCGCAAAAGTCTCCAATTATTTTTCATCGTGAAATAATGTTCTGAACATTATTTCACGATGAAATTGTGACATTTACATTTTTTTTTTTTTCAATAATTTAAATTTGATTTTTAAGTCAAATTTAAATTTAAAAAAAATTATAAACATAAACAAACATTTGAATTATCAAAATATTAAAATGTCAAATTAACCTGTCTATTTTTGACAACTTTTTCACGACTATTTCACCGGAGACTTTGGAGAGCTTTGGAGATCGCGTTAAATTTCACTTCATTTCACTGGAGTACTAAACTTTAATTGTAAATTTAATTGTTATTCATATTGATTTTTTTTATATGAATCAGAAAAAATAATATCTTTATTGTAAATCCAAAAATTATATATTTTTTGCATTTCAAAAAATATATTGAAAAATCAAATTTTTGTCTTGTGTAAAAAATTCTTGAATATATATATATATATATATATATATATTAGATTTGTTTTTATTATATCTTTAATGCTTAAAATTATTTTTTTCGTTCTATATTTTCGTTTTGCTTCGACACACAAACACAATACACAAATTTAGAGAATGTGAGAATTTATTTTATACATAAAGTTAAGGGTTGTGCATATTTTTCTCTTAGTAAATCCTCAACTTTTTTTTTCTTATACATTTTTTCTCAAAAAGGTTTCAATTTTCCCCATACGATTGAATTATCTTGTTATAAATTATTTTTGGTAATACAAACACGAAATTTTTAAACCAGGACAACACATACAACTTAAGACAAAATATAACTTTACCATAAGTACGACATACACTTTATATGTAGCAGGTATTCCAAATTTTACAGGGGAGGGTGACCGAGTAGTACTAGAACTACAAAGATTTATTGAATTAGCTCATGAAGCATATTATATAACGCACGAAATAGATAGAGCGTCGATATTGAGTCAATTGATTTAGAGAAGACTAAGAAACGGTGCCGCGGACTTATTTCGGGATAGGACAGTTAGTACCTTTAATGAATTTAGGGAAATTCATTAAAGACAAGGAAGTCTGAAGCACCATTGAAAACAGAACTAGAAGTCTGTTTTCAGAATATAGACCATAGACTCGTTTGGGGATAGAATTAATAGAAAATATGCTTGTTTATGGTTAGGCATTACGCAACGTTATACCAATGAGCGAGGTTCTATGTTGCAAGAGGCTGAGGAAACAGCATACTATGTGTTCATCAGATGATTAAGGTCAGAGACCATTAAACAACACGTTTTGGGATTTTTTTTTAGAAACTTCGATGAATTATTAAGAGGAACAAAACGTTTTGCGGAACAATTAAATTATTGACACCAACATGGCAAGTTAATTATACAACTGAAGAACGGAGTGACAGTAATAGAAAAAATGTTCGAGGAACTGGTATCTTTATTAAAGAATAATCAACTTACTCAATCACCACAGAGCGCAACGGTAAACAACTATAGTTCACGACTGCCTAGGAATAATTTTTATAATTACAGAGTCCCTAATAGTAGAGCACATCCTTAAAATCCAAATAATACAAATAACCATTTCAGTAGGAATCCTACTAACAATAATAACCCTTTCAGACAAAATCCTGTAACAATTAACAATCCTAGACTTTTCCAAAATAACCGAGAAAGAAGTGGTGGACCGATCACATGTTTCAAATATGGACAGCCAGTGCATATCAGTAGATATAATGTAATGTAAGGAGAAATTCCGCTGTAAAAGTAAACGTTTTAACTAACACAGAAAATAATTTGTGGTGCGAATGGTGTGATCGTCAAGGTCACCTAGAACTAAATTGTTCCACAAGACAACGTTACCAAGCAAGCTGTCAAACAAATGCGTGAAACGAAAGTCAAATCAAAGAGGTAACGTTATTAGTGGATACACGCGCTCAAATCAGCTTGTTGAATAAAAATAGTTTAGCTAAAATAAACAATAGATAAAAATAAAAATATGAAAGAGAGATCAATTCATAGTGGAAGTAACACTATGGGAACTTCCACAAGGAATTTTTTGACTCCTTGCGAGTTAAGTTGTGAGTTCCAGGTAATATACCAAAACTGCCAATTACCAGTGGACGAAAGCCTAGGTAATGAATTTTTAACATGAAATTGCAACATAGAAGGGCCAACGCAGCCGATGCGGATCCCTATTACAGAGAAAATGAAAAAGAATTTACCATGCCATTAAGGTTGCGACCAACAAAATGAAAAGAATCAGTTACAAAAAATTAAAATCGAAATGCGAACATTGGTTAATGGAAAAATCACATTGGATAAATTCCAATATGATTGTCCAAAAACAACCATATAAAAAAATAAAAAAATGGCCAACAGGTTATGTTGGTACATTTCAATCTGTATATGATTAATTAGGTTCTTAAATTGTAGGAAAGTCAAATGATTAAAAGAAAAAAAAATTAATACCATTCAAATTATCCAGGAAATGTCCGTCCCCAAAATAAATATATTTTTTTAAGTATAAATGTCATTTTGACATCATAAATTGTAAAAATGGTATATTATTTTTTAGCCAAAAACCACCATTTCCCTCTGTTGGCAATCACACGAAACACCCATTATATCTTGCAGGCCGTGTGATTCGAATCGGGTTGAACGGGCGGAAATGCGGGGATGTTTTTTTGGGGAAAAAAGAAGGCGAAGAAAAATCGTGAAATAAATTGTTTTTTTTTTTTTGTTTTTTTCAATTCACTATTAAATTTTTTTATAAAATTAAATTTAAATTGTAAATTGTTTTTGTGGTGAAAGAAAAAAAATATTCACTTTTTAATGTTCCTAAAGTAGAAATTATAAAGAAGATGGATAGAAAATTCAATTCCGAGAAGCCAAAATACATATAGAAAAAAGGATCGACCGAGCTAGTGGTTGATCGCAGCGCGAAAAGGAGGTTGATCAGAGCAGGATTGGATTATTAGATACAAGGACCACTCGCAGGATAATTAAAAATTTTAATTCCTGGAAGGAAGAGAAGAAAAAATTAGATGGTGTACTCTCAAATACCAATTAAATTAATCACCAGAAAAAAATTAATGTGACGTTTTCGCTGCAGCGGTGCAATTTTGTTAATTTTTTTTATAGTAACGTAGTTTTATTTGGATTTTTCGTTGTTAATTAGTAGTATTTTTTGTGATTTTTGATTTATTATTTTAGTAGAGTATTTTTTTTAAATTTTGGTTGGAATTATAATATATATTGTAAATTTGTTAATTTTGGGTAGATTTGTAGAGTAATTAATTTTTTTTTTGTATTATTATTTTTTTGTAGTTTTTTTTGGCGGTAATTTTTTTTATAATTAAAAAAAAACATTATTTTTAGCCGGACTGCGCCAGACATGTCGGGACAGGCACCGTGCAGAAAAAAATATAAAAGGTATGTTAATTATAATTTTTTTTTTAATTGGTAAAAGACCAGTAAAAATTAAAAAAAAAAAATTGAAAATTACTGCCGCTTAAATCTATTAAACTCAGTTAATAAGTTAATAACTTGTTGTTATATAATTAAGAAAAAAAAACTGAAAAGAAGGAAAAAACATTAATTAATACATAAATAAAAAAGTATAGTTGGATGGGCTATGACAATTTTTTTTATTGAAAGCAATTTTTTTTAAATTTATTTGAAATGGTATTTATCTTGATTTATTTGGTTTTAGTATGGTTACCCAGGATTGATGATGTCACCGCATTCCCTTGACTCTTCCTGTTTTTTGTTGATGATGATTTGATTTGCAGGTAGGATCGATTGGTTGACTCACGCCCCACATACTAAACTAAGCTGGTAAAAAGGAGGAAATCCCAATCGGTCCTTGAAACTTTCAAGGTTTTTTTTTTTGTTACAAATTCGGTCTTGTTCTGTTGGTGGTCCGCGGTGGTGGATCACTCAAGACCTGGCGCCCGCATAATTTGAAAACCTTGGAAGTTTCTAAATCACGTCTCCTCCGGAATATCCGGAAGTAACCAGACTCATTTGGTTTTTTAAAAATAATTTTTGTTTGATAATTTTTTTTTAGTTATAATTTTTTTCAGTGGTGCCCCAAAACTTTTTGTTGAGTGCGCCATAATAGTTTTTTATGGAGTATTTAATCCCGTGCAACCATTGCCCACCCCACGAAAAAAAAGTTAAATTAATAAATTAACATGCCAAAGCCAAGTGGTGTCCTCCGATTCAGTTGTAATTTGCTAACCCAACTGTGTGGTGTTACAGTATTTCATTGAACATACAATATTTTGGTAATGAATTTAGATATTAATGAAAATATATTTTGGTAATGAATCCCGTGCAACCTCAGAGGTTTATGGAGAATTAAAAACACGCAACGCCTGAGATTTGTTCCAGAATGAATTTGCTTAAGGAAAATTTGGAATGGGATAAAAATTGGTATGATGAAGAGTGTTCAGCAGTTGAAGACATTTGTAACAAATTTAAAGATATTTTCATCGGCCGGGTGATTATATTGGTTATACAACGTCCATAGCACATAAAATACAAATAAAATAAGATAATCCACCAATAGCTCAAGCTAATTACATGTTGTCAGAAGCACATAGGCGGGAAATTCAGGAGCAAGTAGAACAATTGTTGGATTATTATATAATTCAACCAAGTCGAAATGCTTGGAACTCGCCACTTTTAGTAGGACATGATGGTAAAAAACGGTTTAGGATAGTCATAGACTATCGGAAACTAAATGCAATAACAGTTAAGGATGAATTTCCTTTACCCAAAATTGAAGATATATTGCAACAGTTGAGAAATTCACGTTATTTTACCACTTTGGATTTAGCCAGTGGCTATCATCAAGGGCTAGTTGACGGAAAAGATCAAGGCTTTTAGTACAACTCATGTTCATTATGAATTTAAAAGAATGCCATTTGGTTTGACCGGAGCACCGGCCACATTTCAAAAACTAATGAACTATGTATTGTCAGGTTTATTTATTTACCAAGACAAGATTTACATACATATAATATTTAAGTTATATATATGTTATAATTTCAATTATAATACACGTTAAGTACTAAATATTAAATTTATTAAAATTTCTTTAATATTAATGTTACAATTCTGTTTAAAATTGCTGTTAACCTAGAGTTCTCATTGAACCACGATAGCGAGCGGACGTAAAATTGTGTAATTCTTAGTTACAATTTCAGTTTTTGTATGGTACTCTATTTGAGATTTATAAAGATTAAAAAATATATATATATATGTATAAATATACATCTGAAATAATTTAATTAGTGAAAATATAAACATTGTTATAAATTATCACTACTTATATCTGATAACAAACTATTAGCTATTGAAACATTTAATATTAATTATAAGTAATTATTTGGAAAAAAAAGTACAGTTGTGTCTTAAAAATAAATGAAAAGATCAAGAAACAAAAAAAAACCTTAAAGTTGTAAGCTCTCATCTGAGAGATGGATAGTGATGCGGAAGAGGAGCAACCGGCTACTAACCCTAAACTAACATTGTGCTTCAGGAATGAAGGAAACAATGTCGAAAGGTGGAAAATTATAGAACTAAGAAAAAAATATGTTAATATACCACTAATAACAACGATAATACAATAAAGAGAATGAGAACACGTTCACATGATATTAATAATGGTAATAGATTTAAACCATTACAAAATCTAATTGAAAACGATCAACAAAATTTAATAATAAGTTAAACAATACTAACCATAATCATAAAAATAATAATAAAGTGTCAATCCCACCAAAAACAGAAACAGAAACTTTTTTTTGTTTTTTTACTTTTCTGTTCAAGTTTTAACATTGCACACCCACCAAAAACCGAAACCGAAACACAAACAGAAAAACTATCTTTTTTGACAACCAAAACTGCTCATTTTTTCCATAATGTCATGGCTGCAAACGAAATTTGATAGAAATATGCGTCTGCAAACTTCTGCAAACAGAAATTGAAACTTTGAAAAAAAAAGTTTCATTTTCAGTCCGATAAATTGAAAAACAGAACAATGAAAAATTCGAATTCTGGAACAGAAAAAATATAAAATCGTTTTTTATAAAAATAAAGCGATTTCAAGCAATAAAAATAAATTAGACAAATATTGTTTGTTATTTTATATTATTTTACAAATATTTTTAACTGAAAAACCCTGTAAATTGGAAAATATCGTAAGTTTAAAAAATAAAAAAAAAAAGTTTCTGTTTCTGTTTTTGGTGGGATTGACTCTTAATAGCAATAATAATAATAGCTTACATATAGAAAATAAAAGAAAAATGTTTTTGCCCTCCTATAATTATTTTGGAGGCTAATTTGAAGAAAATTATAGAATTTGTTAAATTTGTAATTAATACTATTTATAAAAATAAAGAAAAATATTTGTAAATGATACGACTCTTCATAGGGAAATTATTGAATATCTCCGTAAGAACAAAAAGGTACAAATTTATTACTCAAAGGAATGTACCAAACCTTTGATCAAAATGATGTGGAAAACGAATTAAGAAATTACTTTCCCAACATTCAATTTAAAAAAGTTTGTAAATTTTCTACGCCGAATTCTAGAAAAAAATAATAAAGATTTAGGTATATATTTAGTTCAAATTGAACCTAATCAAGATATATCTAAATTACTTCAAACTAGAGTTTTATTATATCAAAAAATATATTGGGAAAAATTATTATCAGACAGCCCTATCAAGTGTATGCGCTGTCAAGAATTCGGGCATGTCGCAAATAATTGTTGTAGATCGTATAGGTGCAAATAATTGTTGTAGACCGTATTGATAATACAAAAAACATTCGCAGGTTGGTTTCAAACAACTATACAAAATAAAAATTCAAAATATGCAAATCCACAAAACAATTTATTAAATGAGTTCTTTTCTATATCAAATAATTTATTTGGTATGAGTCTGGATCAATTAATTAAAAAAATAAATACATTTATTCCTTATTGAAAAAACTTACAGCCACGTCAAGAACAGCAAATCGCATATATTCAATTCATCATTCAAATTACTAATGATGGATTTAACTAATGTTTTTACTTTTATTACAATTAATGTTTGCTTAAGTAGGAGCTTAAGCAGAAGAGCATTACTATTCGACCTTTTGAAAGATAAAAACCCATCTTTTGCTTTTGTGACGGAAACAAAATTAAATGATAAAAATAATGTTATTATTGATAACTATAAAATATTTAGCAATGATGTTGAACAGGGCTCAGCAATTTTTTACAAAGAAACCATAAATTTAATACAATTAGACACAAGTACTTTTAAACTACCAATAACCCTGGCCAAAGGCTAAATTATAACCAATATTAATGAAACAAAAAATATTCTGGTAGGTTCATTATATTTTAAATCACAATGTGACAAAGCTATATTCATAGATACACTAATTAAATTAAATAATATATAAAAAAACTTTGATTTTATAGTCTTTGGAGGTGATTTAAATGCTAGACATACTAGATTTGGTGACTCAAAACGTAATAGAAATGGAGATATGCTTGTAAAATGGCTTGACGATAATGTTTGCGAAACTTCACTCACAGTTATATCTCCATTTTCAACAACTTTCCCAGAAAGTGGATCTATATTAGACCTTTTCATTGTAAATGAAAATATTATTATTCGGTTAGACAAAAATTATTCGTGGTGAAACTCACTATTAACACTCGTAATTATAAAATTACATTAGCGGAACCAAAGAAATATCGATCATTCAAACATACGGATTGGACAGCTTTTAGAAGAGAGTTAAACGAAATATTTTCAGAATCAGAAATGAATATATCCAATACAAATAATATTCCTAATGATCAGATTGATCATAATATCAATAAATTTATTAAAGTAATAAATGACGTTACACATAATCATAGCGAAATTATTATCACAGATAAAAGAAAAGCAACTAAAACACATATATCATAAATATGTACATAAATAAAACATCTTATGAGTATAAATCTTTATAATCAAAAATAAAATGTATACGCAAAATCATAGAAGAAAAATTAAAAATTCATTTTGATGATCAATTAAGTAAAAGATTAAAGACAATAAAATAAAATGTATACGCAAAATTATAGAAGAAAAATTCATTTTGATGATTAATTTAGTAAAAAATTAAAGACAATAAAACCATCCCCACATGCATTCAAGAAAATAAATAGAATAATTGGTAAAAAAATAATGATAGTGTTAAATTAATGGACACTTTATATCTGATAGCAACGAAAAATTACAAGTTTTCGAAGATTATTATTTAATTATTTACAAAGATGAAGATTTAAATCCTAACAATATTATTAACGAATAATGGTTAATGATTTTATTAATAACCAATCAGATGAATTTGGTAATATTTTACCTATTACACAGTTTGATGTTTACAATAATTCTGAAAATCCAAATTTTATTAAAACAAACGAAATTAAAAACATCATAATAAACTTAAATAGGAAAAAAACAAGTGTACCTGACGGCATTTCAAATTTTTTAATTAAAAAATTACCTGATAATGTAAGATTTCTTCATATTATTTTCAATAATTGTGTCAATAATGGATATTTTCCTACCATATTTAAAGTGTCTTATCCCAATATTAAAAAATAATAAATCCTTTGAACCGAAAAATTATAGCCCAATCTCCTTACTTTCTAACATAGGAAAATTTTTTGAAAAACCAGGTTCATCAATATTGTGAAAACAATGAATTAATTTCTAACTATCAGTTTGGTTTTAAAACAGGACATTCAACGACCGATGCTTTATTAAAAATACACACAGACCTTGTGGAAAATCTTTCGAAAAGAAATTCTACTGTGGTATTATCCCTAGATATACAAAAAGCTTTTGATAACAGTAGTGCATTTATATAGGTTCTAGCCCAAAAGAAATGAGCAAAAATAATGAGCAAAATATCGAAAATAAATTCTATACTGCATACAAAATAATGAGCATTTTAAGAATTTCTGCACATTAATTATTAAGTAATTTTAACCTTAATGAAATTCGACACCACTTTAATTTAATTAAACATATTATTATACTTAATTATAATTAAAAAAAATTTTTACTTCCGGTCAAGAATAATAATGTAATATAATCTAAATTCATTTACTTTTTTAAAACTTTTGAGAATTTCAAGAGTCAATGAATTGATCCGCGTGCATTAATATTGCTTTTGTTTAAAATTTAGCATAACCAGATAATTAATTAAAATGGTCAAAATATTGGATATAAAATCCATGCCCCATACAAAATAATGCACATTTTTGCTTATTTTCGCACATTTTAATAGTTTATATGTATTAAGTAATTCTTCGCAAATGGACAAAATATTGAAAAAAATACCCATACCTCATACAAAATAATACACATTTTGCTCATTTTTGCACATTTTAATAGTTTATATGAATTCGGTAATTCTTCGCAAATGGGTAAACTATTGAAAATAAATCCCATGACCCATACAAAATCATGCACATTTTGCAAATCGCATATATTCAATTCATCATTCTAATTACTAATGATGGATTTAACTAATGTTTTTACTTTTATTACAATTAATGTTTGCTCAGGAGCTTAAGCAGAAGAGCATTACTATTCGACCTTTTGAAAGATAAAAACCCATCTTTTGCTTTTGTGACGGAAACAAAATTAAATGATAAAAAAAATGTTATTATAGATAACTATAAAATATTTAGGAATTATGTTGGACAGGGCTCAGCAATTTTTTACAAAGAAAACATAAATTTAATACAATTAGACACAAGTACTTTTAAACTACCAATAACCCTGGCCAAAGGCCAAATTATAACCAATATTAATGAAACAAAAAATATTCTGGTAGGTTCATTATATTTTAAATCACAATGTGACAAAGCTATATTCATAGATACACTAAATAAATTAAATAATATATAAAAAAACTTTGATTTTATAGTCTTTGGAGGTGATTTAAATGCTAGACTCCATACAAAATTATAAACATTTCGTTCATTTTTGAACGCATTAAGTTTCGATTAAAAATATTTATATACTTAAGAGTAATTTTAAATGTTTTTTACTTCCGGCTATATAGCACGATCTAACTGGATTTATTTTTACTTTTCCAAAAGTTTTGGAAATTTTAAGGGTCAATTAATTCAGACTCAACTGAAATGGGCAAATGAAATGGATGAAATATTGAAAATAAATTCCAAACTCCATATAAAATAATGAGCATTTTATTCATTTTTGCACATTTCATATAAACTATTTAAATTAATTCGTATAAAATATTGAAAATAAGAAATTTGACGCCGCATTAATTTTCGATTAAAAATATTTCTCTGGCTGAGGGACAAAAGCACTTAAGTCGTGATTTATAGTTGTCAGAAAAGCGTTTTTATCGAATATGTTCTGCTACTTTTACATTTGACAATAGTATTATATGTCAAAATATTACATTCAGATCGAGTTAGATGTTTTAGCTAAAATATTCGATTATGATTGAACTTGTCTTAGGTGAAGTAATTTTTTTTTTGAAATTCTCAATTAAATGGTTTTGCCCCGTAGTCTGAGATTTATACTGAAGCGTAATATTAATTTCTTTTTACTTCAGGCTAAGAATAATATATTACAATAGCTGCGTGGCTGAGGGTGAGCTCAGTCGATAACGGTGTACTCCGGATACCAGGCGACCTCCGGTAGTATCCAGCCTTACCATGGTAACGGACCTCTGCCATGGTGGACCATCTTTTGTCGCGATACTCGTGGGAACAACTATGAACAAAACAACAACAAAAACAACAGCAACAACAACAACGACAACCCCAGCATTGTACCCGGACTCTCTTAAAACAACATCAGTGGATGCAACAACAAGTGGATGCACATCATCAGCACCACAACCAGGCGGTAGTGCACTAGAACAGCAGTACCTTTCTGACCTAGATGCGAGTGAGATCCACACGGACGACGAGAACGAACTTTTAGATTCGGACGATGCAAACGTCACCGTGGTGGAAAACCCAACCACCTCAACGGATGAAATGGCGGAGGCCATAGGAGAGTTGATGGTGAGACCCAAGAACCTATGTGGGTCGGTCAGAAAAAGGATCCACAGAATAGTTGCAAGTGGACGCACCCGCAAGGAGGCACCTGCAATTGTAAACAAGCAGTGGAAGCAAGATGCCAAGAGAAGTGATTTGAAGAGGAACACTTCTGGGAATAAGGGTAGAAGTAAGCTGTTACTAGACGAAGCCACTGAAAAGGAACAGGTCGGATAGCAGCACGCCACCGGCCTTTTCAGCTAAAAGAAGCTGCTTGAAATATAGCGAAATGGTCGCAAGTTTCAAGGCAGGTATAGTACCTAGATGCTATCCAGATAGCACTATGTCGGAAGAAGAGGCGAAACTAGTCCAATTTGCAGTCTTGGACGCCATTGAACGGGTACCCATAGGAAAAGAGATTAAATTCATGGGATCCTCAAGAAAACCTGGATGGGTAGCTATTACGTGCGCAGACGAGGTCAGCCGTGACTGGCTAAAAGAAACCTTAAGAGGTCTAAAGCCGTATAAGGGCGCAGACCTACGTTTGGTGGAAGGCAAAGATCTCCCCAAACAAGCCGTCTGCACTGGTTTCTTCCCAGATGAGCAACAGCTTCATGAAGAACAACAGTCTGCAGACCCAGAACTGGAAGGTCCTAAAAAAGACAGTTGCGAAGAATGGCCAGCATCTGGTCATATCCATTGACGACGTCTCGGCCAGGGCCCTTCAAGACATGGACTGCAGACCCTGGTTCAACTTTGATAGGGTTCAGCTTAGGCTGAAAATGAAAAAGGTGAACCAGAGATGGTAGGACTAGTCGATAAGCCGACAGTCAAACCAGAAGAACAGGTCCAGGCAGTTGGTAAGACGACGCCAGAACCTGTGGAAACAACGAGCAAAGAAGTGGAGCCGATGGTAGTAGATGAGCCGATTAAGCCACTTCCGTCCACTTCAAAAGCTACTGAGGCTCGGGTAGTCGATAAGGCGGCATCTGAACCTCAGACACTAAGGGATGTTGTGAAAAAGGCATCGGAGGCGGCATCCAGTAAAAGACTACCAGATAGTCGCACCTTCAGACCCCACACCAAAGGTGGCGAGAAAGATGTTAGAGGTAGTAGTAGTACTAGGAGGCGGTCTCGATCAAGAGACAGATTCCCTAGTAGAGGCTGGCGTCGAGTTGAGCACAGGAGAAGAGACGACCGACACTCAGCGAAAGAGAGGAGGAGGGATGAGGAAAGGCATCCCCCTCGTAGAAGAAATTAATGGATCCCTCTCTGAGGATCTTGCAGGCAAACCTGCAGCATGCTAAGGCAGCTTCGGCTGTCTTAAGCAACAGGTTTGCCAAAGGAGGCGTAGACATCGCCCTTATTCAAGAACCATGGCTCGCAGGTGGTAAGATATGCGGGGTAGGGGATTCTAACGGTAAGATTCTTTACGACACTACAGCCTCTAGACCTAGGGCTTGTATTATATTTAGGAAAGATACTAATTTTATTACAATTACAGAATTCTGTCAAGAAGATGTAGTTGCAGCAATTGTTGAATCTTCAGACAGCAACCAGAATATAATTATATGTTCTGCGTACTTTGCCGGAGATCAACAATGTCCACCTGCTGCTATAGAAGGCCTGCTAGCACTAGCCCAGAAGAAGCAGATGCAGCTGTTGGTAGGTTGTGACGCCAACGCCCATCATACGAACTGGGGCAGCAAGGACACAAACAGCAGAGGTGAGTTATTACTTGAATTTATTATTAGTAATAATCTTAATGTAGTTAACATATGCAATGAGCCCACTTTTATCAATAGGATAAGAAGTGAGGTATTAGACTTAACTATAACCACCCAATTCTTGTCAGATAGAATTCAAAATTGGCACGTTTCCAACGAGTCATCAAGTTCAGATCATAGACATATTAGGTTTGATTTAGTCAATTTTGAACAAACACTAATAAAATATAGACCGAAAAAGAAAACAGACTGGATTTCCTATAAGGAAACCATAAAAGAAAAACTTGAGTCGGTACCGACCAAGATCAGAACTATAGATGACCTGGAGAATTGTGCTAATTCCATCAAGGAAGCAATCACAGAGTCATTTGAATACAACTGTCCAATGCATGTCAAGAGCAGCAATAGACAGGTGCAATGGTGGAATGATCATCTCTCGGATCTACGCCGAGAAGTTAGAAGATTATTCAATAGAGCAAAGAACAAATCAACCTTAGACTGGAAGAAATACTCTGATGCTCTGACGGAATACAACCGTGAAATAAGGAAGGCAAAGAGGGCATCGTTCAAATCTTTTTGCGAGGGTATATCTGAACTACCGGTAGCAGCAAGGTTACATAAGGTGCTCTCCAATGGACCTCCTAGAGATATAGGGTTTCTTAAAAAACCCGATGGTAGATATACGGAATCAAAGGAAGAGACGCTTAGGCTATGATCCAGACCGGAGGGGTGATGGACCATCAAAAGAGGTATGGAAGGAAGCTACAAAAATTGTATGTAGGGCTCGCGTAAAGTGGGCCATAGAATCCTTTAAACCCTTTAAATCACCAGGCCCAAATGGAATATTTCCAGCACTTCTACAACAAGGAGAAGAATGGATAACCCCCATACTAACTAGGATATTTAGAGCCAGTTTAGCATGGGGACACATACCAAGCTCTTGGACGGATGTTAAAGTCGTGTTCATACCAAAAGCAGGTAAAAAGATAGATGATCCAAAATCACTAAGACCCATCAGTCTATCATCATTCATACTAAAGACGATGGAAAAGGTGCTAGAGAGGTTTATAAGAGACACGGCACTAACAACAAGCCCTCTACATGCACATAAATACGCTTACCAAGCCGGAAAATCCACAGAGATGGCGCTGCTAAATCTGACGGGCAAAATTGAAAAATCATTGAGTCAGAAAGAAATAGCTGTGGTCGCTTTTATGGACATTGAAGGTGCCTTCAATAATACATCGCATAGGTCAGTTATAGATGCCATGCGAAACAAAGGAATACAACACTCAATCTGCAGATGGACAAAAACAATGCTAGCAACCAGGAAGTTAGAAATGACTCTTGGTAGCGAAAAGATCACCGCAATGACAACAAATGGATGTCCACAAGGAGGTGTAATGTCACCCCTTTTATGGTCTTTGGTCGTTGACAAACTGTTGGTGAAACTACATAACGCCGGGTTTGACTGCCAAGGCTACGCGGACGATCTGGCGATTGTCATAAGAGGAAAGTATGCAAGTGTACTGGGGGCCTACTACAGAGCTCTTGTAGAATAGTACAGAAATGGTGTGAGGATGAAGGTCTGCTCGTAAATCCCACAAAAACAACAATTGTACCATTTACACACAAACGAAAAATGGATACACTAAAACGTCCTACCCTCTTCGGTGAGACGATCAACTTTTCTAATGAGGCGAAATTTCTGGGAATAATCCTGGATAAGAAGCTCAACTGGAATTCACAGTTAGAGAAGACCATTAAAAAAGCACAGCTATCATTGTGGACATGTAGAAGAGTCTGTGGGAAGACCTGGGGACTATGCCCAAAGATAGCAAATTGGATGTATTTTGCGATAGTACGTCCGACAATAACATATGCAGCAGTGGTTTGGTGGAGGAAAACTTCTCAAACTAGTGTCCGGAAAAAATTAACGCAGCTACAAAGAGTAGCTTGTCTGGGCATTACTGGTGCTATGAAGACAACCCCAACATCAGCGATGGAGGTAATGTTAAGCTTGGCCCCACTTCACAAGGTTTTTGAAGCGGAAGCCAGGCTAGGGGCACTGAGGATGGCAGGCTCAAGTAGCTGCGAGTCCCAGTATTTAGGGAGTCATCCTGCAATTGTGGAAGCAACGGTAAATGCAACTTACCTAGACATGCCCAAAGATGACTGCATTGCAAAATATAACTTCAATAAACCATTTACCATCAAAATCCCCGAGAGAGAAAGCTGGGAAACTGGAACTCCGGAGGAAGCAGAAATAGAATGGTTTACTGATGGTTCTAAAACTGAACATGGTGTGTGATCTGGAGTATGTGGCAAAAAACCCAGATTCAAGATGTGTAGAAGCATGGCATCACTATCAACGGTATTCCAGGCAGAAGTATTCGCTCTGATTCTCTGTATAAAAGAGAACTTGCGAAGAAAATATGTTAATAAAACAATTAACATATACTCGGACAGTCAAGCGGCGTTAAAAGCCCTAAACTCATCAGATTCGCTCTGAACTGGTATGGGAATGTCTTCAAAATTTGATTACTCTCAGCTACAACAATAGAGTAACACTATCATGGGTACCAGCTCATGTAGGCATCGAGGGAAATGAGGAAGCTGACGTTCTAGCGAAGAGGGGAACTAGCACCGCATTTATAGGACCAGAGCCATTTTGCGGTGTCTCCAAATGCCATTTTAAATCGCTACTGAAAAACGAAATCTCCCGCTCCCACGAAGAAGAATGGCGCAGAAGTGAAGGTATGCGGCAAGCAAAACTATTCATTTTGGGCCCTTCAAAAAATAAAACGAAAGAACTGCTTGCAGGTAGCAGAAGAAGAACCAAAACTATAGTAGGATTCCTAACAGGCCACTGTAGTTTGAGAAAACATATGAACACACTAGGGATATCAGATTCCAGTGTGTGCAGATTCTGTGAATTTGAGGAGGAAACTGCAGAACACATAATCTGCCAGTGCGATGCCTTAATGTCAAAACGCATAAGGTACCTTGGCGGGTATGTGATATCTCCCTCAGAAACACAAACATTATCACTCAATCAGCTGTACAGCTTTTTATGCAGTACAGGGCTGATACAGACGTGATACAAATTGAAAGGGGCGTCACAATAAGCCATTAGGCTGCAGTGACTTGGGCGGTTAGTCGTCCACCCGTACACCTAAATCCTAATGTTTTTTTTCATTTTTAAATTTCGCATAAGTCATTACTTAAATTTTCAGCCTATCAATTTTAGCAATTTAATTACATATAATTTAACGGAAATGAATTCGTTTTGTCAAATCAATTATAATCGGAACAATAATATGATGTGACAAAGAATTTAATTATAAATATTTTATTAAAATCCTGATTTTTTGCTAATTTTATTAAATAAGTAATAAGAAATTATTATTAACGTAAATTTGATAACCTATCACAGATAAATTTAAAGATAAATATTTTATTTTTCTCAATTAAATTTGTTAATTCATCAATTAATAATTCATTATTACTGAAAAAATCAAATATTTATTTTAGCTATTGATTAGTTGAAAAGTTTTGTCAAATTGGTAAGTATTTGTGAAAATTACAAATATTTATTTATTCAAGTTTAATGTTTATTCATTTTTTTACTTCCTAAATTCAATTTAATAATTATTATTAATTATTTAGCATAATACATTATTTCATTAATGTCGATTTCGATGGTCTGCATATATGAATCCAATCTCAAAGTATAATTGAATCCTCAAAGTATAATATTTTTATTTAGGAAACTTCAGCGGGATCATTCTGAAATATCATAGGAAAATGTTATAAGTTCAAAAAATCATTTAAAGCAAGTTTTACCCGTTTTAAAATAAATTCTATACTAAGATTAGTTACACGATATATATGTTGATCTTAAATTAGTACTTTCAGCAGATACATGATCATGGCATTACTTTTAGCTAATTCATTTTTTTTTTAAACTTATTGATGCTTCTTTATAAAATTGATTGTTTTTCAATAAAACAAATTATATAAACTTTATAAGCTAATTCTAATATTTTTTTTTTATTTTCTATCCATCACACTTCAAATTATGTTATATATGTTTAAAGTAGTAATCGCATGAAAAGTTAAAAGCAAAAAAATTAATTGTTTACGCAATATTTTATCAAATAGAAAATTCATCGCAGGAAAATCTAAAGCAAGAAAATTCATAGTCAAGAAAAATTCATTGCAGAAAATTGATCGCTGGGCAACTTCGTCGCAGGAAATTTCATAGCTGAAAATTAATCGCTGAGAAAATTTATAGCCAAGAAAAATTCATTGCAGAAAATTAATTACTAGGAAAATTTGTCGCACAAAATTAATCGCTGAAAAAATTCATCGCAGGTAATTTCATTGCAAAAAATTATTCGCTAGGAAAATTCAACGCAAGAAAATCCATCGCAAGAAAAATTCGTAGCCAAGAAAAAATTATAGCAGAAAATTAATCGTTAGCAAAATTCGTGCAAGTAAATTTCATCGCTGAAAATTGATCGCTAGGAAAATTCATCGCAAGAAAACTTCATACCCATAAAAAATTCATCGCAGAAAATTAATCGTTAGGAAAATTCATCGCAACAAAACTTCATCGCTGAAAATTAATCGCTAGGAAAATTCATCACAAGAAAATTCTTTGCAAGAAAACTTCATACCCATAAAAAATTCACTTCACCTAAGACAAGTTCAATGGCAATCGTATATTTTAGCTAAAACATCTAACTCGATCTGAATGTAATATTTTGCACATATAATACTATTGTCAAATGTAAAAGTAGCAGAACATATTCGATAAAAACGCTTTTCTGACAACTATAAATCACGACTTAAGTGCTTTTGTCCCTCAGCCAGAGAAATATTTTTAATCGAAAGTTAATGGGGTGTCAAATTTCTTATTTTCAATATTTTATACGAATTAATTTAAATAGTTTATATGAAATGTGCAAAAATGAATAAAATGCTCGTTATTTTATATGGAGTTTGGAATTTATTTTCAATATTTCATCCATTTCACTTGCCCATTTCAGTTGAGTCTGAATTAATTGACCCTTAAAATTTCCAAAACTTTTGGAAAAGTAAAAATAAATCCAGTTAGATCGTGCTATATAGCCGGAAGTAAAAAATATTTAAAATTACTCTTAAGTATATAAATATTTTTAATCGAAACTTAATGCGTTCAAAAATGAACGAAATGTTTATAATTTTGTATGGAGTATGGGATTTATTTTTGTCCATTTTCGAAGAATTTCACATTTCATTCATATAAACTATTAAAATGTCCAAAAATGAAGAAAATGTGCGTTATTTTGCACATTTTATTCATTTTTGCACATTTTAATAGTTTATATTGAATAAGTAATTCTTCGCAAATGTGGAAAAAATTGAAAATAAATTCCACACACCATATTAATTTATTTTCAATTTTTTCCACATTTGCGAAGAATTACTTATTCAATATAAACTATTAAAATGTGCAAAAATGAATAAAATGTGCATTATTTTGTATGGCGTATGGAATTTATTTTCAATAGTTTACCCATTTGCGAAGAATTACTGAATTCATTGAAACTATTAAAATGTGCAAAAATGAGCAAAATGTGCATTATTTTGTATGGGGCATGCATTTTATTTCCAATATTTTGACCATTTTAATTAATTATCTGGTTATGCTAAATTTTAAACAAAAGCAATATTAATGCACGCGGATCAATTCATTGACTCTTGAAATTCTCAAAAGTTTTAAAAAAGTAAATGAATTTAGATCATATTACATTATTATTCTTGACCGGAAGTAGAAAGAAAAATTGTAATTATAATTAAGTATAATAATATGTTTAATTTATTAAAGCGGTGTCGAATTTCATTAAGGGTTAAATTACTTAATAATTAATGTGCAAAAATACTTAAAATGCTCATTATTTTGTATGCAGTATAGAATTTATTTTCAATTTTTTGCTCATTATTTTTGCTCATTTCCTTAGGGCTAGAACCTATATAAATGCACTACTGATAACAATTGGACGCAGGGTTTAATGTATAAAATGATTAATGTAAGCTTTCCGAACAATATAATAAATGGTCGAATCATATTAGTGATGTGCAAAAATTGAGTACCGAATACCAAAGTATTCGTTACTTGAAGAATGAATGAGTACTGATTACTTATACTCAAAAGTATTCGATCCTTGTATGATTACTTTTCATTTAATATGAAACCCAAATTAAAATTGTAGTATTGTAGTTAACCAAATTTCCAAACCAACAGAAAATTATTCATTTCATTTTTCATTATACTACCGAGAAAAAAAGATTGCATATGAGTATGAGTACTGAGACCGAGGAATGATTTGATTACTTTTTTCATCTGATTACTCAAAATGAGTGTGAGTATTGAGTAAATTTTTCGTTTCTTCATACGTGTATTGTATTGTGTGTAACTGAAGTTGTAGTCAGTCACGCCACAATACAAAACACATGATTACTTTTCATGTATGGATAATTTCAAATGTCATCTGAAATGAAAAGTAATCATAAAGTAACGAATACTTCGTATTGATTACTTATGAAAAAAGTATCGAGTACCCATGATTCTGAAAGTAACGAATTCGCACATCACTAAATCATATACGATTTACTGTTGACAAATGTTTTATAAATCTATAATTATGTTTGTCGGGTGATTATTGTAGCAATTTTGGCAGCTACAAAAATATTGACGCAGTTCTCATTTTTCACCACATATTGATATTTTATTATTTATCGTGAGCGTCCTCCACTGTCCTCTTACGGTATCGGTTCATATACAGCAGTATAACATATTTTAAAAATGGAATTAAGTAATGAAAATATTAATAATTTGCTTGAAATTAAAAAGGAACCAGAAAAGAGAAGACAATTGTAATTTTTCTTCAGAAAATTTGAACTAAATTTTCAAATAATACAGAAAATCAAAATTATACATCATGTAAATTAGAAACACAAGATAAACAGCCTGACTTTCTTTTTGTTGAAATTAAAGAAAAAGATATAAAAATTAAAATACAAGAAATCCAAACAAAAAAAATCCAAGAAAACAAATAAAAAAAAAGAATAAAAATCAGCTTCAGCATTTCTTAAATTTGAACTTCATGACGAAGATAATTTTCATCATCAGGATAATTTAAACTTAACAGAATTCCAAAATAAAACAGAAAATCAGAATAATACAACTTGTTTTCTTAACCACAAGAAAATCTGCCTGATCTAGCTTCAAGTCCAGACATTCTTTCTGGTGTCGATGAAATTAAATAACAAGATGTAAGAATAAAAAGAAAACATGTGAAAAGAAAATTAATGTGAAAAAACCAAGAATTAGAAAAGAATATACATACATGAAATATGTAAAGCACATTATAAAAAAAAACTTAAGGATTCAATAAGAATGAATAAAAATGCAAAAATAAGAATATTACAATTATACGATAGAACAAAAAAAAAGCTGCTAACTAGGCGGAGCAGGAAATTCGTAGTTATGTTTAACAGCGATTTATGTCCAAAAGTTTTTTGTAATTAACATTACCTTTGTAACAAACAGTGCTGTTCTACAGGATGTGTTTATTATCCAATTTCAATGAAATTTTGTAAACAGGTTGAGTTCGTGATTATGCATAGGTTGACCAAGGTAGAGGTTAGTAGCTTTAGAGAGTCCATGTTAAATTTCCGATTTAATTTTTTATTTTATTTTTTTCATATATTCTACACCATATAGTGATTATTAAGCGATTTCAATAATATTTTATATACAGGTTAACTTTGTTATCTAGTTGGCTCTCCTGAAAGTTGAAGTCCTTCAGGGGGTTCCTAGAAAATCAGTTTTAGTTTCCGAATTTTAACGTGTTTATAGCATGAACATAATCTGATTTGAATCCAATTTGGTATACAGGTAGACCATCTGATTATGCATGTGTTGGCTATGATATATGTCAGGCGGTCTATACTAAAATTTCCGATTAAAATTTCATATGTTCTAGAGCATATGGTTTTTATTATCTGATTTGTATGAAATTTGACACACATAGTAGCTTCCTTATGTACTTACTGTCTGCAAAGTTAAAAGTCGGTAATTCAGTGGGTCCATGTTAAAATTTCCAATTATATTTCATAAGTTCAGTACTCTACGTCTCAATCATACAGTAATTGGCACCCAATTAGAATTATATTTCAAACACAGGTTGACTTTGTTACCTACTTATTGCTCCGCAGATTTGTATCAGGTAGCTTTATTGTGTTCATGGGAAACTATATATGAGCAACTTAGTTTCCAAAGAATATTTCATTTGTTCTACACTATATAGAAATTATTATCCGTTTTCAATGAAATTTGGTACACAGGTTGAGTTTATGATTACGCATATGTTGACTAATGTAGACGTTAGTAGCTCTAGGAGGTCCATGCTAAAATTTCCGATTAATATTTCATATGTTCTAGAGATCATATGGTAAATATTATCCAATTTCAATTAAATTTTGTACACAGGTTGCATTCGTGATTACGCATGTGTGGACTAAGGTAGAAGTTAGTAGCCTAAATCATTTTAGTATTATAAAATATTTTTTTTTTTAAATGAGTAAATAAAGATGTGCAATTTTGAACAAAGCACTGTTTGTTACAAAGGTAATGTTAATTACAAAAAAAACTGTAGGATAACTTATTGGTTTATACAGGTAAACCACGAACACTTGATGCACTTAAGCCATAAATTAATAAATACATATAGATGTATTTGAAATGATTATTTGGTATTGAACTACAAATGTCTATAATAGGTGACACTACTAGTACCAAATTGATAATTTCAGCAATGACAAAAACTGCTAATACCGTAAATAACAAAGGGAAAAAATGTGTGCGATAATTTTCTGAAAATTTGTTAGAGAAGAAAATGCATAGAGAGAAAAATAAAAATAAAAAAGTTTAGTTTTATGAAAATATGAAAAATTTTGTGTGGTGTGTTGTATGTGGTTGTATGTTTCTCATCTTAGGAAAACAAATTTTTTTTTTTTATGAAACACATTATTTTTATTTATTTATAATATTTTTTTGCTATTATATTTTAATGCATATTATTATAATAAGTCATATGTGATTTGAATTTTTACATAATTTGATTTAAATATTTACCAATTATATTTGTATCAATGGTATTTATTGTTATTGGTTGTTGTTGTTGTGATTAATCAGGTGATAATGTTGATGGTTGTTAATCTTAATGTTTTAATTTAGGTTCGGTACAAATCTTCGATTAGTGAACAAAATATAAGGTCAGTGAAAAGTAATTAGTGGCTGACAAAGGGGAAGGGTTGTCGTCATATTATTATATTAATAATATGAAAACAACTTTTCTCAATTCCTACTCTCACCTCCACGTGGTGTTAACCGGAGCCTGGTAATTCTAGTGGAACGGTTAGTGAATTGTACACGTGAAGCTAGTTCAGGTCAACAAACGAGAGAGGGAGAAAAATACTGTATCCTAAACTGGTAGCCAGTCAGCATACAGGTAGGCGTCTGTTTCACATGTTATTGGCGGCCTAAAAATACTTTTACCTGGCGGCAGGTATAAAACGCATTTATTTTTTTCATAAATGTCAGATAAAAAAAGTAAAAATCGAGTAGGGATATCTGCTCAAACGTCGGCAGTTACTACGGCTGTCGGCGGGCCTCTCCTAGAACAGGATAGGTCACCAGTAGTATTAATGAATACGGTAATGAAAATTGGCAATGAAAATGGTAATGAGAATGATAAAACGAAAAACAAAAAAGTTCCGAAACAGAAGCGGATAAGGGAATGCATCTGACCGGTACTGATAGAAAATGGATGGGCAGATGGATGAAAGAGGACAAATCCAGAGATGAAGCTTACGCTCTTCTAAAAGAAAAAAGAAGACCCTGAATCTTTTATACCCCACTTTGAGTGGAGTCGATTTTCAGGAGATGTTTTTAGAGTGACATGTTAATATGAAAAAACTGTCGAATTTGTAGCTAAAATGGTAAAAGAAAAAGGTAATTTATGGAAAGACGCAAATCTACAAGTTGTAGGCACAGACGAAGTTCCAAAATTAACGAAGGTTACACTATGGCTAAACGAAGAAAAAAGAGAACCAGCTGAAATCCTTAGATTTATCGACCTATTGAATCGTAATTTAAATCTAAGAGCCCAATCCTGGTCAGTTTTTCATAGGGAAATTAAAACAGAAGGTCAGCTACTGGTTTTGGGAGTTAGTAACGAGTCCCTGGCGACTCTTTCTGAAAATGGTGGTTGTGTTTACTACCTTTCAATGAAGGTACAAATAAATCTCCCCAAACCAGAATCTGAGCAAAATAAGGTTAACACCGATGAAACCAAACCTAATAAGGAAAACGAAGATCTGGATTCCTTATTAGGTTCGGTAAATGATTTGGAGATGCCAACGTCAGAGGTTGGTACAGATTTTACCAGTCTGTCTGATGAAGATACTCTAACCGATGACGATGCCAACTCCACAGTAATTTTTACAGGTACGGAAAAAGTAGAGTCTCCGAAGGCAGACTCTACCAAAAGAAGAATGTAATTGCTCAACTATAGTATAAAGGTTATTCAAGCAAACCTTCATCGTAGCTGGGCGGCTACAAATAAACTGAATGAACACCTACTTAGGGGATATAGCGCTTATACAGGAACCTTGGACTAAGGACGACAAGCAAAGGATTTCCAGATTTTTTATACCACTGGTGACGGTAGGCCAAGAAAAGAACTTGTATAATTGCAAAAAAATGTCATAATTTGATTTTTATTCCCCAGATAAGTAGTAATGATTGTGTTACTGTAATTCTGGATAAGACTGAAAGAAATGTCACCAGGAAGATAATTTTTTCATCTTGCTACCTGCTTTATGACTCATCATATCCTCCACCATCTCAGGATATGATGAATCTTGTTGAATACTCGATGAACCAGAAACGGGAACTGATAATTGGCTGTGACTGTAATACGCATCACTCTGTGTGGGGCAGTACAAATACAAATGAAAGGGGTAAGTCATTACTAGAATTTTTTATAAGTAAAGACCTATCAATTATGAATAAAGGTTGTAAAGCCACCTTTAGAAATAAGCATAGAAAAGAGGTAATAGATTTAACGATTGCGACGAAGCATATTCAAAATGAAATTTCGAATTGGAACGTCTCTGACGAACCGTCTTTTTCGGATAATTCATGGATATGTTTTGAACTAGGTCTCCCTCCCACTGTAGAGTCGATTTTTAGAAACCCTCAAAAAACAAACTGGCAACAGTATAAAGAGGTACTAAATCTTAGACTTAGAAAATCAGGTTCTCCAAGAGAGCTTTTAAATAGGGAAGCAATCGAATGTGAAGTCACAAACCTCACAAATTCGATGATAGGGGCTTTTAAAGTGGCTTGCCCACTAAAACGAGTTACAAATAAACTAAAACAACCCTTGATGACAGGAAAAATTCTGAATCTAAGGAAAAAGGTTAGAAGTCTCTTTAACAGAGCTAGGAATAATAATTTAGAAAATGACTGGGATTGCCACAAAAATGCTCTCCGTGAGTTTAAGAAATCTTGTAGAAATGCCAAGAGGGAATCGTGGAAGTTTTTTACGCAACAAATAGATAGTGTAAGTGAAACTGCCAGATTGAAGAAAATTCTGGCAAAAACGCATACGCCACCCGAACTAATTGAATATCCAGACGGTAGAAAATCAAACTCCGCTGAGCAATCACTTGACATTTTATTAAATGAAACTTTCCTGGATGTTTGGAAACTAATACTCAACCACTGGTTACGGAAATAGCTAGTGCAGGATGGTCAGGATCCGCACAAAATATAAATGAACTAATTACGAAAGAAAACGTTTCTTGGGCATTCAATTCATTTAGACCTTTTAAATCACCTGGTGTAGATGGAAATATATCTAGCACTACTGCAAAATGGGAATGTCGTATTAATAGATAGACTCTGTAATCTTTACAAAACTTTCTACGTCCCAGAAAGTTGGCAGGAATCGAAAGTAATTTTCATTCCAAAACCGGGTTCGGCTGGCTCATATAGGCCAATAAGTTTAACGTCCTTCTTGCTGAAAACCCTAGAGAGGATAATAGAATTCGAATAGAGATTGAGTATACCAAACCACACACTCTCTCAAAATCAACATAAATATTGTAAAGGCAAATCAGTGGATTCTGCACTGCATAAAACAGTTCATATTATTGAAAAAGCTTTAGTGCAAAAAATGCTACCTTAGGTATGTTTATCGATATATGTATACTTAAAAAAGTGGCAGCAAACTCAGCCATTAGACTTAAACTAAACGGGAACTTGTTTATCACACATACACAAATACCTCATACACAAATTATGGAAGTAATTACTACAGCTGAATGGGATATACATACAGATTGTGATTACCAAATCGAGGAAAAAAATTTTGGCAAAAAATTTAATATAAGATTACCGTCAAGAGGAGAGTGGGAAAATGGTACTCCTTTTCCCCGTAACGATGTTGTGGTATTTACGGATGGTTCAAAAACAAAAGAAGGTTGCGGTGCTAGTATTTTCTCAGAGCATCTAAACCTTGCTCTAAGCTTGAAACTCAGCCAGAACGCTACAATTTTCCAAGCTGAAATAGCTGCAATCTCTTATGCAGCTGAACAGTTATATCTGGATAATTTATATGGAAGTAGTATAACCATCTGCTCTGATAGTCAGGCAGCTTAAAAAGCGCTGGTAAAGATATCAACCAAATCCTGGTTGGTAGCAAATTGTAAGACTAATCTAGATCTTCTAGCGAGCAATAGTGTGCTAAAATTAGTATGGTCACCCGACCATAGTCAAATTGTAGGCAACATTAAAGCAGATGAACTTGCAAGAGTTGGAGCGGCGGCTACCTTTTCTAATTCTTATCAAGTAGGATATCCAATTGCTACATCGGAAAAAATACACACTCAGGTGTGGTAATATAGTACCCTTGGTGCAACTACCAAGATTCTTTGGGGTAATCCATGTGCAAAGAAGACAAAAAATATTCTAAAAATGAACAAAGTAAAGGTAAGACTACTTACAGGTATAGTCACGGGGCATATTTTATTAAGGAAAAATGCGGCAATGCTTGGACTGACACAGTCTTCTATATGTAGGGGTTGTGAAGAGGAAGAGGAATCTCTGGAGCATGGTTTGTGTCATTGTCCAGCTGTCAGACACAGAAGATTTAAATTTTTGAAATGTCATTTTATGACAAGTCTTTTTGAAGCTGAAGAAGAAAGTGTTGAAAATTTGATGGCGTTCATGAAAGAAATAGGATGGGCTTTTATCAAATTTATTTTGAAAAATTGATTGTACGACAGCGGTAGTGTACATCGGGTCCTTGTGGCCTTGGTACGTGAGGTGTCTTTGGATCCTCCTCCATTCTAACCAACCAACCGAAGTAATTAGTTGTACACAGTAGAATCCTCGGAAATAAAACCACTCAACTTAAAAATCGTTATAAATATTTAATTGGTTCTATATATATAATAATATAATTATAATGATTTAGTATTATTATAAGTAAAATTATTGCTACTGTAATTTAATTTATTGGTTTAATGTAGCAAGTTTAGTTATTTATTTATGATATATAATTATTATTTGTTCATTTTAATTTGTAGTTGTATTTTGTTTTAATTTGTATGAAAAAAAAATTATTGTGGTAAATAATTAGTTTTAATGTAATTTAATGATTTCTAGCTTCTTTTTTTTTTCTTTAATTAAAATAGATAGAATTTAATATAGAACTTCAGTCTCTTATTGACTTTCAAAGAGTTAACTAGTGTCTGGTTCTAACAATTTCTTGGTTCTCAAAATTTAAATTAACACGAGTTTTTATCTATTGTTCTTGTAATGGCTAAGGGCAGTAAAAAAAGAAAAAAATCTCCTAAAGGAGTTGAAACTTCATTAAGTGATTCTAAAAATGCTAAAATTGGCAATTCTTTTGAAAGTTTAGTTGATAACGAAATGGATTTAAGTGAAATAACTACCAGTAAAATACCAAAATCTATAAATCCAACTCCAGTGATTATTGACAGTGATAATGCTAGTTCATTAATTAAATCGTTAAAACAAAATATAATTTTCAAAGAAGAAGTGAAATTCAAAATTCTAAAATTCAATAAACTAAAAATTATTTTAAAAAGTGATAACGATAAAATTACTCTTATTAACTATTTAAAAGAAAAAAATTATAATAATACTCTACTTCCATTCTTTACTCATCCGACAAGAGATGAGAAGCCAATTATATACATTCTCAGATATTATTATTACGATGATGTTGAAATTATCAAAAATGATTTAAAACAAATTATTCCTTCCGTAATAAAAGTCTCTTTCTTAAAAGATGCTAAATCAAATCCATTGTATATGGTAAGTTTTTCTAACAATACCATCTCATTTCATGAGCTAAATACAAATTATAAATCAATAAATGATGTTTATATTAAATGGGAAAAGTTCAAAAATTTGAAAAACAAAGTAACGCAATGTTTTAACTGTCAAGAATTTGGACATGGTGCGTAACACTGCCATAGACCATATAGATGTTTCAAATGCAAAGATCCACATCTCAAAGGCGATTGTCCTAAAGACAAAATCTTATCTACAAATAACATAAATAACAAACTAGACAATCTCTCTAGCACCGCTGATATTAACAAGGAAATTATAAAGCCCAGTTGTGTAAACTGCAATGGCGATCATGCAGCATACTCCAAAAAATGTAAAAAATATGAAGAATATGTTTCGAAAAAATTTAAAAAGAATATTCAGCTTAAGAATCAAAACAATAGTAATGACAACTCCACAAAATATCAGCATTCAAATTTACCACCCATAAATTCTAATAAAAATTTTCCTCCTCTAACTGGATCTTCTGATGCTCAGCTGATTTCTCAACGATCTCCAGAAATTTCTTATAGTACAGCTGCGGCTTCTTCCTCAATACAAGAAACATATTTAAAAAATGAAAAAAGATTTTGTTTACCTAATTATAAAATTTATCGCGCAGATCGTTGTGAAGGTCGGGATGGTGGTGTAGCAATCTTAATTCATGATTCGATCCCACATAGTTTACAAAAATCAATAAAAACTAAGTTTATAGAAAATATTATAATTAAAATACATTTTAGTAATTTTGATCTTATTATAGGTTCTGTTTATGCAGCTCCCCATATAAACCATAAATCTTTTGAAAATGATATGCAAAAAATTTTGTCTATTAAACAACGTTTTATTTTGGGTGGTGATTTGAATTCAAAGCACACTGAATGGAATAATGCTAAAAATAATTTAAAAGGCAAAAAACTTTTAAACTTGTGCAATCAAAATCATTGTGTCATTCACTGGCCAAATAATCCAACTCATTATTCAACTAGAGCAGCACCCGGCAAACTATGACCCGTGGGTCACGGAGTGACCCAAAGCATCATTTCATATTACCCGCTTCGAAATTGTAAAGTAACAAAACAATAAATATATTTTTTGATTACAACTATTGAACTCTATTGCATATAAAATTAAATCATTCCTCAGCAATTTTTTTTAAATTTGTTTTAAAATTAATTTTATTTGAAATGGATATAAAAAATTGTAAGTTTAACTAATTCTTACATATAAAAATTCAAGTAGAAAAAGGAATTGTGTGTGATTTCGATGTAAGGACATGTCAGACTTATATTAATAACATGAAAGACGAATTTGAAAATAAATTTCAAACTTTGAAAATGCACGGCCCAATGTTTGTGTTTAGTACGAAGGCGGATGTAATTGATGAAACTATTTTAGTTAAAATTTGTTTAGTTGGATAATAAATGAATTACCTTTTGGTTTAACTAATTTTTGTAAATTGCTGTCATATAAATTGCCACTGACCCGCTACGAGTTTAAAAAAGCTCATCTCAGGCGAATTTTACCCACGATTAAAAAAGTTTGCCGACCGCTGAACTAGAGCAACGCTATCAACTCTTGATGTAGTGATTTCTAAATCTTTTAATTATTACTGTTCTGATTTAAAAGTCATAAATAAATTGTCTTCTGACCATCTACCTATATTATTTATAATTAATAATTCTATAGTAATAAAACAAAAAACACTATTAGATTACAAAAAAGCAAATTGGCGTGGTCTTAAAAGTGAAATCAGTGACAATATAAATCTACTTAATCGTCCTGCAAACTCCGCAGAAATCGATAAAGAAATTCAACTATTGACTGAGTCAATAAAATCAGCTATGCACAATAATATTCCATGCAAAAATTCATATTTATTTAATTATCCTTTTTCACAAAAAGTTAAAGAATGAAGTAGTCAACGTAACATACTAAGACAAAGATATCAAAGAAGTCGTGATCCAGATTTAAAACACCTAATAAATTTCCTAAACAGACAAATTAAATCAGAAATCATTATATTAAACAATATAAATTGGTCAAAAAAACTCTCACAGTTAAAAACTGAAAACAATTCTCTTTATAAATTTACAAATATATTTCGTAAACCAAATAAAAAAATTCCACCACTAAGCTCAGATAACCAAACTATTTATAATCCAAAAGATAAAGCTGATTTAATAGCTAAACATTTTCTAGCTTCCCATAACATAAATTCCAATAAACTTTCAAATTATACCGTAGAAACAATGGTAAAAGATTCTGTAAATTATATTAAAAATACTAGATTAACATCATTCATATTTTTTACTTTTAAAGAAGTAAATAAATGTATTCTTTCAATAAAATCTAGAAAAGCTCATGGTAACGATGGCTTACCGAATAAGGTTATAAAAGCACTGCCCAGAAAAGCTATTCCGAAATTAACAAATATTTTTAATGCTTGTATGCAATTGTCTTATTTTCCAACGTCCTGGAAAATAGGTAAAATAATTGCTATTCCTAAGCCCAATAAGGATATTCAACTTCCTGGTAATTACAGACCAATTACACTACTTTGTACATTTTCCAAAATATTTGAAAAATTAATCTTAAATAGAATTTCTAACTTCGATAAATCAAATAATATAATTATAAATCAACAATTTGGTTTTAGACCCCACCATTCTACCTGTCACCAGATATTAAGAGTATGTGAAAAAATAGCGTATAATTACAATAGAAACAAAACAACTGCGATGGTCCTCTTAGATATAGAAAAAGCTTTTGATAGTGTGTGGCATAATGGACGGTTACATAAATTAAAGCAAATTGGGTTGCCCTTAAACTTACTTAAAATATTAGCTTCGTTTGTTTCAAACCGTGTCTCCTATGTGGAAATAGATAATATAAAATCATGTGATTTTAAAATTCCTGCAGGCGTACCTCAGGGTTCTGTATTGTCGTCCTACTTATTTAATTTTTATATAAATGATATAGAAATTTCAAATCTATGCTACTTTGTAGTATATGCTGATGACACTGCTCTTTTAACCGCGACTGACAATCATAATGCTGATAAATTAAAATCAATTCTTGAAACTGAAATAATCGAATTAAAAAATTACTTTGAAAAATGGAAAATTAAAACAAATGATTCTAAAACCGAAGCAGCAATATTTTTTCATTCTCCAATAGCTAAAAATATTTGCAATTTGAATAATATATCAATTAACAATTCTTTCATTCCTTGGCAAGAAAAAATCAAATATTTAGGTGTATTCTTAGATTCAAAATTAACTTTTGCATATAATACTGCCCAAAATATACAAAAAGCATCAAAAGTAATTAGAATGCTATATCCACTCCTAGGTAAACATAACGCGGTTAGTGTTGTAAATAAAATAAAAATATTCAAAAGTTATATACGACCTATTCTGATTTACGCTTGTCCAGCGTGGTCAAATTGTGCTCAAACGCATAAACAAAAGATACAAACAGTACAAAACAAATGTCTGAGAATGGCTTTAAATATGCCATATATAACAAAAATCGAAACATTACACTATTTAGCTCAATTACCACGTATTGACCGATTTATATTAAGGTTAACAAAATCTTTTTATATTAATTTAAATAAATCTAAAAATAAATTAATTACGAGACTAGGTAAAGATATTTATGAAAATAATACATTTCGTATCAAACATAAATTACCAAAACCTAATTTTTCATATAGTTAAAATTATAAAAATAAAAAATTAATCCAGAATGTACAGAATATGTATATATATTTAGTTTTTAAGTATATTAAGTTAGTAAAGTTAAGTTAGTCATTTTATATAAGTTCAAAAGTAATATGTCAAATGATAGGTTTTTAAAGTTTTCCTATTAAAATCAAAATAATGGTAATATGTATAAATAAAATAAAAAATCACAAAACTATTCTTGTTCATAACGATATAGATTTCTTATTAGATTAAAACCTTTTCTGGGTGGTACTAATTTTCAGACAATAATAATGTAACTAAATGTAAATTAAAATTGTAAACAAATTATGATGAAATAAATTAAATAATAATAATAATATAGAACTTAATGAAAAATTCCAACTATTGTGTTATACAAATTTTGATTTACCACAACCATTCATTTTAATTTGATATGTAGCATTATTAAATGTTACAATACGAGTATGTTCGAGAAATATATATATTAATATTTTATACGTTAATAATGTACTATCCACGTTAAATCATATATATATATATGTATATATATATATATATATATTATATATATATATATATATATATAGTTTATATATTCATTCACGTTTAGATTTAAATATTTTAAATTCAATTGTTAAACCACGTTAACACGTGTAATTTTTGATACAAGATTGATAACAACTAAAGATTAATTTTGTTTTTTTTTATGTAATTTTTATTTATTCTTATGTTAGTTTAAATTTAATTGAATCAGTTTACACCTTAACCGAATTATGTAAAGTACAAACTATTAAATTTACCGAAAGTGAACATGTACAAAAACCTTTGTGTTAAATTATATATGGTATCTTTTTTTAGTATTTCATCTTTGGATTCATTACAACTCTGAATCCATTGCTTAAAAGCTTCGGAATCTAATTTTGGAAATCGGAAAAATTTCCGACTTGGATAGTCACTCCTTTTCGCGCTAGAGGTAACTATAGAACGTTTAATACGGTGAATATGTAATTTATTCATTTTCTGAAAATATTTCGCTTTATACCAAAATTAAAATTGTAGTATAAATATAATTGAAATGACTAAAAATAAATAAATTTATTTCATTTTTATAAAACATCAATCTAATAGGAACTCTGGTATCTTCGAAAAATTGAGGCTACATACCAAATTTAAAATTGATTCTACATCCAAGATTTCACAAAAAGCTTTACAAAATTAAACTTGATTGAAAGTTAAACTTGAAAAATATTGTGGTTCATTGTTTTAAATTTTAAAAATGTTTTTTTTTTTTCAAAGTATGATAAAAATAGATATGATCAAAAAAATGATATCCCTGTACAAAAATTTGTAGTTCCCAGTATTCATTTTTAGTCATCCAATAAATTGCACTAAAATGTAATAAATAAAAAGTATATTTTCACTTACCTATAAAATAACAAAATAAATGGATTTCATAAAAAAATACTGGAAAAACGCACAAATCACAATATAATACCTAAAACAGAAAATTACAAAAATTCTAAAATATTTTTTTTGAATAAATTTTGAATAAATAACAAAAATTTACTCTTTCCCGCAAACCGCAAGAAAGACCTAAAATAATACGAAATAAAAACAACAACAAAATGACACATGCCATTAGAATCATTACGATATTTAATAGCGATATAAAATAGGTGTGTGTATTTATTTAGCAAAGATCGAAACCGTTTGTTATGTTTTTGCTATGTACGCTGGTTTTTCAGAATTTGTACGCTGGTTTTAAAGAAAAAAGAAACACTTTTTTTCACAGTGGGATACATCTATATATTAATTAATTATGCTTAAGCTTTATGAAAAATTGGGTTGATCGAATTGGCTTTCTCAAACATAACCAGGGTGGTCATATGAATAACATATTGTTCATTAAGTAATATATTTAGGACTAGTTTTCAAAAACTTTTTTATCAATCATACTCTTTGTTTTATTTCAATTTAACATTACATCTTGCTATATTTAGAATTTAGTCATTTCCATTTTATTATTTCCCAGTATACAAAAAAAAAACGGAATATGAAACATTTTTTGTCGTTGCATGAAAATTGCCTAACAATAT
>OY987257.1:32845804-32885240 GCA_963920725.1 Rhamphomyia laevipes
AAAAGGAACTATAAAATATTTCTATAGATTGGTTGGATTTTTTTTATTTGGCACGTAGTAAAATCTCGCAACCAGAATAGTATCACTTAGAGGAGCAAATTTTTATTTTATCAAATTTCCTGGTTTAAACAACATACAAATTCGAAATTTGTTATATGTATCTAATTTTAAATATCATTTGATTTTTAAACCATACTTCTTCATTGACCCATTCTATGGCTACGGACTCATATGATGCTACAGATTTTAAGACGAATCGGAAAATGGACTGTAACTCCTACTGGGGTTCGAAAATGGGATACTGAGAATATATTTTCGTTTCAAATACTACCATCAAGAATGTGGTATACCGTGTATCAACTATTTAGTGTCCACGCTGTATATATATAAAAAAAATATTTACTTGTATATAATTTTTATAGATTTTCGTGCAAATAATCTAGATTAGTGAACTTTATCAAATACATATTCTATATTTAGCACGATATTAATAATAAAAGTAAATTAGTTGTAACTAGTAACTACAAAACTATATGTAAAATACTTTATTTTAATCTTCTTTTGCGTATTACTATTTAAAAGAAAAGGAAATTTAATTTTTAAAGCTATTTGTGGAAATTTTTTTGAAAAGAAAGTTGCACCATAATGTTTACTTCATTAGCGAAGAAAGAGATTATAAATTGTTAATATATACTATAAAAATTCTGTGCAACATTTTACCAAAACAAGTCGGTTCATGCTAATTGGAATTACTTGTACGATAAATCTTTGGAGTAATTTGTTCGTTTCAAGGAAATCTGAAGAGTTATAAAGTTAAACACATTCAGTAAATCTGAAGAGGTATAAAGTTCACAGTTATTTATTTTTCCATTTGATAATAAATTTATTGTTTTATACAATTATTGTTTTATTATTTTATCTACAACGATCACATAGCTAGAATTGAAATAGTTCAAAAAAAAATCTAAGATATGAGTTACGAAATTTATGTTGTTCAAATCCACTAATTTTGCCTCCATACAGAACAGATTAATTCTGTGGCAAATAAAAAGCTTGAATCAAGAAGATTAGTAGCTATATAGTATATTATTTATACTACAAATTCTTAACGGCGAAATAGACTCATGTTATGTAAGATTGTAAGAAACCAAGCTAATATGCTTTCTTAATCGTAGAAAATGATTTAGGTCGGAAAACATATTTTGAAAAACTTTTCACCGTACAAACTATGGTAAATTTTAACCAATTAACAGCATGTTTATAGCGGTTAATAATAATAAAAGTTAGTCTCTCTCTAAAACAAAAATATTTTTAAATGAGTTATAACATTTTTTGTAATTTTATATTTGTCGACTGTGAAACTTGACAATAATATAATTCCTTATCAAATTACAGCAGTAATTGAAATTTAAATGAATTTACTTTATTGACTTAGTTTCATAACTTCTTTTCACACTTAAAATCATTTAATTTAATAATTCTCTTAAGATTAAAATTTGTTTGTTAATTATTAAATATGTTGAAAATTGTTTGTAAATTATTTGTATTAAACATGAACTAAATAAATAAATTACACAATTTATGAAGTCAGTTTGATTTTGTCATATATAGTTAGTGATCTTGAAGTTTGTAGTCGATAACTTCAGTGGGTTCACTAATAACTAATAAAATATGAAGAAGAATATTTGATTTATTTTTTAGACCATATAATTATAATCCGATTTTAATGAAATTAGGTACACATGTCAGCTTTCTAATCTAGTTTGTAGTTATAGTTGGCAAAATTATATAAATTTCATCCTTGGTGTCTCCTTTATTTAACTATTTTTCCTTTTGTAGTGTTTTGATGATTTTACAATTTGGTTATTTCGAAAATAAAATGTAAAACTTTAAAAGTATCTGAGTAATTAAGTATATTAATAATATATGAATAAAAAATACATAGGCTTTAATTTGTATTAAAAATAATCAAATAGGATACTTTTTTTCAATTAAAAGTATTTGAGAAAAAAATCCAAATACTTTATTCAACGAAAAGTATACCTATTTAAAAAAAAATCTAAAATCTTACTCGTATTTGAATATGTATATTCAAATAAAATAAAAATATATATAATAAAAAAAAGGTGTTAACTAAGTGGCAGAGTACTCGACATAGTTTTGTTTAACAGAGATTTATGTCCTAAATATTTTTGGTAATAAACAGGACCATCGGAACAAACAGTGCTTTGTTAGAAATATCACATATTTTAAGACACCTATATTATATTTTAAAGAATTCGTAATTTTGAAAGGGTCCACTGAAACTGCTGACTCTAAATTTTATAGCCACCAACTATATTACAAAACTAATATGTGTACCTAATTCCATGCAGTCAGATAATATTTACCATATGATCTAAAACATAAGTCGGAAATTTTAGCATATACCCCCTAAAACTATTACCCTCTACCATAGCCGATACTTGCGTAATCTCGAATCCAACTCGTTTACCAAATTTAAAAATTACATGTTATAATAAGTATATAAAATTCGGAAACAAAAACTACCTATCCAAGAACACCCTGCACATACAGAACCAAAATCTCAAAAGCACTAAGTAATTAACCAGTTTGAAAGATATCATTGATCGGCTAAAAATTACTATATATATATGTATATATATGCTCTATCTAGCAAATGTGAAACTTTAATCGGAAATTTTATCATGGCCTTCTGATGCTGCAGAACTTACCTGTGTACACTTTTGCACAATCGTGATACCAACCTATGTAATATACCCAATATTACAACTTGGACTATTATCATCAGTATTATAGCCACATTTTTCCTAACATTACCAATCACCAGACTTTAAAAATTATCATCTTCTTCAATAACCAAGCTTTTAAAATTTTTCATCAATCGCACTTGAGGTTGATCTAACAAACTACTTCCAACTATCACAGAAAAAGTTTGTATATTAGTAGTGTATTTATATAATAGGTTCTGGGACAAAGGAAATGTGCAAATAAAATGTGCAAAATATTGAAAATAAATTCCATACTACATACAAAATAATGAGCATTTTAAGAATTTTTGCGCATTAATTATTAAGTAATTTTCACCTTAATGAAATTCGACACCACTTTAATTTAATTAAAAATAATACTTAATTACAATTTTGAATTTTTTTTTTCTACTTCCGGTTAAAAATAATATGTAACATGATCTAAATTAATTTACTTTCCCAAAAGTTTTGAGAATTTTAAGGGTCAATGAATTGATTCGGATGTGCGTGCATTAATATTGTTTTGTCTCATGTTTAAAATTTTGCATAACCAGCTAATTATTTTCTTATCTGATTTATTGCAATAGAAATAATTAATTTTTCTATTTATTGGATCAACTAAATTCTAGTTATAAAAAAATATATATAATACATCATACATCAAATTGAGTAATAAAAACTATCTTTAAACATTTTAGATTTGAAACTATAAGAATTTAAAATTAAGTATTTATCATTATAAATTTTAAACATACGCAACAAAGAACAAAAAGCACCATAATTTGACAAATGATTTTTAATCATTAGTGGTTAAAAAACACATACAGAACGTGACGGAATTTTGAATTTAACCCTAGACAGTCAGATACATGAATCTATCTCGCCGATTAGCAATTTATGCCCAAAATTAAAAGACAAATAGTGGCAAGGTGCAATAAGTCCACATGCAGTTAATTCCACATGGGAATTTAATCCACATGAGATGGGAAATAAGTCCATCAAAACCATGTGGACTTATTACCCACTTGGGTGAGAAATAAATGCACCTAGTATATTGGTGGAATTATTACCTAGTATAATATTTAAAAAGTGGAGTAAATTCCCACCATATGTAAAATAAATTTTCGATGAAAATAAAATAGAATGTAACGGAACACGACGGGAAGTGCGTGACGCATACCGCGAAGGGCTTCGTGCCAGATAGTGCATGACGCGCCCCGCCGGGAGTACCGCGCCGCGTTCCGCGTGCCACGAGGTACGACCCGCGCCTGCGGCGCGTATAACTGGTGACACGCCCGCGATACTCGCATGTTGGCCGAGCGCGCCTATATAATTTGACTTCCCTTTTCCACAAATCTGTAAAAGAAAGTGATATGTCGCCCTTTTCCGAATAATTCCGTAAGCAAGTTAGGTACATATAATAAAAAAAAAATTTTCTTCAGATTTTTGGAAAAGGGAAGTCAAATTATATAGGCGCGCTCGGCCAACATGCGAGTATCGCGGGCGCGTGTATCGCGGGAGAAGTGGAATTATTTCTCGTCTACACATTTAAAATGTGAAATAAATTCTCACTAAAAAGTGGACTTTTTACTCACCCAAGTGGGTAATAAGTCCACATGGTTTTGATGGACTTATTTCCCATCTCATGTGGAAAAAATTCCCATGTGGAATAAACTGCATGTGGACTTATTGCACCTTGCCACAAATAGTCGCGTCTTTTCTCTAATGATGGCAAATCTATGAGGCGTAGTCTTTCAATATAAGGTGGAAGATTGAAATGATCGCTCCAGTTTAGATTTCTAAGAGCACAACGAAGGAATCTCTTTTGCACACATTCTATGCGATTTTTATGAACTTCATAATATGGACTCCAGACTTGACATGTATATTCTAATTACATATATGGATATAAACTAAATGATGCAAATTTATAAAGGAAGAAAGATATAAAAAGAAGTTTAATTACATATGGATCACACAATTCACGAGACTGACGTTTTACAAATCCCAACAAAGAATTAACTTTTTTCGATATAATATTAATATGTTCTACAAAAGTCAGTTTTGTATCAAGACATACGCCTAAGTCATTTGAAGAACTTGTCCTTTTTAAAATTGCATCATTTAGTTTATAAGTAAATTTTTCCAACTGTAACTTACGTGTAAAAGTCATTACAAAACATTTATCAATGTTTAAAATTAGGTGATTAATTTTACACCAGTAATATAAGTTATCTAAATCTGATTGTAAATCAATACAATCTGAAATCGATTTGATAGCTTTGAAAATCTTTACATCATCCGCATAGATTAAAATATTTGATTTTTAAATCACACTTTATAGATCATTTACAAAAAGTATAAATAACAGTGGGCCAAGGTGGCTACCTTGAGGAACACCACTATAAACATTAAAACTTTCTGAGATGATATTATTAAAAATAATTTTATATGATCTACCAGTGAGGTACGATTGTACATTATAAAATTTTCATTGAAGCTTATTTTTTGTAACTTCATTAAAACTATTTCATGACAAAATTTGTCAAAAGCCTTACTGAAATCAGTAAATATACAATCGACGTTAAGGCGTTTTTCAAAACTTTCAACTCCAAAATTAACAAATTCCATTAAATTTGTAGTAGTGGCCCCCCTTTCATAAAGCCATGCTGCTCCATTGAGATTACAGATTTAACATGAAAAGATAGACAGTTTGTTACCATAGCCTCAAATAACTTAGGAATAGAGGACAGTCTAGCAACAGGACGATAATTGGAAATGTTACTTTTAGATCCCTTTTTATGAAGTGGAATAATAAAAGACGATTTCCAAATAGATGGAAAATAATTATTTGACATAGAACATTTGAACTAATACTCAAGTGGCTTACATAGATTACGTCCACATCTTTTTAAAATAATAGATGGTACCGTTGGTACCCCATCAGTACCACAGGTATAATTTTCAGATAAACCACCTATCTCTTTCATAATATAATCCTCAGATAAATTAAAATTTTATTTAGATAGATGTGAAAATGATTGAATATTTTCAACAAGGCTATCAGGATCAGCACAATTTGAAAGAGAAATATCATTAGCATGACAGAAAGAATTCTAAAAAAAATCAACAAAAAAATGAGTAATCACAATAGGATCAGTAGATGATATATCGTTATAACAGAGAGAAGACGGTTAACCAATAGATTTGCGCTTTTGATTAATAAATTGCCAAAAATCCTTAGGATTTAATTTTAATTTATTTTGTATATCAGATAGATAATTCATGTATTTTCTATTACTTTCGTGATCAAATTTGTCATGGCAAAGTAATTTAAGAATCGTAATCATTAGCTACATTTGAACCGTAAAATTTTTTCCATTTATTATTACGTAAATGACGCAATTTTTTTTAATTCATTTTCATATCATGATGTTCAGAATCGGAAAAACCAATAATAGGAACATATTTTAAAAATAGATTAAATAAAATATTATAAAATTTAAACAAACATTTATCTAAGTTATCACAATTATATATATCAGACCAATTTGTATTTTCTAAATCAGAATTCAAATTAATAAAAAAAATTTTTTTTTAAATTAAATTTAAAATTATTAGAATATACAAAATTCGCTGGTTTGTCAATATTTAATGATATTTCGAGAGCAGGATGATGAGATTCTTCCGGAACAAGCTCATCGCCATACATATATAAGCAATTTTTCAGATCAACTATACTAACGTCATTTTTTAATTCATTCAATTCGCTATATGTATATTATAGTGTTTCAAATTTTCAGAAATATTTTTCTCAAAAGACTGCTGAAACATCGACGCAGGGGCGTCGAGAGCCAACTACGGGCCCAGGGAAATATTCTAACCTAAAGATATTTCTTAAAAAAAAATATTTATTTTATTTTAATTGTTTATTTTCTTATTTTAAAATAATTCATAATTCAAACAAAAAAGTTAAAACAAAGAACATAAAATTTAAAAGATACAAAAAACTAAAAAAGAAAAATAATATACATATGTATAACATTCATTTTATAAAATAACTTTTCGAGCTTTCTTACTCGCAAATATTTTAATTATATCCTCAAAATTTAGATAATGTGGCTTCGATAGCCAATGTACCTAAGCTATTTAAACGATTTTGGCACATAGTAGACCTCGGTACATTTTTCACTCTCTCCAATATACTAAATGATCGTTCCGCTTGAGCCACGGTAACGGGTATGGTGCAAAATATTCTTAGCGCAATGCAAATATTCTGAAAACGGTTTATCACCAAATGTGGCCTGGTGAATCGTTTTCAAGTGGATGATTATATCGGAAATTTCTTTACCGATATCAGAATTATATTTATCACATAAATCATTACCATTTTGTATTAGAATGTCCGCATCAATTTTTATGTAATTCCACAAAAATCCGAATGAACCACATATTTCGTAAAGGGCTCTATATCGCCAACTTAAACTGCCGATAACAAAATCTAATATTTTGTAAAACACTTGAGTCTTTAGGTAATCTTCACTCGACATTTCTGTATCATTATCATTAATACAATCATCCGGAAATCTTTTCCTAAATTTTCGTCTTTTAGCAGACGAAGACAAGTTTAAGTTAGTACTGATTTTAAAATTTGCACAAACTAATTTTGCATTCAGTTAAAATCTCAGTCCACTTTTCCCTAATATTCTTTAAATCAAAAATTAAACTTACTTTAAGTTTAAGTTAAAAATTAATATTACTTTCTTCAGTATCAATAGTTACACATACATTTTGTAAAATTTTGTTTCTAAAATCGATTGCAGCCAATATTTTGAACCATATATTATATAAAATCAAACAGTCAAAAGAAAATATTTTTTTAAATAAAAATAAACAGAAAAAATAAAATTCACGGGCCCCTTAGCACACTCGGGCCCAGGGAATTCTCCCCCCTTTCCCCCCTCTCGTCGGGCCTGCATCGACGAATTATTTTCAGATATAATTTTAGTTTTTTTTTATTGATGAAATAATAGAATCAAAATGAAACATTATTTTATTAGTTAAAATTTCGTCATTTCTAATATTATTTTCATTAGAAGAATTCAAATTAGTAAATAATTCATTAATTTTATTTGAAACTTGTATAGAGCTTTCTATTTGAGCATTAAATTTATTATCTATCTTATCAACAAATTTATTATCTATCTTATCAATTTATTATCTATCTTATCACCGAAAAAATAAATAATAATACAAATTTTTTATCTGATTTAATGTGATAGAAATTAAACTTTCCATAATATTTCCCATTTTATTAATTTTAAAACAATTAAACTTAAACTTTGGAGCGTTTTAGAATACTAATAATTATTTCGAATTTTATATTCTATTTATATCATTTTTCCCAAACGACATGTTCAAATATGATATTTATTCTAGCATTTATTACTTTTGCAATATGATATTATTTTTCCGGTAATAATAATTTTTAATAAAATTAATCGAACTTAAATATTTGCCGAAATTGCTTAATTGACAGAATTTTTAATTATGCAAATATTGTTTTAAAAAAAATCAAACATAATTTTTATTCTAGCAATTATTACTTTTGTAATATGATATTATTTTTCCGGTAATAATAATTTTTAATAAAATTAATCGAACTTAAATATTTGCCGAAATTGCTTAATTGACAGAATTTTTAATTATGCAAATACTGATTAAAAAAAAATTTAATTATGCAAATTTTGATTTAAAAAAATTCTAGCAATTATTACATTTGTAATATGATACAATTTTTCCGATAATATTTACCCTATGATGTAGAACATATGAAATATTAATCGGAAATTTAAGCATGGACGCCTTAAGTCTACTTACATCTACCTTAATCTACACATGCGTAATCAAAATAACAACCTCTGTACAAAATTTCATCAGCAAAACAGGAGGATAAAAGATGAAAAAACAGAAGAAAGGGGAGAGCGGAGAAGCCAAGATCCGAGGCCATCCTGATTAAACCAGCGGAAGGAAAAACATACGCGGACATCCTTAAAAAGGCAGATTCGATCCAGCAACAACAACAGCTGAAATAAAAGGAATTCGCAGAACGCAGCAGGGCGATGTCCTAGTAGAATTCGACAAAAAATCGGCGGATAAAGAGAAACTCACCTCAGACCTAAAAAAGATGCTAGGAATAACAGCAAATGTCAAAGACCTAACGGCCAAAACAATATTGGAAATCCGCGACTTCGACTGCTTCACAACAGTGAAAGAGGTGCAAGAGACCTTGGACAGAGACCAAAGAAAGTTAGTTGCAGGCTGTGTCTCACAAAATCAAACGGCAGAGAGCAAAGGATGGCAATTATAGAAATGGAGGAAGCAGATGCAAGAGTACTCCTGAAGACTGCAAAAATTAAAGTCGGCCTAGTAAGAATCAGAATAAGGAGAACAACGGAAGTGGTGTGGTGCTTTAGATGCCTCAAATTTGGACACGTGAAGAGACACTGCAAAGAAAAGGAAAGAGGAGATCTGTGTTATAAATGCGGACAAAAAGGACACAGTCAAGAACTGCACACAAGTCGCCTGTGCGCCGAACTCAACATAAGGGGAGTAGATCACATATCTGGATCAGGGTCATGTAGAGCATTCAGGATTGCTCTCGAGGAGGCCAAAAGACGGAACAGATGATCAAAGTAATGCAAGTTAATTTACACAGAAGCAGAGTAGCAGATGATCTACTAATGCAGGTCGTACAAGAAAAAGGGATTGATATACAGCCATCTGGATCGCAAATCAAAGGAGGATACACGTCGAAGGACACGGGGCTGCAAGAGGTTTTGTCTGGGTTAAATGCAGCAGGTTCACCATAATAAGCTGCTACCTCACACCGAATCAGACGGCGCAAGAGTATTGTGAAATGATCGAGCATCTAGAGGACACAATAGCGGACATAGATGGCAGCTAAATTGTCGCAGGAGACTTCAACGCCAGAGCCGTTGAGTGGGATATGCCACAAACAAATAGCAGAGGATCACAAATACTAGAGATGGCAGCCAGACAAAGCCTAATAATATTAAATACTGGAAACACAACGACGTTTAGAAGACCGGGATACGCAGAAACGATACCAGATATTTCGCTAGCCACGGAAAACATAGCTGAACACATACAGGAGTGGGCGGTTTTAGAAGATTATACAGCAAGCGATCATCAGTATATTACATTCACGATAAGCAGCGCAGAAAGAAGACACGCAGAGAATATCGAAGGAAACAAAAAATGGAACGCAGCTAAACCACAAAATTTGCAGATTCATAAAGAAACAAGTTGGATGAGACTACACAAGCGATGCAAGGAATTGAATGCAGAGCGAGAGCGGAGGCAGTGGTACAAGCTACAATGAACGCTATCACGCAATGCAGCGGAGTATACAACATCCAGGAAAAGCTTACGCGACGCTATTAAGAAGAGTAAGAACATCAGATGGAAGTAGCTCTGTAATGACGTCAACAACGATCCCTGGGGGTTGGGATACAAGATAGTCATGAAAAAGATAAGTGCACCAGCAGCTGCAAACGAAATGCCAGCAGAAATAGCACAGAATATTGTTGATACTCTCTTTCCAACGCATCAAATAAGAAGTGAGATAGAAGCAGACGAGGAAATTCCAGAGTTTACACAAAAGGAACTAAATGAAGCAGCAAGGTCAATGAAAAACAGGAAGGCACTGGGACAGGATGGAATTCCAGCGGAGGCGATTAAAATAGTGGTAGCTGCTTGCCCACAAATGACGCTGAACATGTATAATACGTGTTTGAAGGAAGGGGTTTTCAGTCAAAGGTGGAAAATAGCGCGCCTGGTCTTAATCGATAAAGGTAAAGGAGGACAACTCTCAGCACCATCTTACAGACCACTATGCATGCTAGACACAACAGGAAAATTACTCGAAAAACTAATAAAGCCAATAATGGGAGATGCAATAAGAAGAGCACACATGCAGTTCGGTTTTCGGCAAGGGAGATCAACACTAGATGCAATCCAGGTAGTGGTAAAAAAGTAGAGATGGCGGAAGCAGGTAATCATCACTATAGGAAAATCGTCATGTTCGTAACACTAGATGTCAAGAATGCTTTCAACTCAGCAAGATGGAGTGATATGATTGATGCGCTGAAGAACAACTTTCGCATACCAGAGTTCCTCCTGAGAATGATAGTAGATTACCTGAACGATCGCAGCCTAATATATAACACCGAAAGCGGTAAAAGAAAAGAGATAACAGCAGGGACAGCACACGGCTCGATACTGGGACCAGACTTATGGAATGCGCTGTACGACAGCCTTCTCCGCATAGAAATGCCACTAAATACTTGGCTATCAGGGTATGCAGATGACTTAGGAGCTATGATTTTAACGAGAACAACAGAAGAAGCACAGATCAAACTAAACCAGGTTATGAGAAGAGTAAGCAACTGGATGAATACTTACGGGTTAGAACTAGCGGAAGCCAAAACTGAAATAGTTTTGCTGACAAAAAAGAGAATTCCAACTATAATTCCGGTGCAAGTGGGAGCTGAAAATATATAAACAAAGGAGGCAACAAAATATCTTGGAATTATGCTAGATTCCAAGCTGAATTATCAGCGACAGATTGAGGAAGCGTCAAACAAAGCGGCAGCAGTCACAAATCAGTTAAGCAGGATTATGGCAAATGTCGGGGGCCCAACACCAACAAAAAGAAGATTGATAATGACGGCAATGCAGTCCATTCTACTGTATGTAGCAGACGCACTTAATAAAGGAAACTGTAGAAAGCGTGTAACAGCGGTGCAACGGAGAATAGCTCTCCGTATCGCGTGCTCATATCGGTCGGTCTAGTACCCGGCGGTAAACGTAATCGCGAACGTTATCCCGATCGATTTGATTGCACGAGAAAGGAAACAAATATACACAAGAGCTCCAGAAGTAAGTAGAAAAGAAGCAGCTACAGAAGCAAGACAGCGTAGCTTATATATATATAGCAGGAATGATGGACCAACGACCAGAGAGAAAGATGGACGGCTAGACTGATCCCACAGCTGCAAGACTGGGCTGTCCGAAAACATGGAAAGGTTAATTTTTATATTACACAATTCTTATCAGGTCATGGGTACTTCCGTACCTATCTACACAAAATGGGAAAAGTAGCTAGCCCGCAATGTCGAAACTGCGAGACAATAGAAGACACCGCCTATCATACATTCTTCAAATTCAAGATGGCAACAACGGAAAGAAGCACACTTCGCTGAAGTTGGTCACGTGACACATGAAAACATCATATGCGTCATGCTAGACAGTGAATACAAATGGAATGCAGTAGCTGTATTCACTGAAACAATACTTCGCAAGAAGAAGAGGTTGAAGCATTTAGAAGATCCACAAGCATAACAACACAACAACTAGGAACGAGATACAATATTACTAGAAAATTAAGAGCAGCACGATCCAACTCGAAGTAATACGAAAGTGGTCCCAAGTTGGCATTCATCGTGGGACAAAGAGGGTGGGGTTTTAGTCGGTAGCCAAATAACATCTCAACATCATGGACTTCGACACCCTGAAGAAGTGCGGGCGCTTCCTCAGCGTCTCTAAAATATTTCCCCACCATCCTACGAGAAAAAAAAGTCGATTAATAAATAACCATGAGGCTTTTCAGTTACTTCTTTATATATTCTCAACAAATCTTTTGAATGTTGAGGGTATATTTGTCTGGCTAAATGTTTAAATTGAAGTTGATCACGAGGATTTTTAAACATTACAATGTATTTGGCATTTAATAATATATCTCTAGAATGTCAAGCTTTATGAAAAATATTTTTATTTACAATCACTATTGATAAATTTCGATGATGAGAACCTTTTGTAAATAGCTCACATATTTGCTTATTAAAACCTTCCATCATCAGGTCATCTAAAATTATTAAAACAGGTTCAATTTTCTAAATGTTCTGGTACACATTTATGAAATTGAACGTTTGAAATATTCGGCACTGAATTACTTTCAGAAAAACACCAAATTACTTTACTAGGTGTATTTTCTATTAAAAAATCCTTATTTAAAATTATTTTTTTCAAAAATGTCGTTTTCCCGCAACTAGAAGGTCCACTTATTATCATAAGTACAAATTGAAAAAACATTTTTAAAATCGCGCCCTTCACTCGCGACCGCCTCTTCTAAATAAATAAATAAATAATGCCATGATTTTTATGGGGCAGAAGTTTAAAAGTATTCCCATGAAAAGTCGAAAATAGCGCCGCTCTAAGTAGATCACTAAAAGCAATCGCATGATTTTTATAAGTTTAAAAGTAATCCCATTCAAAGTCAAAAGTAACGCCGCTTAATTCACTAAAAGTAATGCCGCTAAAAGCAATGCCGCCACTAAAAGCAATTCCGCATAAGTTGACTATTTTAAAGAATGATGTAGTTTTTATTCGCAGAAATAATTTCATATTTTTATTTGCAATCAAAGTTTTAACGATTCTACAAAAAAAGAGGCAGCGTTAAATAAAGGTTAGTTTTTTATAGAATCTTAGACTGGAAAGATTTGGTATTGTCAAAATCAAAATTAATAATTTATTTGAATGAAATGAGTAATTCTTTGAAAATGGGCAAAAATAAATATCCAACTCCATACAAAAATATAAACATTTCGTTCATTTTTGAACGCATTAAGTTTCGATTAAAAATATTTATACTTAAGCGTAATTTTAAATGTTTTTCTACTTCCAGCTAAGGGTAATATATAGAACGTTCTAAATGGATTTTTTTTGCTTTTCCAAAAGTTCCGGGAATTTTAAGGGTAAATATTGAAAATAAATTCCATACTCCATATAAAATAATAAACATTGCACATTTCATATAAACTATTGAAATTAATTCGTCTAAAATATCGAAAATAAGAAATTTGACACCGCATTAACTTTCGATTAAAAATATTTCTCTGGCAGAGGGGCAAAAGCACTTAAGTAATGATTTATGGATTTCCAGAAAAGCGTTTTTATCGAATATGTTCTGCTACTTTTACATTTGAAAATAGTATTATATGTCAAAATATTACATTCAGATCGAGTTATATATTTTAGTTAAAATATTCTATTGTCATTGAACTTGGCTTAGGTGAAGTAAAAATTGTTTTGAAATTCTGAAGTAAATGGTTTTGCCCCGTAGTCAGAGATTTATACTTAAGCGTAATATTAATTTTCTTTTTACTTCAGGCTAACAATAATATATTACAACATGATCTAAATCGTTCTAATTTTTTTACTTATTCAAAAGTTTTAGGAATTTTATGAGTAAATAAATTGAATTGGTGCATTATATATTATTTTTTCCCACTTTTAAATTTCGCATAAGTCATTACTTAAATTTTCAGCCCATAAATTTTAGCGATTAAATTATAATTTAACGGGAAATAATTCGTTTTTATCAAATCAATTATTATCTGAACAATAATATGATGTATATTTTATTAAAATCCTGATTTTTTGTTAAATTTATTAATTAAGTATGTAATAAGAAATTATTATTAACGTAAATTTGACAACCTATCACAAATAATTTTAAAGATAAATATTTTTCTCAATTAAATTTGTCAATTCATCAATTAATAATTCATTATTACTGAAGAAATCAAATATTTATGCATATAAGAAGTACTACTAATTTATTTTAGCTATTGATTAGTTGAAAAGTTTTATGAATTTTACCATAAAATTGATAAGTATTTGTGGAAATTAAAAATATTTATACTTAAGTTTAATTTTTTTTACTTCCTAAATTCAATTCCATAATTATTATTAATTATTAAGCATAATACATTATTTCATTAATGACGATTTCGATGGTCTGCATATATGAATCCAAAAATTAAAATATAAATCCGAATCCTCAAAGTATAATATTTTTATTTAGGAAACTTCAGCGGGATCATTCTGAAATTTCATAGGAAAATGTTATAAGTTCAAAAAATCATTTAAAGCAAGTTTTAGCCGTTTTCAATTAAATTCGATACTAAGATTAGTTACACGTTATATCTGTTGATCTTAAATTTGTACTTTCAGCATATTCATGAGCCTGTATAAAGTACATTTTATATTTTGTTTTAAACTTATTGATACTTTTTTATAAAATTGATTGTTTTTCAATTATATAATACTTTATGAGCAAATTCAAATATTTTTTATTATTTTCTCTCCATCACACTTCAAATTATGTTATTATTGCATTTAGTTTCATACTATTTAATGAATTTTATTTTCCTTGTAATGGATTTTCTTGCGATGAATTTTCTTAGCGATTAATATTCTGCGATGCATATTTTAGGGGTATGAAGTTTTCTTGCGAAGGATTTTCTTGTGATCAATTTTCCGCGATGAAATTTACTTGTACGAATTTTGCTAACGATTAATTTTCTGCTACGATTTTTTCTTGGCTATGAATTTTTCTTCCGATGCATTTTCTTGCGATGAATTTTTGCTAGTGATTAATTTTCTGCAATTAATTTTTCTTGGCGATGAATTTTCTTAGAGATTCATTTTCTGTGATGAATTTTTTATGGGTATGAAGTTTTCTTGCGAAGGATTTTCTTATGATAAATTTTCCTAGCGATTAATTTTCAGCGATGAAGTTTTCTGGTTTTGAATTTTCCTAACGATTAATTTTCTGCGATGAATTTTTTATGCGTATAAAGTTTTCTTGCGATGAATTTTCTTAACGATCAATTTTCAGCGATGAAATTTACTTGTACGAATTTTGTTAACGATTAATTTTCTGGTATGATTTTTTCTTGACTACGAATTTTTCTTGCGATGGATTTTCTTGCGATGAATTTTCCTAGCGATGAATTTTGTCAGCGATTAATTTTGTGCGACGAATTTTCCTAGTGATTAATTTTCTGCAATGAATTTTTCTTGGCTATGAATTTTCTCAGCGATTAATTTTCAGCGATTAAATTTCCTGCGACGAATTTGCCCAGCGATCAATTTTGTGCGATAAATTTTTCTTGACTATGAATTTTCTTGCTTTAGATTTTCTGCGATAGATTTTCCAAAAACCTTAAAAAAACATTTGAGCCAATTAACGGTAATAAAATTGTTTAATGATAAAAATCTTTTGCAGATCATAAAATCCTTTTAATTCTCGCGCTTAAATTTTTGCGTAAACAATTAATTTTTTTGCTTTTGTCTTTTCGTGCGATTACTTTTAAACGTCCGCCCCCATAAAAATCATGCCCTTACTTTTAATGTATTAAGTGGCGCTGCTTTTGACTTTTAGTGAACCACTTTTGGCTTTTAATGCGATTACTTTTAAACGTCTAGAAATCATGGGATAGCTTTTCGTGAACTACTTTTGGATTTTAATGCGATTACTTTTAAACGTCTAAAAATCATGGGATAGCTTTTAGTGAACTACTTTTGGATTTTAATGCGATTACTTTTAAACGTCTAAAAATCATAGGATAGCTTTTAGTGAACTACTTTGGGATTTTAATGCGATTACTTTTAAACGTCTAAAAGTCATGACATTACTTTTAGTGAACTACTATTGGCTTTTAATGCGATTACTTTTAAACGTCTAAAAATCAAGGGATTGCTTTTAGTGAACCACTTTTAGCTTTTAATGCGATGACTTTTAAACATCTAAAAATCATGGGATAGCTTTTATTGAACTACTTTTGGTTTTTAATGCGATTACTTTTAAACGTCTAAAAATCATGGGATTGCTGTTAAGTGAACCACTTTTGGCTTTTAATGCGATTACTTTTAAACGTCTTAAAATCATGGGATTGCTTTTAGTGAACTACTTTTGGATTTTAATGCGATTACTTTTAAACGTCTAAAAGTCATGGCATTACTTTTAGTAAACTACTATTGGCTTTTAATGCGATTACTTTTAAACGTCTAAAAATCATGGGATTGCTTTTAGTGAACTACTTGTAGCTTTTAATGCGATTACTTTTAAACGTCTAAAAATCATGGGATAGCTTTTAGTGAAATCTTTTGGATTTTAATGCGATTACTTTTAAACGTCTAAAAATCATAGGATAGCTTTTAGTGAACTACTTTGGGATTTTAATGCGATTACTTTTAAACGTCTAAAAGTCATGACATTACTTTTAGTGAACTACTATTGGCTTTTAATGCGATTACTTTTAAACGTCTAAAAATCAAGGGATTGCTTTTAGTGAACCACTTTTAGCTTTTAATGCGATGACTTTTAAACATCTAAAAATCATGGGATAGCTTTTATTGAACTACTTTTGGTTTTTAATGCGATTACTTTTAAACGTCTAAAAATCATGGGATTGCTGTTAGTGAACCACTTTTGGCTGTTAATGCGATTACTTTTAAACGTCTTAAAATCATGGGATTGCTTTTAGTGAACTACTTTTGGATTTTAATGCGATTACTTTTAAACGTCTAAAAGTCATGGCATTACTTTTAGTAAACTACTATTGGCTTTTAATGCGATTACTTTTAAACGTCTAAAAATCATGGGATTGCTTTTAGTGAACTACTTGTAGCTTTTAATGCGATTACTTTTAAACGTCTAAAAATCATGGGATAGCTTTTAGTGAACTACTTTCAGCTTTTAATGCGATTACTTTTAACGTCTAAAAAATCATGGGATAGCCTTTAGTGAACTACTTACTTTTGGATTTTAATGCGATTACTTTTAAACGTCTAAAAGTCATGGCATTACTTTTAGTGAACTACTTTTGGATTTTAATGCGATTACTGTTAAAGGTCTAAAAATCATAGGATAGCTTTTAGTGAACTACTTACTTTTGGATTTTAATGCGATTACTTTTAAACGTTTAAAAGTAATGGCATTACTTTTAGTGAACTACTATTGGCTTTTAATGCGATTACTTTTAAACGTCTAAAAATCATGGGATTGCTTTTAGTGAACCACTTTTGGCTTTTAATACGATTACTTTTAAACATCTAAAAATCATAGGATAGCTTTTAGTGAACTACTTTTGGCTTTTAATGCGATTACTTTTGAACGTCTAAAAATCATGGGATTGCTTTTAGTGAACCACTTTTGGCTTTTAATGCGATTACTTTTAAACGTCTAAAAATCATGGGATAGCTTTTAGTGAACTACTTTTAGCTTTTAATGCGATTACTTTTAAACGTCTAAAAAACATGGGATAGCTTTTAGTGAACTATTTTTAGCTTTTAATGCGATTACTTTTAAACGTCTTAAAATCATGGGATAGCTTTTAATACACTACTTTTGGCTTTTAATGCGATTACTTTTAAACCTTTGCAACTCGGATTTGGGACGAATGAAATTAGTTGCGCTGTCGCAATATATTTTGGCAGAATGTCCACGTCTGCCAATGCATCTTTTGAGTGCTCCTGTGAAGGCATCTGTAGTGAGGTCGCTTACAAGCTCTAGGTGAATGGCCTTGTCGAAAAACAAACAAACACGGCCATGTATGCTTTGGTTAGTCTTTTCCCGCGTAGCTTATAATGAATTTGCATGGGCCCTGCGAAGTCTATGCCGACGTGTACGAATGGTCGGGCCGGCTCAACCCTGTCTGCTGGCAGATTCCCCATCATCTGGTATATATCTCGGGGTTTGGTTAGAAAACACCTAAAGCATTCATGGCAGATTCTTTGTGTTAACTTCTTGCCTTGAAGGGGCCAGTACCTCTGCCGTGTTATTACTAACAGAGCTTGGAGTCCGGCATGAAGATTGTCCCAATGTAATTTTTCAATCAATAATTTTGTATGTGATTGCTTATTACACAATAGAATGGGGTGTTTTGCATCTGGTGATAGATTTGAAGTTTGTAACCTCCCGCCTACTCGAACTATGTAGCCCCAATTCATCTATAAATGGCGCTAATTTTTTAATCTTGAATGTCTTTGGGACTTGTTTGTGCTGGCTTAGTAATTTCGCTTCATTTTCAAAAACTTCCTTCTGAATCATTTTGATAATTATTAATGAAGCAGCATGTAGCTCAGTTGCATCTGGAGTTGGATCCTTCTTTTTATCATTTGCTTTGGCCATACAGTTGTAGCCAAAACGAAGAATTAATGCCACTGTTTTTTGTAAATAGGCATATGAGTTTTTGTGATTAATTTTTCGAAGTGTGTTTTCGAATTTGAATACTTCCTGTATTCCTACTAGGGTGACCATTGAGTCTTTGTTGAATTCTGCTAGTTCCTTTGTTGTTTGTTGTGCTGGCCATTAACGTTTTGGATTATGTAGGAATTTTGGACTGTCGAACCATAGATTAGAGCTCAGTAGCTCTTCTGGAGTCACCCCCTGGAAATAATATCTGCTAGATTTTCCTTCGTGGGTACGTGATTCCATTGTTGAACTTTGGATAAGCGATGTATGGTGCAACTCTTGACTTGGCACAAAGTAGTTGGACTTAGATCTTACCATTGTAGTCTGTTGAACGAATGTTAGTTGCCGCACCATACACCCTTTGTGATGCATCTGCAAATCCGTGAATTTGGACTGTTTTGGGCATGTCCAACACTACGCGTCGTGGCTCCTTAAACGCCTTTACGACTGGAATTTGCTCTCGAAACAATGACCATTTTGTATGCATGATTTGTGGGATTGCTTCGTCCCATCCTAAGCCGAGTTGCCACAGTTCTGACATTACAGTTCTGGCTGTAACAACAATGGGGTTGAGCAGTCCTAATGGATCATATACTTGAGAGATTTCAGCTAATATCGTTCTTTTTGTAATGGTTGATTGTTTAATAGTAGTCTTTTGAAGTGAGAATTGGTCGGCTGTTGGGTTCCAAATCATGACTAATGTTTTTATAGCTGTGTCTTCGCTAAGCTCACATTTGATTTCTCTATGCTCAGGTGGAATGTCTTCTAGGAGACTTTTGTGATTAGCGCACCAATTCCGTAGTAGAAAGCCTGCGCCTTGTCGTGCAAGATGCTGCAAAGTGTCCAGGTCGCAAACAATTTGAGCAAAGCTTGTGCTGTTTAACTTTATTCCACTTTTCTTGATTTGATAAGTGGAGAAAGTTAGAGCAAAAATACAGCGGATGTTTTGCTTTACATATAATGCAAGCTGATGCAGTAGTTTCGTTGGTACCCTTTAAGGCTATAGTAGCGCAAGTATTGCATTCCAACTCGTGACGTCAATGTTTTGTCCCTGTAGTCCCAACAGATATTCTTTCGTTATGTCATGTAGATGTTTCAATGCAGCAGCTGATTCTATTTGCTGCACAGGTTGTTGCAGGATTTTTTCCAGAAGTGTCGTAACCTCGTAACCAAAAGTCGCTTGTTGTCATATCTATGTTGAATGGCCTCCCATGCTGGCACGTAGTTGCTTTCGCAGATCGACATATGTTTAATGAGAGACTCTGCTTCGCCGCTCAAATTGGTTTTTAAGAACCACATCTTTTGTGCATTACCTATATTTTGTTTGTGAACAGTTCCTATAAATAAGTTCTCAAACTGCATCCAGTTTCCATCAAATTTTGGGAGAACTACTCGTAGTAGTTTTAGTTGCGTAGAATTGAACCCTTCATTCAAATCGCCGTGTGAGTTTCGAGGACCAACTCGATTACGCTCTTTAACTAACCGAATCATCTGATGATACTTCTGTTGTAAATGTGAACCCTCTTTTGTCATTCTCATTTTGTTCTTCTATAATTTCATCTTGCGCCTTAATTTAGTTTAAGGCATCCACCATCATCTTTTGATATACTATATAACAGTTTTGTACTAGCTCATAGTACTTATTTTTTATATATGCGTGCTCTTGAAGTTCCTCTCCAACTGTCTTCTAAGTTGTATTATTGGCGTCGAATGACTTCCAATTTTCGTCTAGGATAACTATTCTTGCTTCTAAATACTTCCTTGTTCGTCTTGATGGGCCATCTTTTTTGTATTAAGTATATTGTCTTTCTATTTCGTCACCTATATGTTGCTGATCCTCCAGAATAGTGTCCATATTAATATATTAATGAATTTTCCTTGCCGACAGAACTTGGTATCTCGTCGGGCCCTCCAAAATGTTTAGTATAGCGACTAACTCGTTTGTTTTGTCGCTGGTTTCGTTGAGTTGGATAGGATACCTTGGGTAGGTCCTACACCGTAGTATTTCTGAAATTCTTGGAATAATTGAGAGGATACCTTGGGTAGGTCTAATCAATTTGTACCTGTAATGTTCTAAGTAAAAGCGCCTTTAACGCTTAATTAAAAATTGATTTATTTCCATAATTTGTAAGACTATTTATACTAATTTTACTCTTGTTTGACAATTTTGTTTCCCACGATTAATAATTGTATTTTTATAAATTTCTCACGAAATAACTAAAAATATTTACCGTATCTAATAACATTAATTTACTTAAAATAACTTTCCCATAATTAACGTAATAGTAATAATTCTAATATGCCTAATTCGCACTTAATTATAAAATATTTATTGTAATTAGGACACCCTTAAATTTTGTGGATTATTCTTCACTAGTAGTGTAATTTTAAAGTTTTGTTTGGGTACTTCTTCAGTAATGTTTAAAATTAAACACTAGCTATATTTAGTTCATCTAAGAGCTTTTCTGCTCTTTCAGAATAATTAGCGAATCAGTCGAAACCGAATAATTAGCGAAACCAAATAATACATCAATTTTGACTAATTGCGTAGAACGAGTTTTTGAAAACTTTTCTAACAACGCTACTTTTAAACTATTCCAATTGTCAAAATTTGTATACCTTAGAATTACATTATAAGCGCGACCAGAAACTTTGGAAATTATAACATCCAAAAAATCTGCTTTTTCATCGTTGTTATTTGCCCTTTTAAATTGAATTTCTGCGAGTTGTATAAATCTATGCAACTCTGTAGGATTTACATTAAATTCAGGGATCATTTCTGTCGCTTGCCCGATTTCGAATTTTGCCATTTTCTTTAAGGTTTGATTTTTGTTATTATTATTAGTTTTGTGATTAGTTGGTGGCGGATTTTCTTCGTCAATATTATCTGATTTACAAGATTTCTTACTATCAGTTGGAGAATGTGAAATTGGCATTTGGTTAGGTTTATCTGTAACAACAATCGTTCTAGGAATTTTCTTTGACCTTAGACTTATATTCAAATTTAAATGACTCATAAGTCAAACATGCCAAATAATTCTATATGCACATAAAATACAAACGCAATAATAAAAAAAAAATTATACCAAAATTTATACTTTAATGTATAATAAAAATAAAATTTTGTTTTATATATAAAATTTGTAGAATGATAAACATAATGTATATAATGTTTATAATTTTTTTTAAATATAATTACATATTTCATTCTATTTTAGTTATATAAAAATGTTGAAATATAATTATTTTGTTAGGTATTTATTCAAATTTGTGAAATGATTTATTTTATTAATTTTATTTATTAGTTGTTATTAACAAGAATTATTTATAATTATTATAGGTAGCAGTAATTTTAATTTTTTTTTTCTATAGTGATAAGAATTTTAAGAATGATAGGAATTTGTCTGACTTACGTTATAGTTGATAGATTCATAGTTGATGAAATTTTTCTTTGATGAATGTTGATTCTTTTGATGAATGTTTTCTTTGATGAATATTGATTCTTGATGAATGTTTATTCTTTGATGAATGTTGATTTTTGATGAATGTTGATTCTTTGATGAATGTTGATTTTTGATGAATGTTGATTCTTTGATGATTTTGGATTCTAGATGTTCTGATGATGGATTTTTTTTATTGAGTCTTCGGGCACTTCTGGTTAACGGCGCTTTGTGCTTCCTTTTAAAAATTATCTCTGTGGTCACTTTTGTTATATATGTATATGTTTATATATGTTATGTTTATTAAACAAATGTAGTCTCTTTTCTATTTGAAAATTTGTAATACCTTTTTTTTTAGATTGTTATTATTTTTTGTTTAATTTAAATTAAATGTTCACTTTTATATTAAATTTTATAGTAGAGGTTTTTTTTTATTAATTAAATTGTTTGTATATACTTGTATATTAAATTAATTTTTTTTTTATTTGAATTTATAAACGAATTTTCAGTAGAATAAATATATTATTGTTATTTCTTATCCTACCCCACATCTGACACCAATGTAATATTTTAGAATCTTATATATATATATTATATATATAATATTCTCGAGATAGAGATTTGATTAGTTGAATAATGAATTAATTAAAATACTTATTTTAAGGTTTAATTAAGACTTTACGTCTTTCTTTATTTACTGTTTGCTTAAGACTGAATTTTGAATAATATATTTATAATCATTAAACTTAATATTTTTTGTATGATTTGTCAAGTGCTTTGTTCAAATTTATATATATTGACCTAAATATCGCAATCCATATTTAGGATCTAGTTACATTCAAATTGCACTTATGTTATTGCCCTTTATAGTTCAATAAATTATACTGACCGAAATATCACAATATTGATATTTCGAATCATGTTACGGCAATTGTACATATTCACTGCATTTGACTCATTTACATTTTTTTGTGTATTTGTTTATGTTATACATATGTAATATATATTTAATGTTTTACATATGTGTAGAATTTTTATAAAGATAAAAATTAGATAAAGAATTTGGGTATATTACAGTGCCATTGTTTTCAATTCCAGCTTGACGCACAACTTTCTCCAGTGCGATGTTGAAAAAATGACACGAGAGTGCGTCACCTTGCCTAAAGCCCCAATGTGTTTGGAAAATTCTGGAGAGTTCGCTATCGTTCGGATGGTGCGTTCTGTTTATTAAAATTTATTATATATATAAAATATTTTTTTTTTTTAATTCTTTAAATATTATAGATACTATGTCTAACACTTACACTATTTTCTTTTTATTTTCAAAGTATTTAAAAGACCGGTTAACACTATATATTATATATTATTAATGAATTTAACATTTTTAATGTAAAATAAATTTTCAAATTTTCGATTTAAAATAAATTTTAAAAATTTACATATTTAACGATAAAACAATAGTGTGTTAGTGTATGTTGTCATTGCCTATGTGGCTGTGCTGTACTTTTTCCCGGTGTGGCTGTGGTTATATTCCGAACGAATAATTATGCATTACATTTCTCTTTCTCTCTTATAGTTTTATATGTGTGAGGAAATGCTAGGAAGACAGAAAATTTGCTGGGATATGAACCTTTGATAAAGGTTTTTGGTAAAGCCTGGGCTACATTGTTTCGATCGGTTCAAAACATAATATATGTGGTTTAATCGATTGTGATCGGTAACTATGTGTTCAGTTTACTTAACCGTCGAATAGAATGGAATCGAATCGAAACTGAACTGAACTGATATAGGAACAATGTAGCTCAGGCTTAAGAATCATTAATTTAGTTCCTCTTCCTAAAAAAATCACAGTGGTGCTGCTGGATTTATTAGAGAGTTGGTCATCTGTGTAATGTTAAATTTCTTTGACCAGATAAAAAAAATTGAGATTTTATGTGTTCAAAGAAATTTGCGACGAGATTGATTTTTTTTGTGTTTGGGTTTGTGTGGTTTGACAGTTGAATTTAAGTTACAGAAGTAAATATTTCATCTAATGGCGTTATGACAATTACTTTTTGTAGGCTAGTTTTTTACGATAAATCCTACCTAGCCGGGAATAAAAGAGCTAGATAGTTTTCGGAAGACAGAGATAACATAATTTTGAATAATAAAATATAAATATATAAAAAAAAAATTATAAAAAAATCTGGCATGTAAATAAATATAAATTTTTGAACGAATTAAAAAAAAATAAGAAAAACTTATGTTTAACATTTCAAAAATTATTTATTTTATTTATTTATTTATTTATTTCACCAAAACATGGTACAAACTTAAATCTATATAGATTACATTGATTATTTATTAATTTTTAAATATATAACTACATATATATAAAAAAAATTACTTTAATAAAATAAAATATAAGTACATTATTTGTGACTAGAAATTAATTTATATACATATATATAAAGATAATATAAATAATATTGCAAAAGATTATACAAATATTTAAAATTATTACTTTAATATTAAAATTACATTATTAAATAAATACATTGTTTATTCATATTTATAAATGTAAGCATTACCCAACGCTAAGGGAGCGTATAAGATTAGACTTGAAAATGTTTTTTGATATGTCAGAGGCGTAATTACTGCAGTGTGTGTTGAAAGTTATGCAGCACCTGTTAATCGGTTCATTCTTGGCATATTCTTTCGTATGCGGATATGTTTTTAAGAGGCTGGTGTGTCTTGTACGTCTGACTACATCATTAAATTTGATTCTATTTACTATAGAAGTCACGTCAATATTACCCTTCAATACCTCAAATGTAAAACACGAGGTGAGCACTATACGCCTTGTAGAAAGTGGAATGATATTAATTATTTTAATTCTATCTGAGTAACTTGGTAAATTAGTAAAATCATTTGGATTATATAAGTCACGCAATGCAAATAGTAAAAATTGTTTTTGAATAGATTCTATTCTGCCAGTATGTATTTGAAAGAACGGATTCCAGATAGGACATGCGTATTTAAAAATCGGACGGTCGAGAGCACTGAATAATGACTTAGTAACCCAAACATTATTAAATTCTTTAGCACTTCTTTTAATGAACCCAACCATTTTTTTTGCTTTAGAAATTATTTGGTCTATGTGGCTAGTAAAGCTAAGTTTCACGTCCAACAAAATACCTAAGTCACTAATTTGATTAGCAGTGTACCATTACTGCTACGATGGAGCAGTGTACCATTAATATGGTAGTTATGCAGCAAAGTTGAATTTTTACGAGAGAAACTAATCACGTGACATTTTTTAACATTTAGGTTTAATTTATTAGCAATATACCAGTTTTCTACGTCCTGAAGTTTATTTTGAAAGAAGCTAGCGTCAGACAAATTAGCAATAATTTTATATAATTTTAAGTCATCTGCATAAAAAAGGTGTGCTATGTCACCAAGAATTTCCGAAAGATCCTTAATGAAGATGTTAAACAGAAGGGTTACTAAGTGACTACCTTGAGGAACTCCTGATGTGACATTAATAGCAGATGATATTAGTCCTTCAAATCTCACGAATTGAGTTCTATTATTAAGATATGAAAAAAGCCAGTTTAATATAGGCCCAGTAATTCCAATAGAGTTCATTTTAGTTTTTAAAATGTTGTGGTCAACACTATCGAAAGCTTTGCTAAAGTCAGTGTACACAGCATCTATCTGGTGGCCCTTTTCAATATTACATAGAATATCGGAAGTAAACAGCATTAGGTTGGTGGTAGTGGAGCGACCTTTTCTGAAACCATGCTGTTGTTCATTTAAAAGTGGATTAATTATAGTGGAAATTTTGTCACAGACCAATTTTTCAAAAAGCTTCGGTATAGCTGATAAAATAGTAATTCCCCTATAATTATCTATATTGCATTTGTCACCACTTTTATAAATAGGTGTTAAAAATGACGACTTCCAGTCAGAAGGAAAAACACCAAGTGATAGAGATTTATTAAAAATTATGTTTAATGGTATTGTTAATTGTTGTGCACAGTAGTGAAGCAAACTAGGTGGTATTAAATCTGGTCCAGGACCCTTATTAATGTCTAAGTTATGCAACTCATTCAAGATCTCTTCATCAGTTAAAGATAAAGAGTTGATTATTGGAGATGTAGGTTGTGAAAGGTCATTGTTTGGTTTTGATGGCAAACGATAAACTTCACGAAATCGAGCAGCAAACATATTACATATTTCATTTGGAAGTTTTAATATCATTAAACATAGTGGAAGGATAACCATTGCATTTCCTTTTTAAGTTTACAAAATCAAAAAAAAAAATTTGGATTAGTAATAATGGTTTGACTAAGATTACTAATGTAACAATCATAACATTCTCTGGATTTAGATGAAAATTCAGATGCTAGTTTCTGATGATTCTGAATTAATTCAGCATCAGGATTAGGATTATTTTTAATTTTCAGATATAATTTGTTTCTGCGGTTACGCAATGCCCTAAGGTCCTTGTTTAACCAAGGTTCAGTAAGTTTGTCCTTTTTTATTATTTTTCGAACGTTTAGTTCTATTATATTTAAAATTTCCTTGTAGAATACTGATGAATTGTAGTCAAGGTCGTTTGATGAGAGTATGTCAGTCCAGTCAATGGTAGCCAGTGCATTGTTTATTTGTTCATAGTCAGCGTTTTTGAAATCAAATACAACTTTTTTGTTGTACGACTTATTAAAAATAAAATAAGTTTTTTATTTTGCCTCTAATGCCACCACAATTATGATAAAGAATTTTGAGAGGACTTGAATTTACAAAGGACTTACCCGAAAGGGATGTAGAATGACTTTTTTGCTGACTTGTGTTTAGGTTAACGAAAAAGCTTATCCTGATTTTCACGCAATTTTTGCGCATTTTCTAGTTGTGCAGTATGCTTTGAATTGAAATGAGACTCAAATGCAGCTAGATCCTGGTCAGTCTGAACGCTCGAGATTCCCAATTGTTCATGATATTTATAATACAATGATTTTAGTGCATTGAAATCAGTAGGTAATAGGTTTGGGGTTTAGCTTTTTTACAATATTATTAGTAGTAATTGCCTTAGAAATAGTGTTAGGTAAATATTTAATATTTTTATTATTATTATTTACAAATTTTTTTACCCATGGTGTGAACTGCAGGTTACCAAGTATAAAACGCCCTTCAGGATGTTGAAAAAGCCATGCATATTTGCTGTGTATTCGTAGTTTTACGGCCTGGTACAAATTGTTTTTTTTTTAGTTTTTTAGCTCTAGGTTTAATGCCGGAACATGAGATTACTTTAACATGGAGTTCATTTTCTAAATAATTAATCAGCAAACTTTTAGTAACATGCTCTGTGAGGGCCTTCACATGGAAAGTAGATATAGTCTGGCTGCTTGATTTATTCTTAGAGACTGTGTCAAGTAAAGTATATTTACCAATTCTTGAGAGCCTAGTTTCCCAGTCAGCTTTGGACCATAATGTTCCAAATTTATCAATCTGTGTGTTGGCTTCTGAGAGTATGGCTGCAGAAACTACCTGAATATTATTGGTGCAGGAATATTAGTTTCAGTAATATTGATTTGTGGTACTAAGGCAGCCAAACTGGATGATTTGGTGCTGGAACATTAGTTTTCGGGATATCAACGACTATGCTAATTATGAGAATTGTTGGCCATTAGTTCAGCATGTAAAGACATATCATTATGTAAAGAATAATGCTGTTATTAAGATGCGATGTAGTTTTATTAATTTCGGAAGGAAGTTCGTCAAATCTATGTATTATGTTGCTGATATCACTATTTATGGAGTTAATTTTATTCTGCACATCATCAATTTTTTCGGTATATTCAAAATAGCGACCAAAATCAAAATATCTGCAGGAAATATCATCCAGTTTCACTTGTTGATTCGACAGAATTTTATTTGTTTCTTGGATTTTAGAGTTTAAGTCATCATGAATAGTGCTTATGTGTTCAAAAATAATGGTTTCTGTTGAATTTTTGTTTTGTACATAAGATTTCATAAAAGTAATTTCATTTTTTATTTCCATAAGGTTAGCCTGAAGGTTATCATTGTTATTGGTGTTCAAAGTATTGGATAATAATAATGACATTCTAGATAATTCTTCCTCAAAATTTTTAAATTTCAGTTTGTTGAAGTCCTCAAATTTGTCGGTCGATACAATGATTTCTTCAATACCTTTACTGACTGTTTCAACGTTGCTAGCCAGTTTATTTATTTTGCTGCTGTGGATTGCATTGGTATCTGACAATGAATTAATTGACTCTGTCCAATTTTTAATATGTACATTATTACATTTAATGGCCATAAGCACGTGAGCAAGTGATATTTCTTTGCATACATTGCAAAAAAAAAGTGAAAATTTCAAAAACCTCGGTCAAGTGGGGTGTTAATCTACGGCCTATACCCTATACCAATACATATGGGGTGAAAAACTTTCCACATATGCCATTGCACTTAACCCAATCACTGCAATTACCAATATTTGCACAGTTTGTATTACCACATTGCTTATCCATATTATATTTAGTTTTTTTTTTTTAGAATGAAAACACTTTAATATATTGTAACAAACCACAAAAAATTAAATCAAATATGCCAGCAAAAAGTTTGTAAGACTAGGTCAATGTTCTTGGCATATATATGTAATTATAATTACAAAACAATTACACTTAGAATTATTCAAATTATTTTTGATATATTATATTACAGTTTTTTTTTTTATAATTTGATTTATTTTTTGCATTAAGGTAAATAAACTCGCGAAACTATACGTCAGCGAAAATTATAAAAAAAGACAAAATTATATTCAATTAAAAAAAATTGTAAATAATTAAAGTCAATATGTAAATAATTAAAAATACGAGCGAATTAAAAATACGTCTGCACTGATTGATAGTTAAAATATTAAGTTATATTTTTTCAGTTTCTTCAATAATTTGTAATAATTTTCTATTATATTTAAAATTTCCTTGTAGAATACTGATGAATTGTAGTCAAGGTCGTTTGATGAGAGTATGTCAGTCCAGTCAATGGTAGCCAGTGCATTGTTTATTTGTTCATAGTCAGCGTTTTTGAAATCAAATACAACTTTTTTGTTGTACGACTTATTAAAAATAAAATAAGTTTTTTATTTTGCCTCTAATGCCACCACAATTATGATAAAGAATTTTGAGAGGACTTGAATTTACAAAGGACTTACCCGAAAGGGATGTAGAATGACTTTTTTGCTGACTTGTGTTTAGGTTAACGAAAAAGCTTATCCTGATTTTCACGCAATTTTTGCGCATTTTCTAGTTGTGCAGTATGCTTTGAATTGAAATGAGACTCAAATGCAGCTAGATCCTGGTCAGTCTGAACGCTCGAGATTCCCAATTGTTCATGATATTTATAATACAATGATTTTAGTGCATTGAAATCAGTAGGTAATAGGTTTGGGGTTTAGCTTTTTTACAATATTATTAGTAGTAATTGCCTTAGAAATAGTGTTAGGTAAATATTTAATATTTTTATTATTATTATTTACAAATTTTTTTACCCATGGTGTGAACTGCAGGTTACCAAGTATAAAACGCCCTTCAGGATGTTGAAAAAGCCATGCATATTTGCTGTGTATTCGTAGTTTTACGGCCTGGTACAAATTGTTTTTTTTTTAGTTTTTTAGCTCTAGGTTTAATGCCGGAACATGAGATTACTTTAACATGGAGTTCATTTTCTAAATAATTAATCAGCAAACTTTTAGTAACATGCTCTGTGAGGGCCTTCACATGGAAAGTAGATATAGTCTGGCTGCTTGATTTATTCTTAGAGACTGTGTCAAGTAAAGTATATTTACCAATTCTTGAGAGCCTAGTTTCCCAGTCAGCTTTGGACCATAATGTTCCAAATTTATCAATCTGTGTGTTGGCTTCTGAGAGTATGGCTGCAGAAACTACCTGAATATTATTGGTGCAGGAATATTAGTTTCAGTAATATTGATTTGTGGTACTAAGGCAGCCAAACTGGATGATTTGGTGCTGGAACATTAGTTTTCGGGATATCAACGACTATGCTAATTATGAGAATTGTTGGCCATTAGTTCAGCATGTAAAGACATATCATTATGTAAAGAATAATGCTGTTATTAAGATGCGATGTAGTTTTATTAATTTCGGAAGGAAGTTCGTCAAATCTATGTATTATGTTGCTGATATCACTATTTATGGAGTTAATTTTATTCTGCACATCATCAATTTTTTCGGTATATTCAAAATAGCGACCAAAATCAAAATATCTGCAGGAAATATCATCCAGTTTCACTTGTTGATTCGACAGAATTTTATTTGTTTCTTGGATTTTAGAGTTTAAGTCATCATGAATAGTGCTTATGTGTTCAAAAATAATGGTTTCTGTTGAATTTTTGTTTTGTACATAAGATTTCATAAAAGTAATTTCATTTTTTATTTCCATAAGGTTAGCCTGAAGGTTATCATTGTTATTGGTGTTCAAAGTATTGGATAATAATAATGACATTCTAGATAATTCTTCCTCAAAATTTTTAAATTTCAGTTTGTTGAAGTCCTCAAATTTGTCGGTCGATACAATGATTTCTTCAATACCTTTACTGACTGTTTCAACGTTGCTAGCCAGTTTATTTATTTTGCTGCTGTGGATTGCATTGGTATCTGACAATGAATTAATTGACTCTGTCCAATTTTTAATATGTACATTATTACATTTAATGGCCATAAGCACGTGAGCAAGTGATATTTCTTTGCATACATTGCAAAAAAAAAGTGAAAATTTCAAAAACCTCGGTCAAGTGGGGTGTTAATCTACGGCCTATACCCTATACCAATACATATGGGGTGAAAAACTTTCCACATATGCCATTGCACTTAACCCAATCACTGCAATTACCAATATTTGCACAGTTTGTATTACCACATTGCTTATCCATATTATATTTAGTTTTTTTTTTTTAGAATGAAAACACTTTAATATATTGTAACAAACCACAAAAAATTAAATCAAATATGCCAGCAAAAAGTTTGTAAGACTAGGTCAATGTTCTTGGCATATATATGTAATTATAATTACAAAACAATTACACTTAGAATTATTCAAATTATTTTTGATATATTATATTACAGTTTTTTTTTTTATAATTTGATTTATTTTTTGCATTAAGGTAAATAAACTCGCGAAACTATACGTCAGCGAAAATTATAAAAAAAGACAAAATTATATTCAATTAAAAAAAATTGTAAATAATTAAAGTCAATATGTAAATAATTAAAAATACGAGCGAATTAAAAATACGTCTGCACTGATTGATAGTTAAAATATTAAGTTATATTTTTTCAGTTTCTTCAATAATTTGTAATAATTTTCTGAAATGTCAAAAAAAAAGTTTATTAAAGCTAAAAGAATATAAGTGGATTATTTTAAATCCATAGTTACCAACAAATTAGAAGCATCTATTTACGATAAACCTTTGATAAAGTATAAAGAGTTCTATAGTGCATCACTCACTCTAGTGCAATTTTTCTATGATTTTTTTTCTCTCTTTCTAAGTTCACAGAAAGTCTGAAAACTAGCTTGAAAAAAAGCAACGCGATTACGCACATTCCATAACTTTATTCAGTTAATTTATAATTTAGTATTCGATACTTTTCTGGACAAACACTAATTTCAAAATAAATTTAGTTTTTTATAACTATACCAGCAGACAATTGAAACTTCAAAATTACCAAAAAGTATATTGGTATTGGTATTGGTAAATGGAGTAGTAAATCTTGCTAAAAATCAAGATTTTCGAAAATTGTTCTAGATAAAAAAAAGATTGATTTTTTGGTGAAAGAAATTTTAAAATTGATAAAAAAAAATAAATTGATTTTTTTAGTCCAAGAAATTTAACATAAGTACCTATATGTTATCTACGATTTACCCTTTTTGCATACAAAAAATGCAAAAGAAAGCTTTATACCGCGATTACAATTGACGCTTTCTAGACGCATTCTAGACGTAGCATTTGTCAACATAAAGTTGAAATGTATGGAGTTGTATGAAAGTAGTTACAATGCACGCAGTTAAACGTAGCCTACGTATAAGTTAGCCAACTTTTAATTTTTTCGCTTTCATCGCGCTTTGCAGTGTCAAAATATAGAAAAATTCAAAAAAAATTTCAATTCAATTCAAAATTTCAAAAGGTATTTTATTAATTTAAATTCAAGAATTTAAGAATTTACAAAATTAAATTTAGAAATAATACTTTTCTCTCAAAAAAATGTAAACAAACAGTTGTTATTTACCACATCTACGTTTTCTATTGTGTCTACTCTTTTTGTAGATCGCGTTCGAACGCGTTGAGAGAGCATAAATTGAAGCTACAATGTAACTCGAGCATTAGTCACATACTTATTACAAGTTAAAGCTACAGTCACATACTTACGACAAGTTAAGTAAAGTATCCTTTCGATTCGTTAAGTAGACTGGTCACATAGCTACCGATCGCAATCGCAAGTATCTGCCAAAAATGCCAAGCACAAACTAAATTAAAAACTATTATATTAAATAATAATTACAAAAACATACTTATACACTATTTCAATAATTAACCGAGAATTTAGATTTAAATTAAATTTTTTGACAAAAGTCAAATTGAAATTATCTGTCAAACTCATAAGTTTGGAAAAGTGGAATCGCAAAAGTAGAAATCAATTCAACTCTTTCGATTCAATTCGTTTCGCATCGCACTATGTGACTGACCATTCGATTTTTCATACAAATTATATGAAGACGTCAAAATGGCTACTTTACTTAACTTTGTCGGTATTTAACTTGTCGTAAGTATGTGACGGTAGTTTAAATCAAATAAGTGTAGTGTACCGTTTTGCAAAAAAGTTAGGTTAGCTATTACATTGCTGAATATATAGCATGCTTTGTCACTCCGCTATATTTTACATTGTGTTGTGTCTGTTACTTTAATACCGCGATTACAATTGACGCTTTCTAGACGCATTCTAGACGTAGCATTTGTCAACATAAAGTTGAAATGTATGGAGTTGTATGAAAGTAGTTACAATGCACGCAGTTAAACGTAGCCTACGTATAAGTTAGCCAACTTTTAATTTTTTCGCTTTCATCGCGCTTTGCAGTGTCAAAATATAGAAAAATTTAAAAATTAAAAAAAAAAAAATTAATTCAATTCAAAATTTCAAAAGGTATTTTATTAATTTAAATTCAAGAATTTAAGAATTTACAAAATAAAATTAAGAAATAATATTTTTCTCTCAAAAAAATGTAAACAAACAGTTGTTATTTACCACATCTACGTTTTCTATTGTGTCTACTCTTTTTGTAGACCGCGTTCGAACGCGTTTAGTGAGCGTAATGAAAGCGACAATGTAACTCAAGCATAAGAATAAAAATCATTTGGTCGGCATTTTTGTTTTTATATTAAAAGTCAATTTTGATATGTGTTAATGTGCTATCAATAGTCAATACTGCACAAAAGTGGTCCAATTTCTATTTGAGAAAATTATCTTTATATACCCACCCTTATAAGTTATAAAATGAGATTGATTAGCAAAGTTTGCGCTCAACATTTAGGTTGGATGTTCAAAAAACATTGGCAAGTCCAAGGAAAACGTGCTACTGGTAAAGTAGAGGCAATATCACAATTGGAAAAACACGGAATAAAAGTGAAAGATAGCTGCTCCATTGTTGATTATGAAGAGTAGTATTTTTAATATTAATTTTCTCAATTTGTTTCATAATACGCTTCTTTTCTTTTCTTCAGAAGTATAAATTTACCTGCAGCTGCAAAAAATACGATTAATGTACAGAAAATAGGCTATGTGCTTTTAGATACAAATCTATTCTACCAAGGGTTAGATCAGGCCTTGCTTTTGACAAAATCTATTAAAATAGATGGCCTTCCCAAACAAATAGAAAAAGCTATTGAAAATAATCAATTGACTTCCATAAACCACAATAATATCAAACAAGCAATATTAGAATCAAACAATTTTGAATCGCAACAAGAAAGAACGAAAATTGTAAAAAATGCAGAAAGAAAAGCATTCGTATCGCCAAGAAATTACGGAATAACTGATTACAGGCGAAAGTAAGTTATAATATTTTTTAACTATGTATCTAATATAATAAGTATATTTATTAATATAAAAATGACAATAATTTATTTTGTGATAAAATTCAGCTGCAATTAATTTTGGATTACATTGATTGTTAGGCACTATAGTCCGAATTTAATGTACCCAAAGTCAACAGTTCACATATAGAGGTACTTACATATGTAATAGCGCATGTCTTATTTCCGCATATGATTACAATATCATTTTCTACATATTTGAGTTTTTTGTTATTTTTTCAATACGAATTTAAACTTAATGTCAATCGCATAAACTTATTTTATTTTATATAGATATTTAAGCTTAAAAGATTATCCAAAGACGAAACAAATTGTTAGATAATTCAAAGAACTATAACGATTTAAAAATATTAATATATTAATGAACAACATTAGTTCATACATAATACAAATATTTTTTATTGCATCCGGCTACTTCGTGATATATACATATAATATTTATTATATATATATATACATATATATAATTTATATTTTATTACATATTTTTAATCTTACTGAAAATAATAAAAATACCTACTTCTTTTAATTGATAGAGTACAAAAAATTATGAGTCTTATTTTTTAAAAAGTGCTACTCAAACAAAGCAACAAAAATAACTTGAATATGATAGTTAAAATATTGTTGTTGTTTTAATGTTATTGAAAACAGCTTTTCTCTTGTCAAAAAATATTGGTATTTCTATCGTATAATAACTCTATTTGTTTAAGGTGTGTTATGATTATAAGACTTTTCTTAAAACAGTTGATACGAGTTTTTTTATCTATCCAAAAAGACTGATGAAAAATGTTATGAAAATGGATACCCTAAGTTTGTTCATACAAAATAGCATGCGATTATTTTTTTTACCTTCACACACTGTACTATTTTCCATCAGATAAGGAACCACTTAATTTTTTTAAGAAAAAGTCTGATATGTCTATGCATTACGAATTTCTATATAATTTCATTGATTGAGTATACAATATCAGATAGTCAAATTTGCACATATGAACGTTGTAAATTTGTTTGTATTAAATATAAAATATTTTGCATTATGTAAGTTTCAAAAATGGGCATCGTGTGCCATGCAATTTACTTATTATTTTGTTGTTTCTTCTACTTTTTTTTCTTCTCATGCCTTTTGAAGATTTCGCGGACAAGGAGGAGGGTGGAGGGAGCAGGAAATAAATGTTTATATTTTTAAAAAAAAATTAAAACTTTCTGTAAAATAGTTTATTTTTAGCTAATGTGCTAAATTCTGTCTGTTTGTTCTAAAAGTCTTTATATTTGAATTTATAAACATGGATTGTTGAAGTTGTTTCTTTTCAATTCAAAGGAGGAGGTGTATTCAATTATATAATGTGGGTTTCTATTGGTTTATTCAAATTTTTATCTCCAATTGAACATGAAAAAAAAAAAATTCTCATAAATTTTTAAACTTAAAGAATTAAAATATATAAAGTAAGTCGTGGCTTACGGACGCGTAAGTTCAATCGATTTGAACATGCAACGGAGTACATGTATGAAATAAAATTTTTATTAAATTGACCAAATTGAAAAATAAAAACATTGTTCAAAAAAAGAAAATTAACAGAACCATAAAAGTTAATTTGAATTTGCCCGATCGAAATTTCTAATGTTCTTTTTGTCCATCCATCAAAAAAAAACTAAAATTGTTTTTCTGTGAATAAAAAATCATATAATTTAATATTTTTGAACTGAATCAAAAATTATATAATGAATAAGATGGCCAGTAATATATTTTTACATTATTTTTCATTAAAAACTGAGGAGGGGCTTTTACACAAAAAACAGCTTTGCAATAAATATGGTTTGAGAAGAATAATTATTATATATCGTCGTATGAGAAGCGAATTATCGTAAGCGTTAGATACGTCAATTTGAGAGTACTGATACAAAGATAGAGAATTTAATTATCTATCACCTCGTGTTCAGACGGTTTTGGTCTGAAAATATTGATTACTTTTTAATTGAAATTCAAAATTGTTGTAAGTTGTATTTATCAAAAATAATTAACTGCGAAATGTTGTATACATTTTATACAGTATTTTGGTGTTGTAGATTAGTACATCCTATAAATTGCAAATTGTTGTATACATACTGTAGGGACAAATTTTTACTATAGATTTCATTATTATGTAATATTCAAATTGTTGTATCTTTTTGATACGACAAATTTAAAAATAAATTACTATACAAATAAGTTAACTTCTAATTATTGTATGTTAACTATACAACATTTTGTGGTCTAAAATAAATTGTTGTATCTAGAACAAAATTTACTTTGCCATAGATTTAAATACAAAATTAAATTATCGTAAAGTTTGTCGTGCATCACTAAATTAAACTATAACAATCCTCCAATTTTATTTTAGACCAAAGTAATTATTGTTTTAGATAGCTAAGTAATCCACCTTTGTTATAGAGCATTAATTTATTGGAGTTACAAAATTATTTCTTGAGATACATGCATTTAAGGACTCAGCTAAATTTAAAAAAAACTTAACATTCATTTATCTCGGAACATGATTTTTGCAGTTACGACAATTCGCTTCTCACGCGACAATATATGGTTTTGATATTAGATATTTCAATGTGCTTTTTAACACAAAATATTTTTTATTTTCGGTAAATTATCGTTATATATTTTTAGAAAGGGATAAAAAACATGTTGAGAAAGAGGAAAGAAATATAAAATATATTTTATAATATTGAATATGCATGCGTCTTTAACCTATATTGTTTCTTCTTGCATTTTTTGTTTTGTTTTTCACAAGAAATTTTCAAGGCCAACTTTTTCAATTTATTTTTATAAAATTTAATTTTCATATTTTAGAATTTTAAGTTATTATGGAATCAATTAAGAGTGTTTTGTGACGGACTTTGAAGTAAAAAAAATTGACTTCAATTTGATTTGTTGAGGTCGGCACTCTATATGACTACATAGGACCCTGAAATTGTATGGGATTACTTAGGTGAAGAGGGTAAGGTGTAAGGTCTCGTTTGTAGTATCAAATTAAAACCCTTTTTGGGCAGAGTATGAAATGAATCTGCAAAAATCATTAATTTTGGTAATATAAAACAAACATTTCTGATATTTAATATGAAAAACTAAAAATGCCATTACTATTTATGTATGTAAATATTTAATATTATGTAAAATATTACTAACTAACTACGAGTTATCTGGTACCCCTAATTAGCAGCTTGAATGAAATATGAAATAAATATAGAAAACTATTTCGCGCTATACACAAATAAATTTTTGCAATACATACATTCAAATTCTATAACTTTATACAAATTTATATAAATTAGGGGTACCAGATAACTCGTAGTTAGTTAGTTTATATTTTACATAATATTAAATATTTACATACATAAATAGTGATGGCATTTTCAGTTTTTCATATTAAATATCAGAAATGTTTGTTTTATATTACCAAAATTAATGATTTTTGCAGATTCATTTCATACTCTGCCCAAAAAGGGTTTTAATTTGATACTACAAACGAGACCTTACACCTTACCCTCTTCACCTAAGTAATCCCATACAATTTCAGGGTCCTATGTAGTCATATAGAGTGCCGACCTCAACAAATCAAATTGAAGTCAATTTTTTTTACTTCAAAGTCCATCACAAAACACTCTTAATTGATTCCATAATAACTTAAAATTCTAAAATATGAAAATTAAATTTTATAAAAATAAATTGAAAAAGTTGGCCTTGAAAATTTTTTGTGAAAAACAAAACAAAAAATGCAAGAAGAAACAATATAGGTTAAAGACGCATGCATATATGGTTCAATATTATAAAATATATTTTATATTTCTTTCCTCTTTCTCAACATGTTTTTTATCCCTTTCTAAAAATATATAACGAAAAAAATTTACCGAAAATAAAAAATATTTTGTGTTAAAAAGCACATTGAAATATCTAATATCAAAACCATATATATAATAATTATTCTTCTCAAACCATATTTATTGCAAAGCTGTTTTTTTGTGTAAAAGCCCCTCCTCAGTTTTTAATGAAAAATAATGTAAAAATATATTACTGTCCATCTTAATATTAGAGCGTCTTTGACTGAATGTAATTTAATACATTTCGTTCATAAAAGACATAATTATAGTAAAAAACTTTTATGACATTCCATGTATAAAATTTTATATATACATAAAACGACTTTTAGAACAACCAGAAAGAATTTAGCACATTTGCTTACAATCTATGCAAATAGTTTTAAAAAAGTTTTTAAGATTTTTTAAAATATAAAAATTTGTTTCCTGCATCACTCCACCTTGCTCAGAAATCAGCAAGTCATGAAATAGAAAAAATAAAAAGTAAATTGAAACGCACAATAGAAAAAATAAAAAGTAAATTGTAATTTATTAATTTAACGTAATGAAAAATATATTATAAACGTAATACAAACATAATTCACAACATTCATTGAAAAGATACATTCAGATTCCCATGCCATGCATACATTCAATAAAATACTGCAATTTTTAAATTCCATTAGGAAAAATTTATATACTAATATGGTACATATAAGAAATTCTTTATCAATGATAATTTCTATGTAGTGTAGTGACCAAAGGGGAGCACATAACTTGTATTTATGTCCAATGGTGGTTTGCAATTAACCGAATCTTTGTAGCAAACACTGCCTTGTTAAAAATTTCACGTATTTTAGGACATCAATAATGTATTTTTTTATATAATACGAAATTTTTATTGAAATTGCTAACCCAAAATTTTATGGGGATGAACTAAATTAAAATCTATTAATTATGTACCATATCAAATGTGAACGTTATCTTTTTAAATTTTAGTATTCCCTGACCTTAAAAATGCCCAGAAAAAATTTATATTTAACTCATATTTTTAGAGTCAAGTCCAACGAAATTGTGTAACTAC
>OY987257.1:32885440-32958248 GCA_963920725.1 Rhamphomyia laevipes
GCGTCCGTAAGCCACGACTTACTTTATATATTTTAATTCTTTAAGTTTATGAGAAAAAAAAAATTATTCATGTTCAATTGGAGATAAAAATTTGAATAAACCAATAGAAACCCACATTATATAATTGAATACACCTCCTCCTTTGAATTGAAAAGAAACAACTTCAACAATCCGTGTTTATAAATTCAAATATAAGGATTTTTAGAACAAACAGACAGAATTTAGCACATTAGCTAAAATAAACTATACAACAAGCCATAAAATCCAAAAAAGGGAAAAAAAATTTACAGAAAGTTTTAATTTTTTTTTAAAAATATAAACATTTATTTCCTGCTCCCTCCACCCTCCTCCTTGTCCGCGAAATCTTCAAAAGGCATGAGAAGAAAAAAAAGTAGAAGAAACAACAAAATAATAAGTAAATTGCATGGCACACGATGCCCATTTTTGAAACTTACATAATGCAAAATATTTTAAATTTAATACAAACAAATTTACAACGTTCATATGTGCAAATTTGACTATCTGATATTGTATACTCACAATCAATGAAATTATATATAGAAATTGGTAATGCATAGACATATCAGACTTTTTCTTAAAAAAATTAAGTGGTCCCTTATCTGATGGAAAATAGTACAGTGTGTGAAGGTAAAAAAATAATCGCATGCTATTTTGTATGAACAAACTGAGGGTATCCATTTTCATAACATTTTTCATCAGTCTTTTTGGATAGATAAAAAAACTCGTATCAACTGTTTTAAGAAAAGTCTTATAATCATAACACACCTTAAACAAATAGAGTTATTATACAATAGAAATACCAATATTTTTTAACAAGAGAATAGCTGTTTTCAATAACATTAAAACAACAATAAAGCAAAACCAGCAAATAAAAATCTCTTGGTTGGTTATTGAAAAGAGCAAACTGGTCATTGTAAACTGATCATTTTTTGTTCTATATCCTACATCTCTATATAATTGTCTCTGATTGTACATATGTATATTGTTTATTTTTGTATTTTTTTGTTTGTTGCTTGCATTTGTTCATGCGAGGTCGTTACTATGAAATTAGAAATTTACATTTAAAAATATTACGAGTAGTTATGGAATAACTATTACGAGTAGTTCTGGAATAACTATTACGAGTAGTTATGGAATGTTGTTGTTGTTGTAGCAGCGGTACAACAAACGTCATCACTACTATTATTTTATGTTCTAAATTTTATGTTCTTAAAGTAGGTCCAGGAAAGCCGTCATTTCTTTGGGCTTCTTCCATAGGACAGTTATTTTTAATCTGGTTGGTTTTACTGAGCAGTTAAAAAGGTGTCCTGTGTCATGTGGATGTTCATTGCAGAGTGGACAACTATCGGATATTGATGGATCTATCCGGTTCAGATAGGAGTTTAATATTTTGCGCCAGCCGGATCTTAATTGTGATAAGGTTGTTCTAGCTATTCTTGAAAGAGATGTTTCTTCTTCTGATATTGTAGATGGTTGTCTACCTAGAACTCTATTTACTTTATATTTACTGATGGTGTCGTTCACGGTGTGTGTGTGTGTGTATGTTTTTTAGGCCAGATTTATAGGAGTCGCTTGTCATTGGTTCACTGGTGAGTAGGTGTTCTATGTTAGCTGAGTGTATGAACACGCTTTTCAATATGTTGCGGGGCGCTGGAATTTCGGCGGCCAGCTGGCGGCATGGGTGATTATGCTTGTGACATGAGAGCAAGTATTGACGACATAGCATGTAGTTGTGTGGCCGTACTGGTAGGACGCTGGTTTCTTGATGTAGGTGATCTGCGTGTGCCATGGTATGACATCCGGTTACTGTACGTAGCGCGCGTTTTGCGTTATTTGCAGGTTTGACCAATGAATGTCCGACAGCTGTGGTGACCAGATTGGCGCAGCGTAGTTTAAGATGGGGCGGCCAAAAGCTTTATATGTTGTTATTATTGTGGACTTGTCTTTGCCCCATGAGTTTCCAGCGATTACTTTTAGAACGTTATTTCTAGATTTGAGTTTATTTGAGAATAAACCAATAGAAACCCACATTATATAATTGAATACACCTCCTCCTTTGAATTGAAAAGAAACAACTTCAACAATCCGTGTTTATAAATTCAAATATAAGGACTTTTAGAACAAACAGACAGAATTTAGCACATTAGCTAAAATAAACTATACAACAAGCCATAAAATCCAAAAAAGGGAAAAAAAATTTACAGAAAGTTTTAATTTTTTTTAAAAAATATAAACATTTATTTCCTGCTCCCTCCACCCTCCTCCTTGTCCGCGAAATCTTCAAAAGGCATGAGAAGAAAAAAAAGTAGAAGAAACAACAAAATAATAAGTAAATTGCATGGCACACGATGCCCATTTTTGAAACTTACATAATGCAAAATATTTTATATTTAATACAAACAAATTTACAACGTTCATATGTGCAAATTTGACTATCTGATATTGTATACTCAATCAATGAAATTATATATAGAAATTGGTAATGCATAGACATATCAGACTTTTTCTTAAAAAAATTAAGTGGTCCCTTATCTGATGGAAAATAGTACAGTGTGTGAAGGTAAAAAAATAATCGCATGCTATTTTGTATGAACAAACTGAGGGTATCCATTTTCATAACATTTTTCATCAGTCTTTTTGGATAGATAAAAAAACTCGTATCAACTGTTTTAAGAAAAGTCTTATAATCATAACACACCTTAAACAAATAGAGTTATTATACAATAGAAATACCAATATTTTTTAACAAGAGAATAGCTGTTTTCAATAACATTAAAACAACAATAAAGCAAAACCAGCAAATAAAAATCTCTTGGTTGGTTATTGAAAAGAGCAAACTGGTCATTGTAAACTGATCATTTTTTGTTCTATATCCTACATCTCTATATAATTGTCTCTGATTGTACATATGTATATTGTTTATTTTTGTATTTTTTTGTTTGTTGCTTGCATTTGTTCATGCGAGGTCGTTACTATGAAATTAGAAATTTACATTTAAAAATATTACGAGTAGTTATGGAATAACTATTACGAGTAGTTCTGGAATAACTATTGCGAGTAGTTATGGAATGTTGTTGTTGTTGTAGCAGCGGTACAACAAACGTCATCACTACAATTATTTTATGTTCTAAATTTTATGTTCTTAAAGTAGGTCCAGGAAAGCCGTCATTTCTTTGGGCTTCTTCCATAGAACAGTTATTTTTAATCTGGTTGGTTTTACTGAGCAGTTAAAAAGGTGTGCTGTGTCATGTGGATGTTCATTGCAGAGTGGACAACTATCGGATATTGATGGATCTATCCGGTTCAGATAGGAGTTTAATATTTTGCGCCAGCCGGATCTTAATTGTGATAAGGTTGTTCTAGCTATTCTTGAAAGAGATGTTTCTTCTTCTGATATTGTAGGTGGTTGTCTACCTAGAACTCTATTTACTTTATATTTACTGATGGTGTCGTTCACGGTGTGTGTGTGTGTATGTTTTTTAGGCCAGATTTATAGGAGTCGCTTGTCATTGGTTCACTGGTGAGTAGGTGTTCTATGTTAGCTGAGTGTATGAACACGCTTTTCATTATGTTGCGGGGCGCTGGAATTTCGGCGGCCAGCTGGCGGCATGGGTGATTATGCTTGTGACATGAGAGCAAGTATTGACGACATAGCATGTAGTTGTGTGGCCGTACTGGTAGGACGCGGGTTTCTTGATGTAGGTGATCTGCGTGTGCCATGGTATGACATCCGGTTACTGTACGTAGCGCGCGTTTTGCGTTATTTGCAGGTTTGACCAATGAATGTCCGACAGCTGTGGTGACCAGATTGGCGCAGCGTAGTTTAAGATGGGGCGGCCAAAAGCTTTATATGTTGTTATTATTGTGGACTTGTCTTTGCCCCATGAGTTTCCAGCGATTACTTTTAGAACGTTATTTCTAGATTTGAGTTTATTTGAGAATAAACCAATAGAAACCCACATTATATAATTGAATACACCTCCTCCTTTGAATTGAAAAGAAACAACTTCAACAATCCGTGTTTATAAATTCAAATATAAGGACTTTTAGAACAAACAGACAGAATTTAGCACATTAGCTAAAATAAACTATACAACAAACCATAAAATCCAAAAAAGGGAAAAAAAATTTACAGAAAGTTTTAATTTTTTTTAAAAAATATAAACATTTATTTCCTGCTCCCTCCACCCTCCTCCTTGTCCGCGAAATCTTCAAAAGGCATGAGAAGAAAAAAAAGTAGAAGAAACAACAAAATAATAAGTAAATTGCATGGCACACGATGCCCATTTTTGAAACTTACATAATGCAAAATATTTTATATTTAATACAAACAAATTTACAACGTTCATATGTGCAAATTTGACTATCTGATATTGTATACTCAATCAATGAAATTATATATAGAAATTGGTAATGCATAGACATATCAGACTTTTTCTTAAAAAAATTAAGTGGTCCCTTATCTGATGGAAAATAGTACAGTGTGTGAAGGTAAAAAAATAATCGCATGCTATTTTGTATGAACAAACTGAGGGTATCCATTTTCATAACATTTTTCATCAGTCTTTTTGGATAGATAAAAAAACTCGTATCAACTGTTTTAAGAAAAGTCTTATAATCATAACACACCTTAAACAAATAGAGTTATTATACAATAGAAATACCAATATTTTTTAACAAGAGAATAGCTGTTTTCAATAACATTAAAACAACAATAAAGCAAAACCAGCAAATAAAAATCTCTTGGTTGGTTATTGAAAAGAGCAAACTGGTCATTGTAAACTGATCATTTTTTGTTCTATATCCTACATCTCTATATAATTGTCTCTGATTGTACATATGTATATTGTTTATTTTTGTATTTTTTTGTTTGTTGCTTGCATTTGTTCATGCGAGGTCGTTACTATGAAATTAGAAATTTACATTTAAAAATATTACGAGTAGTTATGGAATAACTATTACGAGTAGTTCTGGAATAACTATTGCGAGTAGTTATGGAATGTTGTTGTTGTTGTAGCAGCGGTACAACAAACGTCATCACTACAATTATTTTATGTTCTAAATTTTATGTTCTTAAAGTAGGTCCAGGAAAGCCGTCATTTCTTTGGGCTTCTTCCATAGAACAGTTATTTTTAATCTGGTTGGTTTTACTGAGCAGTTAAAAAGGTGTGCTGTGTCATGTGGATGTTCATTGCAGAGTGGACAACTATCGGATATTGATGGATCTATCCGGTTCAGATAGGAGTTTAATATTTTGCGCCAGCCGGATCTTAATTGTGATAAGGTTGTTCTAGCTATTCTTGAAAGAGATGTTTCTTCTTCTGATATTGTAGGTGGTTGTCTACCTAGAACTCTATTTACTTTATATTTACTGATGGTGTCGTTCACGGTGTGTGTGTGTGTATGTTTTTTAGGCCAGATTTATAGGAGTCGCTTGTCATTGGTTCACTGGTGAGTAGGTGTTCTATGTTAGCTGAGTGTATGAACACGCTTTTCATTATGTTGCGGGGCGCTGGAATTTCGGCGGCCAGCTGGCGGCATGGGTGATTATGCTTGTGACATGAGAGCAAGTATTGACGACATAGCATGTAGTTGTGTGGCCGTACTGGTAGGACGCGGGTTTCTTGATGTAGGTGATCTGCGTGTGCCATGGTATGACATCCGGTTACTGTACGTAGCGCGCGTTTTGCGTTATTTGCAGGTTTGACCAATGAATGTCCGACAGCTGTGGTGACCAGATTGGCGCAGCGTAGTTTAAGATGGGGCGGCCAAAAGCTTTATATGTTGTTATTATTGTGGACTTGTCTTTGCCCCATGAGTTTCCAGCGATTACTTTTAGAACGTTATTTCTAGATTTGAGTTTATTTGAGAATAAACCAATAGAAACCCACATTATATAATTGAATACACCTCCTCCTTTGAATTGAAAAGAAACAACTTCAACAATCCGTGTTTATAAATTCAAATATAAGGACTTTTAGAACAAACAGACAGAATTTAGCACATTAGCTAAAATAAACTATACAACAAACCATAAAATCCAAAAAAGGGAAAAAAAATTTACAGAAAGTTTTAATTTTTTTTAAAAAATATAAACATTTATTTCCTGCTCCCTCCACCCTCCTCCTTGTCCGCGAAATCTTCAAAAGGCATGAGAAGAAAAAAAAGTAGAAGAAACAACAAAATAATAAGTAAATTGCATGGCACACGATGCCCATTTTTGAAACTTACATAATGCAAAATATTTTATATTTAATACAAACAAATTTACAACGTTCATATGTGCAAATTTGACTATCTGATATTGTATACTCAATCAATGAAATTATATATAGAAATTGGTAATGCATAGACATATCAGACTTTTTCTTAAAAAAATTAAGTGGTCCCTTATCTGATGGAAAATAGTACAGTGTGTGAAGGTAAAAAAATAATCGCATGCTATTTTGTATGAACAAACTGAGGGTATCCATTTTCATAACATTTTTCATCAGTCTTTTTGGATAGATAAAAAAACTCGTATCAACTGTTTTAAGAAAAGTCTTATAATCATAACACACCTTAAACAAATAGAGTTATTATACAATAGAAATACCAATATTTTTTAACAAGAGAATAGCTGTTTTCAATAACATTAAAACAACAATAAAGCAAAACCAGCAAATAAAAATCTCTTGGTTGGTTATTGAAAAGAGCAAACTGGTCATTGTAAACTGATCATTTTTTGTTCTATATCCTACATCTCTATATAATTGTCTCTGATTGTACATATGTATATTGTTTATTTTTGTATTTTTTTGTTTGTTGCTTGCATTTGTTCATGCGAGGTCGTTACTATGAAATTAGAAATTTACATTTAAAAATATTACGAGTAGTTATGGAATAACTATTACGAGTAGTTCTGGAATAACTATTGCGAGTAGTTATGGAATGTTGTTGTTGTTGTAGCAGCGGTACAACAAACGTCATCACTACAATTATTTTATGTTCTAAATTTTATGTTCTTAAAGTAGGTCCAGGAAAGCCGTCATTTCTTTGGGCTTCTTCCATAGAACAGTTATTTTTAATCTGGTTGGTTTTACTGAGCAGTTAAAAAGGTGTGCTGTGTCATGTGGATGTTCATTGCAGAGTGGACAACTATCGGATATTGATGGATCTATCCGGTTCAGATAGGAGTTTAATATTTTGCGCCAGCCGGATCTTAATTGTGATAAGGTTGTTCTAGCTATTCTTGAAAGAGATGTTTCTTCTTCTGATATTGTAGGTGGTTGTCTACCTAGAACTCTATTTACTTTATATTTACTGATGGTGTCGTTCACGGTGTGTGTGTGTGTATGTTTTTTAGGCCAGATTTATAGGAGTCGCTTGTCATTGGTTCACTGGTGAGTAGGTGTTCTATGTTAGCTGAGTGTATGAACACGCTTTTCATTATGTTGCGGGGCGCTGGAATTTCGGCGGCCAGCTGGCGGCATGGGTGATTATGCTTGTGACATGAGAGCAAGTATTGACGACATAGCATGTAGTTGTGTGGCCGTACTGGTAGGACGCGGGTTTCTTGATGTAGGTGATCTGCGTGTGCCATGGTATGACATCCGGTTACTGTACGTAGCGCGCGTTTTGCGTTATTTGCAGGTTTGACCAATGAATGTCCGACAGCTGTGGTGACCAGATTGGCGCAGCGTAGTTTAAGATGGGGCGGCCAAAAGCTTTATATGATGTTATTATTGTGGACTTGTCTTTGCCCCATGAGTTTCCAGCGATTACTTTTAGAACGTTATTTCTAGATTTGAGTTTATTGTTTATATAAGTAGCATGAGCATTAAAGGTGACCATCGGATCAAATATTACCCCTAAAATTTTAGGATTTTTAACAGTAGGAAGTAAGTTACCTTCAGTTTCAATATTTAGTGGTGTGTTGACTTCTTTCGTCCAGGATGTGAATAGTGTTGACGTAGATTTTTCCCATGACAATTCCAGGTTATTATTTTTGAACCATTCATGCAGCGTAATAAGGTAAGTGTTAAGAGTTCTGCATAGCTCAGCGATGTTATTACCAGTAGCTAGTAGTGTGCAGTCAAGCGTAGCTAATAAGTGTTATACCAGAAGGTGGAGCTGGCATTAGGCTAATGTAGAGGTTAAATAGTGTGGGCGAAAGCACACCACCTTGCGGAACACCTTGTGTGTGTGACCTTACGACATTTAGATTTGTTGTTATCATATTCTACGTAATTTTGTCTACCTCTCAGGTAGCTGCAAAGCCATCTTTTTAATCAGTTGTGAATGTTAGTGTGTAATATACTTTTTAATAACTTTGATGTTGACACTGTATCGAACGCCTTTGATAGGTCGAGAGCCACTAGTACAGTTCTGTCACATGGTCTTTTTTGATTGAGACCTTTTTGGTGATGGGTTAGTTGTAAGGCTGTGGTTGTACTACGATTTTTCCGAAATCCATGTTGGTGATCAGCTAAGCTAATATTATTGGTTATGTGCGGTAGTATGATAGATTCAAGCAATTTCACCGCTGGGGATAGCAACGATATAGGCCGGAATGATTTTGAATTATCGGCTGGTTCGGCAGGCTTCATAATAGGAATTACTCTAGCGGTTTTCCATATTGCTGGTATTGTTAAGGTGTTCACCGAGAGATTTAGTAGCACTGTAAGGTAATTTATTGCTATCTCACCCAGATGCTTTAGCATGATTGTTGATATACCATCAGGACCTATGGCTTTAGAATTTTTTAAGTTTTTAATAGCAAGCCAGATTTCATTTGTGTTCATAATCATGGTGTTATGTTGGTCATCAAGTGGTAGTTTTTGGTATAATCGAAGTGTTTTGCGAAGTTCACGATCTTGGTGTTGAGATCGCTCAGCAAATTGACGATTGAACAATTCTGAACAGTGCTTGTTATTTTTGGCGTGTGTGTTGTTAAAGCTGATGATGGTGTTCTTATGTTGTTTAGTCGGATTCGTTACGTTGCATACCGTTTTCCAGAGATTTGTGGAACCTTGGTTATAGCTGGCTTTATCCAGGTGTTCTTGCCATTTTTTCGTTTTGTGTTCGATGATTAGTTTGTTAATTCTGGTGTTTAGGTTACTAATTTCTGGGTCAACTGGGTTGCATATTCTGATTGCGTCTCTTTCATCTGCTAGAATTGCTGCTGCTGCTGGAAAGTTAGGACGAATCTGTGGAATCCGTCCTGATGGTACAAATCTCGCTTTTGCTTTATTTAACACTTTTCGAAAGATTTTTTCTCCCTCGTTGGTGGCTGTAAAGTAGAGAGTTTAGTTTCGATATATATTTTGAACTCCTCCCAGTTCGTTTTATTAAAGTTTACATAAGTTTTCTTATCCGAATGAATTTTTGTTACTTCTCTGCTGATACTTAAAATTATAGGTAGATGGTCTCATTGTAGTGCTGTAAAGACTTGCCAGTCAATATTTGGTATTAAATTATTGGTGGCTAGCGATATGTCCGGTGATGATTCTGTGGTGGAGGTGACTGGTTGCGTATGCTTCGTTTATTACAGTAAAGTGTGAGTTGTCAATTTCATTTGAAAGTTCATCACCACGATTGTCAGAATTTAATGCTGAATGCCATAGGTTGTGGTGGGCGTTGAAATCGCCAAGAATAATTGTGTCATCATGTTGTAGTAAGTGATCAATTGAGGCCCGGTATCCTGATGAGCAGCTGCTTTGTGGAGGGATATAAACATTTATTATTGTAATGAAAGATGTACCTGATCCTGATCTTGATTGCCTGTTGTTCAATATGGTTATCATTTACAGATGGAGGAGGAAGTATTAATTTCTGGTATGGAATTGAACTATGTATAATGAATGCTAGACCACCTCTGTTGTTATGAGGTCTATCCTGTTTTATCACACCATAATTACCTCTATCTTTTAGTTTAGCTCTGTTTGTTAGTCTTGTTTCTTGAATTGCAGCTATAAGTATATCTTGTTTATCCATAAAATCATTGATTTCGTCAAATTTCATATTCAGACTATTGCAATTGAACTGAAGTATTTTGATTGCCGTTGGATTCGGTAAATTTGACATTTGAGGTTGGAATTGAATATGATGGGTTGCAGTTGTATTTGTATTGCAATTTATTTGGTTTGGTGTTGGGTTGTTTGAGGTTATGTTTGATATTTGGTTAGAATTATTACAGCATGGTGCTATGTAGTTTTGATTCCAATTTCTGTGTGAGTTAAGGCCTGAGCATCTTAGGTGGCACCATTTTTTACATGAGTTGCACATAACTGATGTTCCGTTGCTTCTAATTTGGTTGTTGCATGTTGAGCATATCCATGGACCTGGATTTGCTTCAATTCCGGCTTTTCTTAATAGGATTTGGAGCAGGGAGGCCGGTATCATCTGCTCCTTAGACGAAAAAACAATTGTAGTGATGTGATTGATGTCGCTGAAGGTGTTTGTGATGGTCTTTGGCCGAGCAATGCACGGGTGACTGGAACGAAGATCCAACCATCTTGAGAGTTATGGAATAACTATGAAGTCTGGTGATGGGTTGAATGGCCGAAAAAAAAGTTCGCTGAAATTTTTTTAATTTTTTTCTCTGCGTTTCCGAGGTCGGGGAGTCCGAAAATGCAAAAAAAAGTGCTGTGGGGACGCGTACGCGTGCGCTTTTTATGTGCGCAGCAACATCTCCTACAACCGCTCGTCCGATTTTAATGAAATTTGGCACACAGGCTCTAACAGACTTCACAAGATGAGATCGATCCTTTCAGTGGGACCATGTTAGGTTTCCCCATTTATGTGGGAACCTCTATGTGTTTTTGTTCTACGGAAAAATGTAAAAAAAAAAATGATTGTTTACAAGTCCATGGTAAAATTTCCGATTAAAAATTCATATACTCTAGGTCTAGTAGAGCATATAGTAATTATTGTCTAATTAGCATAAATTATAGTTTTCGTATGTACTTGGCGCCTGTAAAGTTTAAAGTTGATACTCCAGAAATTTGTAGTTAGTAGGTTTAGTACGTTCATGGGAAACTCATATATGAGCAACTTAGTTTCCAAAAAATATTTGCTTTATGTTCTACAGAATCTAATTTTTATCCGATTTCAATGAAATTTGGTACACAGGCTGAGTTCTTGTTTATGCATAGGTTGACCAAATTTAGAGGTCAGTAGCTTTAGGGGGTCCATGTTAAATTTTCGAAAATATTGGTAGAGGGATCAAGAAAAATTAAAAATAATATGAATAATATGAAAAGTAATGATAAAAACTCACAAGAAATAATGAAATGTCTAAACATATGCACACTAATCAAGGTATAAGCGAGAAAATAATAAGAATTTTAGGAATCTTATATACAAATAATAGCGCTACAGTCTCGACAGACGTAAAAGGAAGGTCGTTTAGATTGAAAAGAGGTGTAGGCCAAGGGGATACACTCTTATCTAGTCTTTTTTCAGCAGTCTTAGAAGAAGCGTTTAGGTTATTAGATTGGAAAGACTGTGGAATAAATATCGATGGTGAAAATTTATCAAACCTGAGATTCGCCGACGACATAACATTAATAGGAACGACACACGAAGAATTAGTAGAAATGCTCAACCAACTAAATAATGAATGCGAAAAAGTAGGATTAGAAATGAATAAATGTAAAACAAAAATTATGACAAACTCAACACACAAATCAAATATATACATTAAAAACGAAAATATAGAATATGTAACTGAATATATATATATCTTGGACAGCTAATTTCCTTTGAAAACAAGCAAGATCTTTATCTTGACCGACGAATTGCAAATGCTTGGAAACAATACTGGAATGTAAAAAATATACTGCAAAAATATCCAATAAATAAAAAAAAAAAAACGTTTTTGATGTCACAATACTACCAGTATTAACATATGGATCACAGACATGGAGCTTAACATCAAACACAACAAGAAAATTACAAACCTGCCAAAAAGCAATGGAAAGATCAATGTTAAAAATTTCAAAAAGAGAAAATAAGAAACGCAACAATCAGAAGAATGACAAAAGTAGATAGAATAAAACAATTAAAATGGAAATGGGCTGGTCACTTAATAAGAACAATAGATGGACAAAACGTATTACAGAATCGACTCCTAGAGACGAATAAAGAAACAGGGGTAGGCAAATAAGAAGGTGGAGAGATGACCTGGACGCACATGAAAAACGATGGCAACAACTAACGTACATAAAAACAGAATGGAAGAATGGGGGAGGCTTATGCCAGAATTATGTAGAAATTTAAATAAATTAACAATTGAACTAAATGAATATTTAATTTAATACTTGTAACTTTATAAATTTATATCTATTATTTTTAGATATTATTTAATTATTAATCATTGTATATATAAAAAAACCAAAGTCTACAGGAAGCGGTTAAAAACATAAACAACAACCAAAATTAAGTCACGAATGAATTCCTGGAGAAGAAGGTTGACAACTTAGAAGATATAGTAAAAAGTAAAGAAGCAAAATATAAAAATCTAGAATTTGGAACAGTACACTAAACGTAACAATTTAATCATTTTTAACATTAAAGAAACTGCGGAAGAGAATTTAACAATTGTAATTATACACTTTATGAAGAATATTCTGAAAATTCATATATCGATTTCTGACATTAATAACGTTTATAGGATTGGAAAGATAGAATCGAACAATACTAATAATAATCCCGGTAGACCTATTCTAGTCAGTTTAGTATCGTACTTGAAGAAGTTAGAAATAATAAAGCAGAAAAAAAATTTAGAAGGTACTGTTTGGTCTATGAAAGGTGATTTTACAGTAAATCAGAGAAAATTCAGAGCTAAGCATATCCAAGCTGTAAAATTACTGGAGAGCGAAGGAAAGCAACAGGTTACGATTAGCAAAAATAAAGTATTAGTGCAAGGCGAAGAAATCAATCTAGCGGAAATTGAAGCAAAACTTGATCTAGAAACTAGTAAAAATAATAAGAGGGGCAGATCACCGCTTCATGATAAATCTGAAGATATAGTATACAAAGTTGCGAAAAATAACACCACAAGTACAAGTAACGCAACTAATACTTGAATAGACGCAACAAAGCAAACGACTAATACTTGAATAGACGCAACAAAGCAAACGACGATTAGAATAGAAAAAGCCCTCAAACTGTGGGTAAAAGATCTATCGCAGCTAACAGGTAAGATAATATTATTTAAAAAGCGGACCAACTGGTATTGAACTCGGCAGCTAACAGGTAAGATAATATTATTTAAAAAGCGGACCAACTGGTATTGAACTCGGCAAAGAAAAAAAACTAACGATTTATAAAATGAGGAAGGCAACGGGAAACCACCTCAGTGACGAATTTCCTAGTAAAACATCAAATAAACCCAACAACAACAACAGTAAATATAACAACAATAAAAACAGTAACACAAAAATAACTATTGGAAATTAGAGAATTTAGAGATAGCAAAAAAAACGTTTAGGTATAGACATTTTTGGGATAAGCGAAGTGCACTGGAAAGGTCAAGGAGAGGTCATAACGGAAAACAATTATTTTATTTATTCCGGTTCGAATAAAGATGAACATCATAGAAAAGGAGTGGGATTTATGGTAAATAAACATTTAAAAAAATCAATTACGAGTGTAGTAATGAAATCGGATAGAATAATTCTAATTCAATTGAAAAAAATAGAGGATTCATAAATCTAATTCAAGTGTACGCGCCAACAGCAGATGCTGATGACCAAGCGTGCGAGGAATTTTACAGTGACCTGGAAGAACTAATTAATTCTACAGATAAAAGTGATATGCTGTTAATATTAGGAGATTCTAATGCTAAAGTGGGTAGCATTGCTGTTGAAAAAGTGGTAGGTCAATACGGTCTAGGTATGATCAACAAGAGAGGTAATAGATTAATAGAATTCAGTATAGATAACAATCTAGTAGTAACAAATACATGTTTCAAATTACCAAACAGGAGATTGTATACGTGTACATCACCTAGAAATGATGGTAATAGAATAATAAAAACCAGATCGACTATATTCTTGTTAATTCCAGATACAGAAATGCCATAAAAAGTGTGAAGACATACCCAGGAACAGACATACAATCCGATCACAATCCAGTAGTAGCTAAAGTAGAAATTAGATTGAAGGAACACATAAAGAAATTAAAAGCAGAAAATCCGAATCTCCAATTGCTTGGAAAAATAAGAATTTTCGAAGGTACAAGAACATCAATAGAATCATAAAATATAAAATCAAAGAAGCTAAATCTAGTTTCTGGCAAAATCAGTGTCTAGAAATTGAAAATTTAGAGAAACAACACAATAGTTTTAAACTTCACAAAAAAGTTAAACAAATTACTAATGTAGGCAAGAAAAAGCAATTTGGTATTATGAAAGACAGTGATGGCAAAATTATCCTACAACCCGAAAAAAGGCTGAAAGAATGGGAGAGATATATATTGTCGAATTATTTGAAGACATTACAACAACAATTTCTGAGCAACCCAATGTAGAGGGACTTGTCATACTGGGAGATGAAGTAAGAAATGTAATCAGGCGATCAAAAAATAGGCTAGCAACTGGACCAGATTTGATTCCCAATGAAATTTTGAAGCTATTGGATGATGAAGCTGTAGAAATAAAAACTTAGATGAAAGTGATATAAAAATAATAGAATACCTGCACTGTAATCAGAGCGCTGAAGTCAGAACTCAAGATGGAACAACAAATGAAATAAACATAATGAGAGGAGTGAGACAAGGATGTATATTGTCTCCGTTACTGTTTAATGTATATTCTGAAGTAATCTTTAGTGAAGCGCTAGAAAAAATAGAAATGGGTATCAAAATTAATGGTGAATGGATTAATAACATTAGATTCGCAGATGATGCAGTTATTTTAGCAAAAAGTTTGAATGATCTGCAGTTAATGATGGAAAAATTAGATAAATATCTGAAAATGAATTTCAAAAAAAACAAAATACATGTTGATAGGAAAGTCCAACCCAGGTAATCAAATTCTTAAAATAAATAATGTTCTCATTGAAAAAGTAAATAGATTTAAATATTTGGGAACCTGGCTTGAAGCTGGAACAGAAAATCGAACTAAAATAAACTCGAAGATCGAATAAGCAAGGGCAGTCTTTATAAAAATGAATAACGTCTCATTTAGAAATGAAACTCAAAATAAAAATTTTAAAATGTTATATTTAGTCCATCCTATTATATGGTGCTGAAGCTTGGACACTGAAAAAAAGAGATATGAAGAGAATCGAAGCTTTTGAGCTCTGGACTTATCGGAGAATGTTAAAAATTTCATGGAGAGATCACATAGCGAATGATGCCGCTCCTCCAAAGGGGAGCGGCACCTTAAGAAGAAGATTTAGTATCTGTCAACTGCTTTGATTCGTTCTGGATATCAGGTCGTATCAGTGGCGGTTCGTGCTGTAAAATTCTGGGTGGGCTAATTTTTTTTTTTGATATTAAGAAAAGACATTGTGCAGTTTTCCACTTTAACATGAGGTACTACACTCAAAGCGTTAACTGGAATTTAGTGTCCAGGTTTCTCAACACAAAACAAAATCGATTGGCTGATGTAATCCCAATTCTTTAATTTTAACCTTAACCTCTAATGATGAAGATTTAAATGGATGCTCCAACAAGTAATCTATTTCATTTATCCTTAGAGCATATATTTAAAAATTCATATATTTAGCAAAAAATAATATGAGAATTATATACAATATATAGCATTTTCCGATCAAATTAGGCTTTTTACACATCAAGATAGTCTTTTAAAAAATCAGTTCGAATTAGTCTTTTTAAATTTCAAGTTAGTCTTTTTAAATTTCAAATTAGTCTTTTAAAAAAAAAATTTCTATGTGTTTCAAACCTATTATTTAAGTACAAACAAATAATATTATTTTTTTTAATTTTGTTCAAATTAAAATTTTATTAAGCGATAATATAATTTTAATGTAATTCTTCGCCAGCAATAGCATCTGGTATTTTTAGCGTCATATTTAAAAAATAATTTCAACAATCCTGATCGGTCAATGTTGAAACACCTTGTGCAATTGCATTTACCAAGTTATGGATAAATAAAACAAAACATTTATCTTTTGGGAAAAAAAATTAAAAAATATCGTTAAGACTTTTGGGTGAATTTAAAAATGCTTCTTATTCATAAAATTTTAATTTGAACAAAATTAAAAAAAAAAATATTATTTGTTTCTACTTATATAATAGGTTTAAAACACAGAAATTTTAATTTTAAAAGGCTAATTGAAAGTGTAAAAAGACTAATTTTAAATGTAAAAAGACTAATTTGAAATTTTAAAAGACTAACTTGAAATTTATAAAGCCTAATTTGATTTTTTAAAAGACTATGTTTATATTTTTAAAGACTATCTTTATGTGTAAAAAAACTACTTTGACCGAAAAATGCTATATATAATATGAAAACTATATTTATATGTAATATGAAAATTATAAATAAATATAATACATATATATACGTGTATAATATAAAATATATATAATTTTAAAATTTAACTACAAATATACAAAATACTAAATGCCTGAAAACTTCTGGTCACCGTAAAAACAGCAAAACAGCGGATCAAACTAGCAGTAACACTTAAAATGATTTTTTTTTATAAATTATTTTATTACTAAACTCTATATCAAAAACTTCCTTTTTAATTTAAATTCAAATTAGAATTATGAAAAGCATTCAAATCTTTAAAACAATGCTATACGATAATACATACGTAATATTTTTTTTATACTTATGTATAGCAATAGTAAAATAAATATTCGCATACACGATATACGCACTTGACTATATTCTTCTATTGCTTTTTCCATTAATTTTTTTTTAACAGACAATGTATAAAAAAATAAGCATTATGCTGTTAATTTTTTTTCAGGAAAAATATTATGTACTACGGGCTACTGTTAAATAGTCCCTAACATTAAAGTAACAGAAGCAAAACAGTATAAAAACATATTTATAACATTTTTGCTGTAAAAAAAATCCAATAAATCATTTCTCAGAGAATTTTTTTTTTTATTTTCGTTTTACTATATAAATTTATTCTCGCCTATAGAATAAAATTCTCAATACAAAAAAAAAAAAAAAATCGTCGTTCATGCATTTCTTTCAGAGATTTTTTTTTTATTTTTGATTTACCATATAAATTATTCTCGCCTACTATATGCATAGAAGAAAATTCTCAATACAAAAAACATATATAAAATCGTCGTTCATGCATATGGAAAATAAATGTTTGTATACATAAATACATTTAATAAATGTTTATATTCAAATTTTTATTCTATAGAGGAAACATATATGCAGTGGGCTACTATTTTTTAGCCCAACCGCGGTATATTAGAAAACAATACAAATAAAAAATGTTGCAAAGCAAATTTAATGTATTTTTCGGACTAAAGTGTCAATCCCACCAAAAACAGAAACAGAAACTTTTTTTTGTTTTCTTACTTTTCTGTTCAAGTTTTAACATTGCACACCCACCAAAAACCGAAACAGAAACAGAAAAACTATGTTTTTTGACAACCAAAACAGCAAATTTTTTTCATAATGTCATGGCTGCAAACGAAATTTGATAGAAATGTGCGCCTGCAAACTTCTGCAAACAGAAATTGAAACTTTGAAAAAAAAAAGTTTCATTTTCTGTCCGATAAATTGAAAAACAGAAAAATGAAAAATTCGAATTCTGGAACAGAAAAAATATAAAATCGTTTTTTATAAAAATAAAGCGATTTCAAGCAATAAAAATAAATTAGACAAATATTGTTTGTTATTTTATATTATTTTACAAATATTTTTAGCTGAAAAACCCTGTAAATTGGAAAATATCGTAAGTTTAAAAAATAATAAAAAAAAAAGTTTCTGTTTCTGTTTTTGGTGGGATTGACCCTTATAAAAAAATTTATTTTTATTGCTTGAAATCGCTTTATTTTTATAAAAAACGATTTTATATTTTTTCTGTTCCAGAATTCGAATTTTTCATTTTTCTGTTTTTCAATTTATCGGACAGTATTTTGTATATTTGTAGTTAAATTTTAAAATTATATATATTTTATATTATACACGTATATATATGTATTATATTTATTTATAATTTTCATATTACATATAAATATAGTTTTCATATTATATATAGCATTTTTCGGTCAAAGTAGTTTTTTTACACATAAAGATAGTCTTTAAAAATATAAAGATAGTCTTTTAAAAAATCAAATTAGGCTTTATAAATTTCAAGTTAGTCTTTTAAAATTTCAAATTAGTCTTTTTACACTTTCAATTAGCCTTTTAAAATTAAAATTTCTGTGTTTTAAACCTATTATATAAGTAGAAACAAATAATATTTTTTTTTTTAATTTTGTTCAAATTAAAATTTTATGAATGCATTTTTAAATTCACCCAAAAGTCTTAACGATATTTTTTAATTTTTTTTTCCAAAAGATAAATGTTTTGTTTTATTTATCCATAACTTGGTAAATGCAATTGCACAAGGTGTTTCAACATTGACCGATCAGGATTGTTGAAATTATTTTTTAAATATGACGCTAAAAATACCAGATGCTATTGCTGGCGAATTACATTAAAATTATATTATCGCTTAATAAAATTTTAATTTGAACAAAATTAAAAAAAATAATATTATTTGTTTGTACTTAAATAATAGGTTTGAAACACATAGAAATTTTTTTTTTAAAAGACTAATTTGAAATTTAAAAAGACTAACTTGAAATTTAAAAAGACTAATTCGAACTGATTTTTTAAAAGACTATCTTGATGTGTAAAAAGCCTAATTTGATCGGAAAATGCTATATATTGTATATAATTCTCATATTATTTTTTGCTAAATATATGAATTTTTAAATATATGCTCTAAGGATAAATGAAATAGATTACTTGTTGGAGCATCCATTTAAATCTTCATCATTAGAGGTTAAGGTTAAAATTAAAGAATTGGGATTACATCAGCCAATCGATTTTGTTTTGTGTTGAGAAACCTGGACACTAAATTCCAGTTAACGCTTTTAGTGTAGTACCTCATGTTAAAGTGGAAAACTGCACAATGTCTTTTCTTAATTAGCCCACCCGAATTTTACAGCACGAACCGCCACTGATACGACCTGATATCCAGAACGAATCAAAGCAGTTGACAGATACTAAATCTTCTTCTTAAGGTGCCGCTCCCCTTTGGAGGTTGGACATCATCATTTTTGTGCTTTCTCGGGATCTCACTGTTCTGAAAATATCTATTGCAGGCATGTTGTACCAGTCAACCAGGTTGTCCAGCCATGATTTTCTTCTTCTGCCCCTGCTTCTTACCCCTTCGATTTTTCCTTGTAGAGATACTTGCAGCAATCTATATCTTTCACCTCTGATGATGTGCCCCAGGAATCCTAATTTTCTAGTTTTAATAATATTCGATAATTCTCTTGATTTATTCATCCTGGCTAACACTTCATCATTCGCTATGTGATCTCTCCATGAAATTTTTAACATTCTCCGATAAGTCCAGAGCTCAAAAGCTTCGATTCTCTTCATATCTCTTTTTTTCAGTGTCCAAGCTTCAGCACCATATAATAGGATGGACTAAATATAACATTTTAAAATTTTTATTTTGAGTTTCATTTCTAAATGAGACGTTATTCATTTTTATAAAGACTGCCCTTGCTTATTCGATCTTCGAGTTTATTTTAGTTCGATTTTCTGTTCCAGCTTCAAGCCAGGTTCCCAAATATTTAAATCTATTTACTTTTTCAATGAGAACATTATTTATTTTAAGAATTTGATTACCTGGGTTGGACTTTCCTATCAACATGTATTTTGTTTTTTTGAAATTCATTTTCAGATATTTATCTAATTTTTCCATCATTAACTGCAGATCATTCAAACTTTTTGCTAAAATAACTGCATCATCTGCGAATCTAATGTTATTAATCCATTCACCATTAATTTTGATACCCATTTCTATTTTTTCTAGCGCTTCACTAAAGATTACTTCAGAATATACATTAAACAGTAACGGAGACAATATACATCCTTGTCTCACTCCTCTCATTATGTTTATTTCATTTGTTGTTCCATCTTGAGTTCTGACTTCAGCGCTCTGATTACAGTGCAGGTATTCTATTATTTTTATATCACTTTCATCTAAGTTTTTATTTCTACAGCTTCATCATCCAATAGCTTCAAAATTTCATTGGGAATCAAATCTGGTCCAGTTGCTAGCCTATTTTTTGATCGCCTGATTACATTTCTTACTTCATCTCCCAGTATGACAAGTCCCTCTACATTGGGTTGCTCAGAAATTGTTGTTGTAATGTCTTCAAATAATTCGACAATATATATCTCTCCCATTCTTTCAGCCTTTTTTCGGGTTGTAGGATAATTTTGCCATCACTGTCTTTCATAATACCAAATTGCTTTTTCTTGCCTACATTAGTAATTTGTTTAACTTTTTTGTGAAGTTTAAAACTATTGTGTTGTTTCTCTAAATTTTCAATTTCTAGACACTGATTTTGCCAGAAACTAGATTTAGCTTCTTTGATTTTATATTTTATGATTCTATTGATGTTCTTGTACCTTCGAAAATTCTTATTTTTCCAAGCAATTGGAGATTCGGATTTTCTGCTTTTAATTTCTTTATGTGTTCCTTCAATCTAATTTCTACTTTAGCTACTACTGGATTGTGATCGGATTGTATGTCTGTTCCTGGGTATGTCTTCACACTTTTTATGGCATTTCTGTATCTGGAATTAACAAGAATATAGTCGATCTGGTTTTTATTATTCTATTACCATCATTTCTAGGTGATGTACACGTATACAATCTCCTGTTTGGTAATTTGAAACATGTATTTGTTACTACTAGATTGTTATTTATACTGAATTCTATTAATCTATTACCTCTCTTGTTGATCATACCTAGACCGTATTGACCTACCACTTTTTCAACAGCAATGCTACCCACTTTAGCATTAGAATCTCCTAATATTAACAGCATATCACTTTTATCTGTAGAATTAATTAGTTCTTCCAGGTCACTGTAAAATTCCTCGCACGCTTGGTCATCAGCATCTGCTGTTGGCGCGTACACTTGAATTAGATTTATGAATCCTCTATTTTTTTCAATTGAATTAGAATTATTCTATCCGATTTCATTACTACACTCGTAATTGATTTTTTTAAATGTTTATTTACCATAAATCCCACTCCTTTTCTATGATGTTCATCTTTATTCGAACCGGAATAAATAAAATAATTGTTTTCCGTTATGACCTCTCCTTGACCTTTCCAGTGCACTTCGCTTATCCCAAAAATGTCTATACCTAAACGTTTTTTTTTGCTATCTCTAAATTCTCTAATTTCCAATAGTTATTTTTGTGTTACTGTTTTTATTGTTGTTATATTTACTGTTGTTGTTGTTGGGTTTATTTGATGATGTTTTACTAGGAAATTCGTCACTGAGGTGGTTTCCCGTTGCCTTCCTCATTTTATAAATCGTTAGTTTTTTTCTTTGCCGAGTTCAATACCAGTTGGTCCGCTTTTTAAATAATATTATCTTACCTGTTAGCTGCCGAGTTCAATACCAGTTGGTCCGCTTTTTAAATAATATTATCTTACCTGTTAGCTGCGATAGATCTTTTACCCACAGTTTGAGGGCTTTTACTATTCTAATCGTCGTTTGCTTTGTTGCGTCTATTCAAGTATTAGTCGTTTGCTTTGTTGCGTCTATTCAAGTATTAGTTGCGTTACTTGTACTTGTGGTGTTATTTTTCGCAACTTTGTATACTATATCTTCAGATTTATCATGAAGCGGTGATCTGCCCCTCTTATTATTTTTACTAGTTTCTAGATCAAGTTTTGCTTCAATTTCCGCTAGATTGATTTCTTCGCCTTGCACTAATACTTTATTTTTGCTAATCGTAACCTGTTGCTTTCCTTCGCTCTCCAGTAATTTTACAGCTTGGATATGCTTAGCTCTGAATTTTCTCTGATTTACTGTAAAATCACCTTTCATAGACCAAACAGTACCTTCTAAATTTTTTTTCTGCTTTATTATTTCTAACTTCTTCAAGTACGATACTAAACTGACTAGAATAGGTCAATTTCGTTTGCAGCCATGACATTATGAAAAAAATTTGCTGTTTTGGTTGTCAAAAAAGATAGTTTTTCTGTTTCTGTTTCGGTTGTTGGTGGGTGTGCAATGTTAAAACTTGAACAGAAAAGTAAAAAAACAGTTTCTGTTTCTGTTTTTGGTGGGATTGACACTTAAGTCCGCAAGAATGTTTTCGTTTTCTTTTCCTTCATTTCTATTACATAATTACTATATGAAAATACGTATATTTTATAGGGTAGGCAGACCAAATATCGTACATAATATGAAAATATTTTTTTTATATGAATTTTTTTTTTTTTTTATTTATTTTGGAAGATATTTTGTGGAGTTTAAATTAAGATTTCTTAGGGTGGGCTTAGCCCACCTAGCCCATTAGGACGAGCCGCTGCTGGGTCGTGTACCATTAGACGAAATTCCGTATCCAAGGAAAATTATATCAGTTTTAAAAGGTTGACATTTTTTAAGGGAAATTTTTAAACCAGATTTTATTAATCTTTTTAGTGAATCTTCGAAAATATGTAGAGCTTCACCAACATCTGAAGCTGACTGTCCTACGTCGTCCATATACGTAATAAATTATGTTTTTTGCATCAACAAACGTTATTCTCATTATCCTTTCCATAGTTTTTGGTGCATTTCAAAGGCCAAAAAGCATTCTCATGAATTCGTATAAATCACAGCTTACACTAATATAAAAACTTAACCTAATAAAACACATATAGGATCATCAATTAATTTAACGTAGGAACAATATAGAATTCATTATCCAGATTATTAAAGCTATTATGAAATTTTAACGAATAGCTTGAAATTTTATCAATTATCTGAGAGTTTATGTAGATATCTTGTGGAGACGAAAACCAGCAAAACCAGTAACATTTTTAGAATTTTATCACATTTTTTTATTATCACATTTAAAAAAATGTGATAAAATTCTATATGCAGCTTAAATAGCAGTATCATCCGCATGTAATCCTATATAAGTTTCATTTGGAATTGGTATATCATAGGTGAACTTGATATACCATATGAGTTGCAGGAATACCATATGAGTTGAAGCTCATACCATTGATAAAAACAATATAGTATAAATGTCAGATAAGAAACTTTGTATGATTTAACCAGGTGGGTGGAAACGTTTAGACCGTCATGCCACACCGAGTGAAAAGCTTTCTCTATCTAAAACTAACATACCTACAGATTTCCTTAGAGCAAAGTTAGAGTTTATTATGTTTTTAATTCTATATAATTGGTGATTGTTACTGTAACCCTTTTGAAATCTCATTTGTTATCTTAGTATGATATTATTGTTTTCAATAAAAGTATTTAATCTAAACTTTATGTATTTTTCCACAGTTTTACCTAACATATTTAGAAGACTTAGGGCGAATTTTACAGTGGAAGCTTAAGCTTAACTAAACCGATTGTGTAGCTTAAGCCTGCAATTTAAGCCTACTGGGTTTCTCAATCAAAATTTTCTCTAGGCTTAGCTAAATGATAACAGAAAATAATGGAAATGGAACATAAAAATATATATTAATTAATATAACAAATTTCATTTACATTTGTGAGTTTGTGTGTTGTTTCTGCAATATGAAAATCTTAACTATATTAAAAAGCGTATATTTAGCTATACTTACAAAATATTTAAGCAATGTTGATATTATCTAGTGATTATATTTTTTAATTACGGCTGCTTAAACTATATTGAAAATTATTTTAAATGCTTTTCTAGAAAAAAGAGACCAGACTAGATAATTTTTGTTCTAATTTTAAATCAATTCTGCAATATTAAAATCTACGAATTCTTTACTAAATAAAATTGTTTTTTATATCTATCTTTATTTTCTAATTTCGAATAACAAATATAAAAACACAACTCAAGTGTAATTGTTCTAGAATCAACCACCAATTTTAGTTATATATAATTTGAATTTTGAATAGGTTAAACGGAAATAGATTATATAAATTTTTTATAATTAAATTTCAAATATTCTCATTAGATTTATTTTATTCCATGCAAAATTAACACCATAACTTAACACGTTCTGGTTTTGGTTTCGGTTCCGATTCGTTTCAAAATGTTCAATTGCTTCTTCTTTTGTATTAAAATTGATAATCATATTTGATAATGGATCACCAGTTGAACTCCAACTCATTAATGGATGACTTATCGAAATCAATTGTTAACAATTCTATATGCTGATGACGCCAAATATATGTCCATGTAAGAAGCATTCCACTACATGCATAAAATCTTAAAGTTAATAAAAACATTGGTTCTGGTGATATAGCATTGTTCCTGAAAAAAAAAATAACAATTTATTGATATTATATATTTATTACCAATTTGTTGGATCTTCAATTTTAAGGCGAATCTGTTCTAAAATTGTAAATGCTGATTGCTTTCACATCCTATATCGTAGAAATCATAGTCATCCCAAATATTAAAATGATTTCTACGCTCCCGAATTTTTTTTTTCTGGGAATTGTTACTACAATCCTGTAGTACTCCTCATCACTAACATTTTCGATAAAGGAATCTATTTCCATTTGTTGAATTTCAAAATGTATTTTGATTTATTTATTATTTATATTATTATGGCGACTAACTTTTTACCACTTTTTTCTTGAACTTTTAAAATGTATATGAATTGATTTACTATCAATTTATTTTCTATTTGTCTTTATATAATATAACGCTTCCGGTCTTATTAATTAATTATTTTATATTTCGTAACTTTTTCCTATATCATTTCTATATTTCTATATCATTTATTTTAATTGGTGGGAAATTTTTATTTCATTTTTTTAATATTCCAAAATGGTTTACTGCATTTTCCAAAATTTTGTAGTTTGGACGACTAGTTATTGTTAATTTCTGTAGCAATAAATTTGTTATGAAGTTTAGTTGTTCCTTAATTCCAAGTAATCGGTTACGTTGCCAATCCCGTTTTCTATAGACGATCAAATCTTTTAGAGCAGGAGGGATAGATATAAAAGGTTTAGGGGAGTTTTTTAGTTCAATATTTGGTATGGCGCATTCTTTAGCAGCATTCATTAGTTGTATGAAGTGGGAAATATCCGAATTGATTTGTTCAGCGTTTCAAAAGTTTTCTATACTTAAATCTTTGAGGTTAATGTTATCACATATTTTCCTATTATAAAGTGGCCAATTTCCTCGTTTATAATTATATACAAAGAAAAACGATATTAAGAATGTAAATAATATATAGCTTTATTAAATAACGATGACACATTTGAAAGAATATAAACAATAGATACATTTTTTTTGTTAAAAGTAAATATAAAATTAAATTTAAAATAAAATTATTAAAGAGGAAAAAAAGCAATCAAGTGTAAAGTGTAAAAATTACAAGTATAAAGATGTAATTAAATTAAATATGAAAGATATATAAAGATGTAAAGATGAATATATCTACAAGACGAAAAGATAGAATATATATATATATATAAAGATGTAAAGATAAAATATATAAAGAAGTAATGATGAAAATATATGTAAAGATGAAATAAAAATGTATAAAAATAAAAATAATGTTAACATGAAATATTGTAGAATCACAAAATATATAGTACACTTAAAGTAAAGTAGAAAAAAAAAATAGTAGTAAAGATGAAAATGAATAGTGTACAAATTATCTATTATCTATTTGATAACGTAATGTTAATTTAATGAAAGTAAAAATAATAACGAATGTTAAGTTTGGTTATGATGAAATTAATGGTAAATCCTGAAAGTAGAAATTGATAATGAATTTAATTTTTTTTTAATAATGAAATTGATTTTTTATTAACATTGAATTAAAATTTAATTGTAATAACGAAACTAATACGTTTTTTTTAAATGATAAAATTAGTAATTAAACGTAAAATAATTTTTCTTACGATTTATATGATAAAATCTATTTTTTTTTTTTTGTTAGAAATTATAAATTAATGTAAAACAATTTGAACGATTGATGAATATTATATACTAATGTATAATTGATAGGTATTCACAGAAAAAAAACGGAAGCATTTACGAGGACGAAAATATAAGTCAGGACGGCCGATTGTAGGATAGTGGTGGGTACACGAAGTAAGGAGTACCAACCCCTGAAAATAAAACGCAGCGAACGTCATTTGCTTTTGACGTTTTAACATTGATTTAAAACGCGGTTTTTTTGACTGGTCATTCTTAAGTCGTAAAGTCGTAAAGTAAAGACGTGTTTTCTAAAAGATAAAAGTATATAGTATATTGTTCATCTATCGTAATAAATCAAATTTAATTTAAAAGAAATGATCAAGAATCATTATTAGTATTAATCATTATCCTAATGTTAAAATATAACCTTTAATAAATTATTTATTAATAAAAAACAACCAAAGGCAGTATAATTTTTTGTAAAATACCACACACACATATATATATATATATATATATATATATATATATATATATATATATATATATATATATATATATATATATATATATACATATTATTTATTATATATAAATTAATGTTTGTTGGAATTAAAAAACGTTATTTGGATAGTTTTCAATAAATTATATTTTCAATATTATTGGTCATTAATTTATTTTACAGAATTATTTATTTTACTATTTTAATTTTGGAAAAATGTGATTTAAGTTTTACTGATCACTGATTTATTTTACAGAATTAATTATTTTACTTTTTAATTCTTGACAAAAGTTTTACTGATGATCACTGATTTACTTTACAGAATTATTTATTTTACTGTTAAGTTATTTATTTTACAAAATTATTTATTTTATTACTAAGTTATTTATTTTACAAAATTATTAATTTTTGTAAGATTTAATAATAAGAGTTATTTTGTAAGATTTAATTAAGTTTATTTTTTTACATCACAATTTGTAATATTTTTGGAGTTGTCTGATTGAGCTAAAAAAAAAACTAAAGACTTGGAAATAAGAATTGTAATTTTTAGGTTTGAATAGTTTTATGTGGGCGAAAAATAGATAAGAAGGTTTTCAAGTTCCTTAGTTTGAATGTGGGAAAAAATATAGTTTGGGATGCGATAGTTTCAAATTGCAATGCACTTCTGCAAATATAAATTATTAGCTTCTTAGAAATATTATAGAATATCCAAAAGGAATTTATGAAAAAAACAAAAGTTTTAGATTACAGTGCATTTGAGCAAATATAAATTAGGAATTAATTAGAAATAAGTAAAATATTATAGAGTAGCCAGAAAGTGTGAGAATTTAAATGATAAAAAGAATGATGGATACAAATAATATTTTCTTGACTAAATAAAAAATGAATAAAGGAAGAAATGTGAGAGGTGTGTTAACTCTCCCCCCCCCCCTTAATTGCAAGCTTCCATGTTTGCGGATTTGGCAATATTGATAAAAAGTCGTGGTTTTGGTATGACGGTATCTGTTGGATTGTTTGTTAATGTAGGGATAGTTTTGAGGGTAATGTTTTCTGGAGGAACAATTTGATTTTCTATTTTGATTGATTTAGATTTTCTGCATTTTATTATGATAATAAGAAAGAGTATAATGATTAATATGATTATATTAGGGAGTAATTGATTGATTGGTGGACAAGTTTTTGTGTTTTTATTTCATCGATTTTGTCTAAATTGTCTATTTGAATAGCTTTTAATGATTCTAGAGATAAAATTTCGCGGTAGTGTTTTTCGAGTGGTGAGATTTGCAAGATAGCGGGTAAAGCTGTAAAAGTAGAGATTTCTTCGGAAATTATCTACTTTGACTGAGGTATTATGGAAGTTAATTAGATAAGTACCTTGAAGATTATAAAGATTATTTTCCATTTCTATTGTACCGTTGAATTGGTTAAGCAACAGAAATCCTTCTACAATTTCTTCGACAGATGGAATATGGTGGCTATTGATTTTGTTGCAAGTAGATTTTAAGCTTTACTTATGTCTACTAAGAATTACTTATGTCTATTAAATTTTTTTCGTAACAAATGGTTAAATTTCCGATTATTTTGCAGTTTTTCATTCCTAATATTTTGTCTCCATTTTTTATTATTGATTTAAATTTGATATCATTTATTGTGTTCTTGTTTTTTATTGGAAAAAGCGATAATTTGCCGTAGGTTTGCTTGTATGTAAGAGGAATGTTAATTATGTAAAGTAGAGATACTTCATTGCTGGCTATTTTTATATCAGCGAAGTCTAGCGCTTCTTCTGAGGTTTGAAAAGGTAAGTGTTCTGATTCTAAAGTTTGCATTGCTAGTTTCGGCTCGGATTGGGACATTAGTAGTGAATTAGCTATATTATGTTTTGACCAATGTACGGCGTGAACGACATTGGTTAAATCTTTTTTAATAAGTTTAATTTTATATTGTAGATTCATAATCATTCTATTGTGAGTTGCCAATTTAACTTCATTTGCGAGTTCATTCGAAATTTTAGTAATGTTATTATATTAATTCTTTCATTGTATAATTTGTTTATTATTATTTGCTTATTGTTATTTTGTAATAATTTGTTGATTTTGTCTGTTAATATTTTAAAATCTTCGTGGTCAGGGGATCCAGCAATCCATTTCCAAGCTGTTCCTAGAAAGTCATTGGCTGTTCCTTATTGATTTTGTGGATTTTTATATTGTTTAGTAGGTTTCGGATTTGATGCACTTCGTAAGATAGTAGAGGATAGAGTAAATGTTTTTTTTGGAGCTGATTCTAAAGTATAATTTAATTCCATTAAAAAGTCATCGTATTTTTTAAGTTCTATTATGTAGATGAGTTTGAAATTCCCATTCATTAGTTTAGCTTCACCGGTTTTAAGCGCTGTGATTCGCGAATTTGAATAGTCCAATATGCGTGTTTCGCCGGTAACAGTTTGAAGATTTAACTTTTAATATGGCTTTTATGTATAACTCCACCGGATTTGATTATTTTCTTTTTTGAATCTAGGTGTTAATTTCGAGCCTAATCGTTTGTTATTTTGTACATATAAATTAATAGGAAGCTCTATTATGGGAATAGAATCATTGGATATATTGTTGATATCGTCCAGAGAAGTAATGACAGAATTGATAGAACAAGGTAATCTGGATAATGCATCGGCTACCATATTAGTTTTGCCGGGTCTGTAATGTAGTTCATAATTATATTCTTCTAAGATGATCTCTTCATTTTAGTGTTATTATTTTTGTTACTTAATGCATAAGTTAATGGTTGATCCGTTATTATTATTTTTTTTTTTTCGCCAGAAGCGTCTAATTTCTTCGGGACAACCCATACCGGTGAATTGTAGGGTGATCTGGACGGTCTAATTATACCATCTCGAAGAAGTTTTTGTATTTATTCTGCGACTATATCTTTAAGGGACATAGGGTAAGGGTATGCTTTATAGTAAACCGGATCATTAGTGGTAGTTCGAATTTCGCCTTTTACTGAAGTAGTGTAAGTTAGTTTATTGTCAGGATCAGCAAATAGATTAGGAAGAGTTTGAACGATTTCATTGAGTTTCTCCGATTGCTTGGGACTGAGGTGAGAAGTTCTAATATCAATAGTATTGACTAATTGGGATTTTTGTTGCTTTAGAGGAATTTTAATATTGGACATGATAGTCATATAGTTTTTAGCAGTGTAAATCGTTGCGTTTAAACATTTTAGGCTAGCGTTGCCAATAATGCCATCGAATGAAGAAAGATTTGGAAAGATATAGAATTTCAGTTTATTATCATTTAGGTTGAATAAATCTATGAAAGTGTGATGGGTTACTGCAATTTTACCACCTACGGAGTTAGCGTAAAATGATTTTTCTTTAGAAATCGGATTCCTAATGTATCGAAGTTGAATATAATTTTTATTTGATCCGGTATCGATTAAAAATTTTAATTTATGTCCGCTCTTCGCCGTATACTCGAAATAGGGCAGCGAAGAGCTATCTAAACTAAAAAATGAATCTCATTAATATCTTCTACCTGATCTAGTGACTCTTGAGGTTCCAAATATTTCGAGAAAGACTGGTCACAGGTTTTATCGTATCCGTCGATAATTTGTTCATATTCGTCTAGCTTTACTTCGTTAGCGATATCGCTGCTGACTGCTTTAGTATCGGTATGGAATATGCGTTGAGAGTTATTATTCGTAGGGGGTTTTTTTATTCGATGCATTTCTACTAGTAATTTGATAATTCCTATTTTGATTCCTATTATTTGCAGTCAAGTGATCGATTTCCATCGGTTCGGGTCTTTGATAAGACCTATTATTATTTTTAAAGTGACCCTGCTCATTTTGATTATAATTTTTCACAGTAGGTAGGGGAAGTGATATCGCATTTCTAGAATTTATTGGTTGTTATAGTTATAGCTAGATTTTGAAAATTGTGGTCGTGAATCTTTACTCAATTCATGACGAAATTGAAACTTCTGTTCGCTATTATTCGACTGACTATTTCTATAAGGGAAGGGATTAGGTCTTTGAGCTTGATTCGGCTTGGCATTGCCGTGACTATGTTGAATGCGGTAGTTAACATTCTGAAGTTTGAGGCATAAATGTAATGCTTCTGGTAAATCTTTAGGCTCCTTAATGCACAACATACGTGGTAGGTCGCCTTTAAGACCACGAATAAAGATATCCAGAGCTTTACGGGGATAAGTTTTGGTCATAACTTCCAGGGATTCTGAGCTCATTTCCATACAGGACAATCTATTTAAAATGAGGGATAAGTGATGGTTTTCCAATTGGTAATAATCTTGGACGCTCTCATTTTTTTGGAAGAGAGTAGTCATTTGGTACTCTAGAGTATCTAGATCTCTTTTATCTGCATAATGCATAGACAAACATTTTGAGATTCTATCCCAGTCGAGGTGAGTGTTATAGGATTCTTAGAACCATATCTGATTCACCAATTATTTTATTTCTGATTACATTGAGTATTCCGTAGTATCTAGTACTATTTTGTATGGGATTGTAAATTTGTAATATTCTATCGACGCTTTTCTTCCATGAAGAGAATTGACCCTGTTGACCCGAGAATTCACGTACGCTTTTCACTATCATCACTAGGCATTGTAACGACAGGTACTTGAGCGTTATTTTGATTCGTATTATCTGGATGTGGGTTCGCAGGATTATGAGGTACATTTCTGTTCTCTGTCCTTATGACCTCTAAAATTATAGCTTTTAAGTGGTCTAGATTCATTTGGCGTGAATTATTTTCTAAAGTTTCGTGTTGGGCTTCCTGTTCTACTGTCGATGGATCAAGCAGAGATGGCCTAATCAAGTTATTGTGATCCATAGAGGATAAAACAAATTGGATGATACAGTACCTTCTGATAAGGTAATCACGGAACGCATGTTATGCACTTAAAGGGTTAATTTAATATAGTTCCAAAAAAAGAAAGATAAGATTTAAAAAAAAAAAGTTTTATTAATAGGAAAAGGAACTCAATTTATTAAATGCTTTTTATTCGCCAAAATCACTAGTCTATTCAACTCGTATTTGTTTTTGTTATACAATTTAATTTTATTAATTATTTTTTTAGGTTTAATTTCATATAAAAATTTGAAATATTACTTATTTAAATTAATTTTATTTCTTAGCTATAAATTTTAATGAAAATTCTACAATTTTAACAAGATTGTAGTTGTACTTTATTTGTTGTATGAAATGTATAAAAGACAAAAAGAACTTATTAATTAGATACGTAATTTATTCAAATATTTATAAATTGTATTGATTGTTTTCTGAATTCAGTTTCTTTATTATTTCAAATTTTAGATATTCATATTTTTTATATGATTTGAATAAAAATACTTTGTTTTATTATAGTTGCAATAAAAATTTTAATTTTGTACTTATAAATTATTTAGATAACCTTGAATCTTACTTATTTTGGTTATACAAATAAGTAAACGTTTTAAAAATCTAAATAATAGATTAATTATTGTAATCAATGTCAAAAAGAAAATTTTAATTTTGTAATAATAAATTTAGATAACCTTGAATTGTACTTCTTTTGGTTATACGAAATAACTATTATAAACTTTGATTTTGTATTATATAAAAAAAAAATCACTATTTTTTAAAAAAAAAATTAAAATAAATTTTCAGCGACTTACATTAATATTAATATTCTGGTCATGTTTAGCATGGATGATTCTGATTAGATGATGATGAACACAAATTAGATGATGAATTAAAGAAGATTCTCTTAATTATTATTACCTCAACTTTTACGTATAGAAGGAAAATAACTATTTTTTCCTATTTTAGTATGATCACTATAAACACAAAAATTTATATTTTTCTTATGTATTTTTTATTATTTAAATTTTGACTATTACGTCCCTTCTCGGGCGCCAGTTAATGTTTGTTGGAATTAAAAAACGTTATTTGGGTTGTTTTCAATAAATTTTATTTTCACTATTATTGGTCATTAATTTATTTTACAGTATTTATTTATTTTACTATTTTAATTTTGACAAAATATAATATAAGTTTTACTTATCACTAATTTACTTTACAATAGTATTTATTTTACTATTTAAATTTTTGACAAAAGTTTTACTAATCACTGATTTATTTTACAGAATTATTTATTTTACTGTTAAGTTATTTATTTTACAGAATTATTTATTTTACTATTTTAATTTTGGAAAAATGTGATTTAAGTTTTACTGATCACTGATTTATTTTACAGAATTAATTATATTTTACTTTTTAATTCTTGACAAAAGTTTTACTGATCACTGATTTACTTTACAGAATTATTTATTTTACTGTTAAGTTATTTATTTTATTATTAAGTTATTTATTTTACAAAATTATTAATTTTTGTAAGATTTAATAATAAGATATATTTTGTAAGATTTAATTAAGTGATTTTTTTCATCACAATTTGTAATATTTTTGGAGTTGTCTGATTGAGCTAAAAAAAAAACTAATGACTTGGAAATAAGAATTGTAATTTTTAGGTTTGAATAGTTTTATGTGGGCGAAAAATAGATAAGAAGTTTTTCAAGTTCCTTAGTTTGAATGTGGGAAAAAATATAGTTTGGGATGCGATAGTTTCAAATTGCAATGCACTTCTGCAAATATAAATTATTAGCTTCTTAGAAATATTATAGAATATCCAAAAGGAATTTATGAAAAAAACAAAAGTTTTAGATTACAGTGCATTTGTGCAAATATAAATTAGGAATTAATTAGAAATAAGTAAAATATTATAGAGTAACCAGAAAGTGTGAGAATTTAAATGATATAAAGAATGATGGGTACAAATAATATTTTCTTGACTAAATAAAAAATGAATAAAGGAAGAAATATGAGAGGTTTGTTAACTTATAACTACGTGTGCATTAATTTCGGAAGGTGATTGGGCATGACGAAAAACGAAAAAAATCGTTCTACAGGAGGCCTCTAAAATAAGTTTTAATTTTAAATTAACCGATATTTTATTCTCTATCGAAAAGCTGAAGGTTTAAAAGCTACACCTGACGTACAAAAAAAGTTACAGGTCAAAATGTACCTGCAAATAAAAAAACACAAATTAACATATGTCACACATATCTAATCGACGCAATTGGATTTATATCACACCAATTGAAAGACTCTCAGGGCCGGTTCTAGTAGTTTTCTGTGTGTAGGCGCGATGCGAGTTTGCCGCCGCAAAAATAAAAAAATGTAATTTTTAAATAAAAAAAATAGATAAACACTGAATATCTGAACTTAATACATACATATACATATGTATTTGTATTTTAATAAGAAAATTTAACCAAAAACAAAATAAATAAAAATTCAAATAAAACAAATAATACTTAAAAGTGAATTTTTCTCGCTTTTAATTCTCCAAAATCCTTAAACCTTAACCAAATCTTCCATGTCTAATTGATAAGCAATTTCTTTTTCTATGGAAATCGTTGCTAGACCAACTAAACGATTTTGACACATCTGTGATCTCAGATATGATTTTATTATTTTCAGCTATGAAAAACTTCTTTCAGCACTAGCAACTGTGACCAGTAACGTAACGTATGCGAAGTGCTATCGACAGGTTGGGGGCTACTTCAACAAATTTAGACGTGTAAATATATATTTTAACACACTTTTTGGATCGATTTCCGAAGTAAAAAAAACATTTCATTTTTCTTGTTGAAATTGCCAAAAAAAAAAATAGAAAATGCCACCCTCCAAAAGTGCCGAGGTCGCCTACGTTTAAAACCGGACCTGAAGACTTTATAAGGTAAGTATATTTAATAGAGTTATCTCTTCAGAATTTTACCAGTCTGTCACTCTTTGTGCTTCTCATACCATGGCCGAATTTATCTATAAACTCTAAGCAAAACATGTACAATGCCGCCTTACGACTTTTTATATGATTCCACACCAGTCTAACATAAAATAATTAAAATAGTTTTCGAGAATAACGTGAAATATTTCAAAAACCTTATTGTAAAAACATAAAACACCACAAATCAAATTTGACAATAATATTGGTACAATTTGGAAAAGAGTATAGCTATATTTTCACGATTCTTTAAATTGCAATTTGTAAAGTAGAGATTTATTAAAATTTACTTTGATTGTTAGCAATTATAATTTACATTGATTTTACTATACATAATTCGCTGTTATAATTTAAATAAAAATAGCTATTTACATATTTCAGCCAATTGATAGTATCTAAACTTATTTCTGAATGTGAGAAGATTGCTGGAAGAATGGTTTCTTTAAATCGAAAAATTGCAACTAATGACATTTCTGTAGTTTCATTTCAAAAAGATGGAGAAGTAATTCAACTAAATATTATTGTGGACACTGTTATTAATTCAAAGCATGCACTCGAAGCTGTAAAAGGAAGTTATGAGGGTTCTATTCCTGATTTATATCCAATGAAACATACCATTTCTATTCCACGAAAACCTATTGCTACCTGCCGTAATAGTTTCCGTAAGTTAAAGAGAAATTTATATTAATTAAAAAATAAAATAAATGAACCACAAATTATAAGACTTGTTGTCTTACCATTTCTATTCCACGAAAACCTATTGCTACCTGCCGTAATAGTTTCCGTAAGTTGAAGAGAAATTTATATTAATTAAAAAATAAAATTAAATGAACCACAAATTATAAGACTTGTTGTCTAAGAATTTTTCCATTAAATATATATTTAATAATTTCAAAACATAAAATTTCTATTAACGTTTGAATATATTTCCATATCGATAAGTTAAAATTTATCGTTCTGGAAAAATCATACCCATAGTAGCGAATATAAATGGAAACTAACAACACATAACACAAAGAAAATAACCGAAAATGTACATATTATTACCATACACATCCAAATTTTCGTAAATCAATTCCAATATTAGCTGTAATATCAAAACATTGAGTAATATGAAATAACTAACAATTTTCTTTGTAATAGAATAGCATTCTGTTAGGTGTTCTAAATGAAATAGCTTATCTAAAATAAAATAGCTTGCAAAATAGATAGGTGGTAATTAATAATTTTTGTTCCAATTAGGGTTTTTCAAATATCGGTTTCTTTTTATAAATAGTACACACCTGCGAAACGAAGGACGCTTCCCTCCGCGCCCCGTTTTAAGCAAGCATCCCTCCGCACAACCAATGTTATAAATATGGAAATTAATTTTGTGATATTAAAAAAAACTAAACTTTAAAGCTTATTTAATTTATTGCTAGAATTTATTGGTGTCTTGTATTAGTTAGGAATTATTTCATTTTTAGGTAGTTAGTTAGTAAGGGAGGATTATATGCCCAACACTAGGCCACTAGTTGGCCCATAGGTATCCCCTTGAGTAACAACTATTTTCCCTTCTACTGCTCTTCAAGTAATTTTACAGATTAAAAAAATATAAATTTACAACAAATGTTATGACACATTTAAAAATAATTTTGTTTTATTGATCTCTTTAGAAAGAGAGAGATTAATATGACCTTTATGATTGTTAACTGATATAAACATTCTATTAATGGGTTCAAATTTCCCATAATTTGTACGGTGATAAGTTTCTCTAAATATGTTTTCTGACCCAAACCGTGTTCTACGATTAAAATGCGTATTAGCTTGGTTTTTAACATAATATGACCATTGAGAACCTGTAAAATGAAAAATATATCAGCTACTAATCTTCTTGATTCCAAAGTTTTGATTTGTAAAAGAATTAATCTGTTCCTGTATGGTGGCAAAATTAGTGGATTTGACCCATGTAAATTTCGTAAAGTATATCTTAGAATTTTTTTTTGAACTGCTTCAATTCTGGCTATGTGGTTGTTGTAGAAAGGAGACAAAACTTGACTTGCGTACTCAAGGTTAGGCTGTACTAGTGATGAGTATAAGGCTTTAAAGATATATGGATCATCAAATTTCTTAGACCATCTCTTAACGAAACCCAACATTGAGTTAGTTTTGCCTATTATGGTATTAAAATGATAATTAAAAGTCATTTTGTTAACAAACAGTACTCCCAAATCCTTAAAATGTGTGACTTTATTAATTGGTTTGTTGTCAAAGGTGTAATTAACAATGATTGATGCAGTACGGCGAGTATAGCTTATCAATATTTAATAATAAATAGTTAAAGTTACACCAACATTTAAAAGAATCTAGATCATTCTGGATTGTGCTAGCATCCAAAGTCGAAGTGATTTTCTTGTAGATTTTCATGTCATCTGCATAGATCCCCAGTTTACTATTCTTGATGTAATACATTTGATTAAGAAGTCGGGAAAACACAATTTTTTTAATTTAAAACATATTACACTGTGAGGTAACAGATCAAAAGCTTTTCTTAAATCAGTGTAAATTACGTCTGTTTGGTACCCAGCCTCCATATTATTTAAGAATAAATAATATTCTACTAAATTGGTAACAGTAGATCTTTTTTTTCATAAAAGCATGCTGATTGGGCATCAAGAATCCAGAGCAATAACTATAGATCGAATCATAAATCATGGGTTCAAATAATTTAGAAATGCTTGAAAGTTTAGCAATATGTCTATAGTTACAAACATCATTTTTTGAATCTTTTTATTGCACAGGTCTAATATATAAAAATCTGGAAAGTGTCAACTATTTAAAGATTCGGTGAATAAAATTTGTAATGGCATTGATAGAGAATTTGCACAGTTTCTCAGGATAATTTCTGTTACATTATCTGGACCAGGTGAAGTATCATTATTAAATTTTTCTAGATACTGCCTTACCTGTGAAACTGAAAAATTGATTGATGGTAATGTAATCTCAGGATAACTGTGCATGTCATTTAAGGTATGTCCTTTATAAGACATAAATTTAGTTTATTGTTCCCACTTCCTTTTATAATTAACAAATTTCATGTAATTCCGTAAATTCGTGATATGCTTCAGAATTTTTGAATTTTAAATATTTCTTCCATGCCCTATTTTTTTGTTTCTGAGCTTTTTTAAGTCGTGATTGTACCAAATTGGGCTTGAACCCAAGTCTCTTTCACAAATTCTTGGTATATACATGCTAAATCCATGTAATAGGATATCATAAAATATGCTCACTGCATCAACAATATCATGATTTAAAAACAATGTATCAAAGTCAATTGATTCCAGAAAACTGTTTAACCCTCTGAAGTTCGCCTTAGCAAAGTTATATCGGTAAGATATATTTGGTGAACAATCAGTAGGACTATTATAACAGTATGTGAAGCTAATAGGAGGGTGAATTATACCCACCGACATTCTCAGGTTACTCCTATTCTGCGATAAAAGCTGCTTTGTTCTTTTAAGGTTCTTCTCTGGCCAAAAACCTTTAGTCACCTGACAGGTGTTAGTATTGACCCATATTTCCCCTACTTATCCGGAATTCTGTCAATCTCTTTCTTCACCACTCCCAGTGGAACAAGAATTGATTCATCAGCGACCACTATATCCTTCTCAGAACCTTTCCTAGCCAGTTCATCGGCTTGCTCGTTCCCATATATGTCACGATGACCGGGTACCCAACATAGTTTTACCGTGCTTATCCTACAGAGTGTCTGAAGCACATCTCTGCATCTCCTAATCAAGCTTGATTTGGTTACAGTTGAATCAAGCGCCTTGATAGCAGCCTGACTGTCGACGTAGATGATATCACCTTCGTCGTTGCTGATGCTGCATGTACTATAGCTAGCACATGCGCCTGAAACACACTGCTGTGGTTTGGCAACCTTACTGATTTCTATATATTTAGCTGTTCAGAGAAGACACCCGCACCAGTTCCGCTGGCTGTCTTCGACCCATCCGTAAATATAGCAATCCTCTTCTCCGGAATGACAAAATATCCGCCCCATTCATCCCTTGTGATGTAGAGCCAGTATATGGCTGGTGTAGAGCCAGTATGAAATGTTGTCTTTTTCACCCTCTCAACATTTTTATTCCAATTCAGTTTGGAATCCAGTATTATTATTCCTAGGTGTCAGCACCACTCCGTTCAGCATTGGTAGATTAAAAACTGGGATCTTCCTTTTCCTGGCGAAAAGAACTAGTTCCGTCTTGGCTGGATTTACTGATAGCCCACAGCTATCAGTCCACCTCATTACTATGCTGAGGCCCGTAGCCATCAACATCGTGATAGTGTCCAGAAATTTCACACTTACGAGGATCACAAGGTCTTCCGCATATGCGATAACCTTGTACCCTTTCCTCTCTAACTCCTTCAAAACAATGTGCATTACCAGCAGCCACATAAATGGTGATAACACTCCTCCCTGTGGTGTGCCTCTGGTGACAGATAAACTTACCTCGCTAGTAAGTTTATCTGTCACCTCGCTAGTAAGTTTATCTGTCACCAGCTTGACATTGTTTCTTGTCTTCAGCATCTGGCCAATCCAGATTGTAGCTCCTCTATTCACGCCTGTACCACTCAGCGCCTTCTCAATAGTATCAGTCTTAACATTGGAAAGAGAGGTCGGTAGAAACGCCACTCCATAATACGGTGACACAAATTGAAACGTCACTGAATCATAAGGAGTAATCTTATTCGCACAAGCCACTATTTTATACCCCTTCTCAGATCCTGCACCATCGAATTGAATTTCTTCCGCTGACCCGGAGGCGAAATATTCAATAAGCGCATCCTGGATTTTCAATCTTAAACCATTGGTCGCTCTTGAACTTCCCTTCCGGGGAGCCCTCGTTCACAATGGGAACATGCAACTCATTAACTAAACCTTTTGTCTTCTTAGAGGTCTTCGGTATCAAGTTGTCGTCAGATCTACCTCTCTTCTTCACGTACTGTTCCTTAGCTACCGCGGCTTTCCTGCGGTGGGCTTTAGTGCAGTACGTAATTTGTTGTCACTATCATCTTTCTCCCTAGTCTGTTTAGATGCACAGGATCGAGATGCCTTAACAACTCGTCTATCACCAGCCTCCCTAGTCCTTTGATCAGACCTTTTATGGGAACATAAAACCACCGGAGGTTGATGACAACGGATTCGACTTCTTAATGTCAGCCTCCCTTGTCTGCTTACCAGACGCTTTAGACCTTTAGAGGTTGACGGTTTCACCAGTTCTTTCAGTTCAACTGACTCAACTATGTGCCTGGCTTCGACAAGTTTTTCCTTGTCCCAGGCACTTAGTTCTGTTGGATCCTTCAGCGACAGTTTGTGCAACTGTCTTCTAGCGCTTCGTATTCTGTTGAGCCCATCTTTTCTCATGTTCTTTGATTGAACGAGTGCGGATTGATCTTCCGGAACGTCTCAGTTGGCTTGGTGCTGGAGCCAGCCTTCCCAACTTCTTTCTCTTTTGGGTCTTCCAGATTGATGATGGTCTTGTTACCATCAGCTTCTATGTCGGAACTAGAATCCGAAAGACCTCCCAACTCTAGATTATCCAAGCCTAGAGTTGTAGACGAGGATTGCGACAATGCTCGCAATTCACCATCCAAGTCAAAATCAGTAGCATTGGTACGTGCATCAAGGTCTGTTTCCACCCTCATGCACGGTCCTACTGGCGAGTTAGATCCTTCCAGATCCAAGCATTCGCCGCCTGTCGTAGGTACAGACGACACTTGTGTTGACATCCCAACACACGGTTTATCCTTGTGGCCTTTTCGGCATGGTTGGACCTGCCAGATACTGTACAGAGCTACAGTATCCGCCGACATCGCCCACTTTGCTCATCGATCCTACTTAAGCCCCACCACCGCGTCAAGGTTGAATCCCCGGGGGTTATTTCATTTTTAGTAGGAGTTATTTTATTAGAAGCAAAGATTTTATAATAAAATAAGATTGTCAGAGACCCCTTTTTTTTAATTAAAAACGAGATGGTACTCCAGAGTATGGTATTAATACGGTTTGGATACAGATATTTCACAATTTGTGTCAAGCATTATAGCTACAAAATTGCAATTATTTATTTCAGTTTTTATACGCTTCATTTGAATGTTATGTATACTATTGATTAAATTATTTTGAAATCCTATTCGATATTCCAGAAAAAACAGTAGCAGTATTAAAATGGTTTGATAGAGATTCATCATACCTTTCTAATAAATTCAACAACTCTACATAATTACCACGATTATCAGAAGTAATCGATTCATCATGACCACGAAAAGCGATTTCTTGCAATCCTAATAAACAAACTGAATATACAAATCGTTTCTTTATGTTACGGTTCTTTGTAACAACATTATTGTACTGGATTACAGAAGATCTTTTTTAGCTGATAATCTATTCGAACTTGACCAAAAGATATCATGGATACAGTTGAATTGATATTAGTTATAGTTTTTTAATGTTTAGTTGCGGCAGCATGAACATGATTTAAATCATCATAACCCGTTGTTGTCCACAAAAAAAAAAAAAAAATAATTTATAGGAAATAGGGTAAAGATATTGGTTGTAGAGCATAATTTTTTATTGCCAATATTTTGAAGTTTTTTATTTACTTTTTTTTTTATTTGCTGATAACAAGAAATCAGTAGGGTGTGGTCCGCACCTAGAGCACTTTAGACCACACGCCACTGACTGATTAAAATTTTTAAGCGGGGTGGATAATAGCCATTATAATTTCTTTGAACATTAACCATATTATTACGAATATAAAAATTTAAGAGAAAAGCATAGTATTCGTTAACATATATAATAGTATGGTATTGTACAGAAATTTGTTTGGCAATTGAATCAACATGGTTAGTCCAATTGAATTTTTCATCAACTTAAAGACCTAAATACTTATTAAAGTGACTACAGTTTATTCTTCAGTCATTTTAATTTTTGAAGCTAAAATTCATGAATAATATTTTGGCAATAATGTCCTTAACATATCGATCGTATGATCATAGATTATAATGAAAATTCTAAAGCTATTTGATTATGTTTAAGTATTAAGTCTTCATTTACATGGGTTACCTGTTTAAATAATTTGTTTCTTTGATTTCTCAGAGAACGTAGGTTCCGAAAGTTCAGAGCCAAGGTTCCGAAAGTTTATTTTCTTATTCATATTGATTCTCGGAAAGAATATTTCAATTATCTCAGTAATATTTTCGTAAAAAAGCGAAACAGCTTTGTCAAGGTTATTGATTGATAAAATATACGTCCAGTTTATAGTAGAAATTAATATTTATGAAATCAGCATTTAAAAAATCGTATTTAATTGATTTACACGACTTTTTATTCAAAATAACTTTCATTATAATTATCATTATTATTATAATTATTACTGAACTACATATGAAAAATAAAAAAACGATCAATCAAATTCAATCTTGTATTATATAGAGTTCGGTGACAAATGTGCACACGAAAATTACACATAGACATAAATGCGTACTCAAAAAATCGGAACAAGGAAAAATCCGAACACACAAAAATTCGCACACAGAAAACCCGCACTTGGAAAGAATTAAAGATCTATATAGGAATTATGTATAGCTAAATAAATAATTAAAATTAAATTCGAAGATGCAATCACAAACCCCAAAAAATGTTCAAATTGTTCTGTTTAATATTTTACGTTAGTCAATCTGTCCCTCCAAGATATCATAAGCATTTTCCAATAGGTCCATATTTCAAAAGCATCCATTTTCTTCGTGTCTCTTTTGTTCATGGTCTATGCTTCTGAATCATAATATTGTGTATCAAAAATAACATTTTAACAACTTTAGCTTAAGGAATAAATTTATCTCATTTTTATAAAAAGCTCTTAACATATTTTTAAAAGTTGCTGTGGCTTGCTCGATTCGTGACCCAATTTCGCGATCAATCCCCATTTCTCTTCTAACTTTCATTGCTCAACTGTTGATATCCTATAATTAAATACTTCTTTTTTTTATTGTACATTTTTAAACCATATTCCATGCAATATATGTTCACTTCTTCCAGCATCTTCCGTAGACCATCGTCTTTCAGCCAACAGAATTGTATCATCTACAAACCTTATGTTGTATATAAGCTCACCGAATTTTAAACCTATTCCTAAACTGTTCCGAGCCTCAATGAAAATCAAGTCTGCATACGTGTTGAATAGCGTAGGTAATAGAATACAGCCTCGCCTAACTCTCTTCATTAGTGGCAACTCTTCCCACTCTAACTCTTCCAGTTCTAACTTCAGCAGTCTGGTTCCAGTATAAATATTTAATTATACTTGGTTGGTGGGTTAGAATGGAGGAAGATCACAGAGACCTTCACGTACCAAGGACCACATGGACCCGTTGTACTCCCACTGGCGTACAAAACATATTTTTTTAAAGAACGTCAACCAATCCTATTTTTTCATAAAAGCCATCAAATTTTCGAGATTTATTTCTCCAGGCTTAAAAAGACTTGTCATAAAATTACAAAAATTTAAATCTCATGTGCCTGACAGCTGGACAATGACACAAAATATGCTTCCATGTAAATTTTCGAGAAGTAGCTGTTCAGCTGCATATGAGATTGCAGCTATTTCAGCTTGAAAAATTGTAGAGTTCTGGCTAACTTTCAAACTTAGAGCAATGTCTAAATGCTCTGAGAAAATACCAGCACCGCAACCTTCATTCGTTTTCGAACCATCCGTAAAAGCTACAATATCGTTTCGAGGAATAGGAGTACCATTTTCCCACTCTTCTCTTGACGGTAATCTTATATTATATTTTTACCCAATTTTTTTTTCTTCGATTTGGTAATCACAATCTGTTTGTGTATCCCATCCAGCTGTAGTTAATATTTCCATAATACGTGTATGACGTATTTGTGTATCTGTGATAATCAAATTTCTGTTTAGTTTAAGTCTAATTCCAGAGTTAGCTGGCACTCTTTTAACTTATATTGAGAATTCTTTCCAAGGCTTTTGTTGGCGTACTGCGAATCGCCCCCGTAATACCAATACAGCAATGACCTTGAACCTTCTCAAAAATTTTCAATTTGACTTTTTTGGGATCTGGAGTATCTCCTTATTCTAGAGAAGAGACATAATTCTGTCTTCGCCGGGTTTATTTTAAATCGGTACCTTGTCGCCTAGCAACTGACAATGGAGGACGCACTTTGAATAAGCAGTGTAATTTAAAATTTACATGTGACCAGTATAGGCAAATCATCGGCATAACAGTCGATATGGTAACCCGCATTTGATAATTCATGTAGTATATCATCCATGACTAAAAGATACAGAAATGGGGACAGAATACCCACTTGGATGGCACCATTATGTCATGCCCGACGCGTGAAGGGTGCCGAATTTAGCTTTAACTTTCCTATTTCCAAGCAAAAAAGAGATCCAGTTCAGAAGAGTTAGATCTACTCCTTTCTTTCTTAGAGCCTCCACAATGGCTTCTCTTTAACGTTATTAAACACCCCCTCAATGTCGAGTAACATTCCCAAAGTTGCATTTTTTTGTGTAAATTCGTTTTCAATAATATGGACCGTTTTATGTAGTGCAGAATCAACTGATTTGCCTTTACAATAGGCATGTTGATTCTAAGAGTGTGTGTAGTTTGGTATTCTCAATCTCAGCTATCTAATTGTTGCTTAAAAAACTTCCACGATTCTCTTCTGGCATTCCTACAAGATTTCTTAATTTAACGAAGAGCAGACTTGTAATAACTGATAACTGACTGGGAAGTTTCTAAATTTAGTTTCTAAATATTTAGTTTATAAATTATTATTTCTAGCTCTATTAAAGAGACTTCTAACTTTTCCTTAGATTCAGAATTTGCCATGTCATCCAGGGTTGTTTTAGTTTGCTACACTTTTTAGTAGACAAGCCATATCAAAATCCCCTATCAGCGAATTTGTGAGGTTTTTTACTTGACATTCGATTACTTCTTATTTAATAGCTCTCTTGGAGAATCTGATTTTGTTAGTCTAAAATTTAGTTCCTCTTTATACTGTTGCCAGTTTGTCTTTTGAGGGTTTCTAAAAATTCACTACATTGGGTGGGAGACCTAGTTCAAAACATATGCAAGAATGATCTGAAAAAGATGGTTCATCAAATGCGCGTTACAGTCACAACCAATTATCAATTCCCTTTTCTGGTTCATCGCATATTCCACAAGATTCATCATATCCTGAGATGGCTGAGCATATGGTGAGTCATAAGGGAGGTAGCAAGATGAAAAAAGTATCTTCTTGCAAAATTCAAAATAACAGTAACAGTCATTATGCTTGTCCGAGTAATAAAATTCAAATGATCACATTTTTTCGCAATTATACAAGTTCTGGACCTACCTTCACCTGTCGACCTTAGTCTATATATGCTGCGCTATATATGCTGCACCCCTAAGTAGGTGCTCATTCTGTTTGTTCGTAGCCGCCCAGCTACGATAAAAGTTTGCTTGGATTACCTTCATACAATAGTTGAGAGATTACTTTCTTCTTTTGGTAGAGTCTGCCTTCCGACGTTATCTGTACCTGTGAAAATTATTGTGGAGTTGGCATCGTCAAGGTATCTTCAAAATCTGGTGAAATCTGTGAAGTTGCCATATCCAATTCATTTACCGTCCTTAATAAGAAATCCAGATCTTCGATTTCCTTATTAGGTTTGGTTTCATCAGCCTTACCAACACGTTGTTTAAATTAGCAAATAAAAGACTGTATACATGGACATATGAAGATCGTAAAAAATGTGGTTTAGTATAAGGCATTTGTTTTGTTTGCGCTAGAAAAGGGCATACCATGAAAACTTGTTCGGTCAGAAAAGGTGGTAATAGTCGTTTGCACCCTTAATTTCGAAAACCAATAACAACTGAAACACGAAACGAAAATGAAGACAAAATTAGAAATTTTCACTGTAACTCTGAAATTGACAACATTTTATATAAAATTTTACCAGTTACTTTACACAATGGTAAGATTCAACTAGATACCTACGCATTTTTAGATAGTGGTTTTGCGTTTACAATGATGGACTCTACTGTAGCTGAAATAATGCATATTAAAGGTACTAAAGAAATTTTTTGTTACAGTTATTCAGATGAAACTGTCAGGGTGGAAGAAAATTCAATGCGTATTGACATCGAAATTTCTGCTAAACCGAATTCAAAGAAATTCAAATTAAAAGACGTTAGAACGGTTGATAAGTTGGATCTTCCAGAACAATCGTTAAATATGCGACAGTTATCACAAAAATGTGATGAATTACGTAAAAGTGATATACCAGACTTACATAATACAAAACCTACTATTTTGATTGGACTACAACATGCACAATTAATGACACCTAGTGAAACAATAGAAAGCAATGGTTTAGTTGCACATAAGACTAAACTTGGTTGGTCAGTTTTTGGTCCCATATCAAAAAATCATAATAATATACATAAAATATTTCGAATTTGTGAGGTTTGTGAGAACAACGACCAAAATTTACATAATGCTGTTAAATCATTTTTCACTACTGAGAATGTTGGTGTAAAATCGTTGGCAACACCAAAACACAGTGAAGATGCAACAGCTGAAAAAATTATTAAAGAAACTACCATATTTGATGGTGAAAATATCAGACAGGTTTGTTGTGGCGTCAGAAAGATGTGAAACTTCCAAATAGTTATAATACAGCAGTAAATAGATTGCTGTGCACTGAAAGAAAAATTTTGAGGAATGCGGAATGGACTTCATCAAAGGTACAATTTAGAAATATTAGAATTTGTAAATAAAGGTTATGCTAAGAAATTAACTGAAGAAGAAAAAAATATTAAAAGTCTAAAACCTGGTATTTACCTCACTTTAATGTAGTAAACCCTAATAAACCTCAAAAGTTCCGAATCGTATTTGACGCAGTGCAAAAAACAAACGGTGTTTCATTAAATTCTGCGTTATTGATTGGTCCCGATTTGTATGCTTCAATGCTTAATATTTTAATTCAATTTCGTCTATTTCCAGTAGCTATATGTGCAGATATTAAAGAGATGTTTCAACAAATTAAAATACAACCAGATCAACATGCGCAAAGATTTCTATGGCGTAATTGCGACAAAAACAAAATTCCCGATCAATTTGTTCTTCAAGTTATGATGTTTGGTGCTACGTGTAGTCCTACATTGGATCACACAATTAAAAGTATGAACGCTATGAAATTTCAAGAAATATATCCGGTGGCAGCAGATGCAATAATAAAGAAACATTTTGTAGACGACTATCTTGAATGTTTTCCTGATGAGCAAACAGCTGTAAAAATATGTCAACAGGTAAAAAATATTCATCTTGCTGGTGGGTTTGAATTGAGAAATTGGGTTTCCAATTCACATAAAATTTTAAAAGAAATAGCTGGCGATGAATGTGCAACAAAAGTGATAAGTATGGATATGACCGCTGAAAAAGATTATTATAAAATCCTTGGAATGTTCTGGCTAGTTAAAGATGATGTTTTTACTTTTAAACTAAGTAAAGAAAAGATTCCTGAAGATATTCGAAACTTTACAAAGATACCGACAAAAAGAGAATTATTGAGAATAGTGATGTCTATTTTTGATATTTATGGAATTATATTATTCAAGCTAAAGTTATTTTACAGGAATTATGGGTGGAAGGAATCAGCTGGGATACACCTTTAGCAGAATCTAGTTTCAAAAAATGGAAAGCATGGTTTACATATTTGAGTGAAATTGAAAAGATAAGAATACCAAAATGTTTTTTACCAAATTTGAAAAGTATGATGCAAATTCAATTACACACATTCTGTGATGCGTCCGAACTAGCATATGCTGCCGTCACATATTTAAGATTTATTTCGTTCGACGGTTCACCAAAAATAGTGTTAGTTGGTTCAAAAACAAAAGTGGCACCAACAAAGCATTTAACAGTACCACGGCTAGAGTTGCAAGCTGCATTAATTGGGGCTAGATTTACTGAAACTGTGAGAAAGGCATTAGAAGTTATTCAGATTGGTGAAATTATTTTTTGGTCAGATTCTAAAACAGTTCTAAACTGGATAAGTCCTAATCATAGAATTTACAAGCAATGGTTAGCTGCAAGAGTCAGTGAAATATTAGATACTACCACAGTGACCCAATGGAGATATGTGAATACAATACAGAATATAGCTGATGAAGCAAGGAAATGGGTAAAACCTCCGTCAGCTGATACAAATAATAGATGGTTCCGTGGTCCAGCATTTTTGAGTGAACCAGAAAGTAATTGGCCAAAACAAAGTCACGTTAAAGCTGTTGAAGAGAAAGAAATAAAAATTGTACATAAAGTAAATATTATAAAAACAATTCAAAATCTCGATAACTAATTTGGAATGATCAAGGAAAAAAGATTTTTACAGTACAATCGCTTACTGAGGACAATGGCTTGAATATTTAAGTTGTTTTCATCAGAAAAATGTGCTGAACCATCAATTCGACATATCGAAAAGGCAAAATTGTTTATAATTCAAAAAGCTCAATGGGATGTCTATAAAGAAGCGGTTATTGTTATTACATTAAAGAAAAATAAAAGACTTGACAATTCTGATGAACTTCATTCACTAGTTCCTTTTTTGGACACAAATAATATTATGCGTTTAGATGGTAGACTAAAAAACGCTCCGTATTTAGATTACGATATAAAATTTCCAATGATATTGCCGAAAAATCATATTACCAAATTAATAGTACGATTACAACATATAAAATTTGCACATCAAATGCAAGAAGCGATTGTTAAAGAGTTACGAAAAAGTTTTTGGATACCCAATGTAAGAAGTTTGGTAAAGAATGTAAAAAGTAATTGCGGAAAATATCAGCTACGATGTAACATGCCAGCACCGCCATACATGGCAAGTTTACCAGCAGCTAGAGTCGCACAAAGAATTAAACCACTTTGGTTCACATTTCTAGATTATTTTGGGCCGATACAAATTAAGTTTGGTAGAAACTTACATAAAAGGTGGTGCGCTTTATAAACGTGCTTAACAACACGAGCAAACACGTTGGATTTGGTATACGCATTAATCTCTGAATCAGCTATTATGAGCATAGAAAATGTTATGTATCGTAGAGGTGAAATTAGAGAAATTTATAGCGACTGCGCAACGACTTTTAAAGATGCCAGCAAAGAATTACAAGAAGCAATAAAAGAATTTAACAATAACGACATTGCTGCAAGAATGGCAGTTAGAGGAGTCGAATGGAAGTTTTCACCACCAGCTAGTCCACATATGAATGGTGCCGTCGAACGAATGGTAAGAACCGTGAAAAGTGTTTACAAATCAATGTTAATAAGCGACCATCCCAGCGAAGATGTACTTAATCATTTACTATATGCACCGGAACACATAGTCAATAGTAGGCATTTAAATTATTGCACTATTGAACGTGGATCAGACGAAATACTAACCGCAAATCATTTTTTAATTGGTCATAGTAGCAACTTACCAACACCAGATCCCGCAAAAAATATTGGTCGTCGTAAACAATGGGCATATGTGCAAAATATGAAAGAACTTTTTTGGCGTCGCTTTATTGACGTATATTTACCAACGTTAAATAAACGAACAAAGTGGCAAAACAAAGTCCGGCCTATACAAGTTGGAGATATGGTTTTAATTATCGATGATCAACAGCAACGGTATAATTGGAGAAAAGGTATTGTTGATGAGGTATACATAGGTAAGGATAATACTATTCGTTAAGCTAGAGTTAAAACTGATGCAGCACATTTAGTAAGACCAGTGGTAAAATTAATAATTTTAAATTTGGAGATGGAGGAAAAACAATAATTTAGTAAATCAATAAATTTGAAATAAACTTAATGGCTGTAATCTTGATGTATAAAAAGAAAAAAATTCTTGTTATATTACTGGATTTTGGAATAATCCATTCAATTTGATTGTAATCACCATCTTCGATTATCTTTAGCCGTGGCTCTGGTTCAGTTAAATTTTTACTATAATGTGATAAACCAAATTGTGCAATTTGTGTTGGATAAAAATATCCGTGTTTTTTTCATTGTGTATTAATTGGTTTTGGTACATCCTCAGCAGCAATAACACATTTTACACGATCTCGAACTTCTACATTATAATTTTCAAAATACATAAAAAGTCCTCTTGGATCATAACGTCCTTTAGGTATATTAATTTTTGAATTACTATGTGACCAATTAAATTTGTTAGTCTGGATTGAAAATCCTATCACGAAAATGGACTCTACAAACAGATGAGCAACCAGTTGGCTACCAATCTGCTCTGTGTATAGCATTAATCCATTTTTGCCTCATTTCAACATTTTTTGGGACACTAAATGTTGAAACAATTTCAGATGTTGAAAAGTAATTGGATTTGCAACCTGGCACAACGCAATTACGAGGCATTGTCTTTATTGCACAAATAAAAAATTTAATTATAAAATAAAACTATTTATTGGAATAAATTTTTTTTCTATGTTTGTAAACAAAAACAACGCCGATGTTGTGCTTTTTGTTTACAATAAATTCACTTTAAAACTGCAAAATCGTAATATTATTTTATATTGCACTTATTTGCACTCATTTTAATTACATTTATTTATTTTTTAAATTAAATTTTCCGCGATATTATATTAGTAATTTTATTTTTTATTTGAGACGTCAAAAATATTAATTGTATTGACCGGCCATTTTAATGAAACTGTCGGACTACCACAAAAATTCTCTAAATTTATGTACACGGCTTGTAGGAACTAACACTATCGAAGGTTTTGGTTATACCACATTAAGGCGCTCGTTATAATCGTTCAGGAACTTTATACGAAAAACGGTCTGTCACAAAAAAAGTGGAAAAAGTGAAATTTCTGATTGCTTTTTCGGTTTGATGTGTATAACCCAACGAATTAGAAATATATGGAAAATAAATGAAGCCTGCCTGGGTATATTCCTCTCTTTCTTAGCTCGTCAAATTGTCAAATTTTATATTTGACAAATCAGGGACAGATTAAGTTTTCGTCCAATTGAGGCTGGCTCCTAAATATATGCAAACATACAATTTAAATTGCTTTATTATAATATTTGTATTATTTTCATGAATTTCATAAGTTTTAAGAAAATACAACATAAGTTTCTTAAGTTTTAAGTAAATGTTTTATTTAAATATATTATTTTAGATATTTTTATTGTAAATTGTAATATATTGTTAAAAAAAATAGAACATTTATAAAACTTGGAACTATAATGAAACTTAATACCTACAATTTATGAATTAAAATGAATTAATTTAGTGAACTGGATTAAGTTAGCAATAACTGGAAATACTTCTTCGCCATAATTTTCCGCACCAATTTTAACAAAATCTTTAATATTTTCTGTATTATAATTGTATTGCTGAAATTTAAAAATAAAAAATTTATAAATATATAGACAAGTATTTTTAAAAATAACTAAATTTACTTTCGTTTGAGATTGGCATAGCATCTTGTGTAAAAAAATATTTATTTTGACCAAGCCTTTTCAGGTACTTGGGTTCAAAATGTTCAGAACATATTGTACTTCTTTCTGTAATGGAGTACTAATATTATAAATCCACTTCTGTTTAACACCCTTATCAAGTGGAAATCTATATAAAAAGAAAACAAATAAATTTACAATTAATAGAAATAAATTATTTTAAACTTAACAATAATTTAAAAATGACTCTTTGAATAAAAGCCGACCCTGTCATACAAAATATTAGCTGATCTAACCTAACATAATTATCTATCTTGAATTTAAGAAAAATGTAAAATTATCAATAAAAAAAAAACTTTTAGTAATTTTGTACAGTTATTCAGATAATTTGATTAATTATTAGGTAAAATTCAGTGAGATGATTAACTAATTAACATACCTGTGCATAGAAACCTTATTTTAATATTTATATGTTTGCAACAATACACCGCTTTTTCCTTACACATAAATTATAATTTTCACTCATTTTTAGTCTCTTCATAGTTTTTTTTAATTATTTAATTTCCCACTAATGTTTTTTAATTCAATAATATTTAATTTCACCAATTTTTTTAAAACACAACCGTCTGTTTACAAATTCTTAACCAAATTTCTTTTGACAATTCGACGAGCTAAGAAAGAGAACTACCAATTTCTTGGCTTCATAAACACTTTTTCGATTTTATGAAAAATCGTGTGAACCAGAAAGAGATAGAAAATTTGTGCTCCTTTCATAGTTTTCTAATTCGTTGGTAGAACCAATCAGAAAATTTAATCTGTCAAAATCATATAATATTATTTTGTGTAGATTAAAAAACCATTCAATCACATTTGACAATCAGCTGATACGAAAAAATAAAATTAGAAAAAAATTAAATTTTATTTTTTTCTTATAATTTTGAAATATAGAATCTTGTATTTAATAAAGAATGATAATTTGAAAAATTCTGCATCAACTAGTACGCTTTAATGCTAAAATATATTTTAAAGTACTGAATTGCAAAGAAAAACAAAAAGTCTTATTTTTCGGAACGATTATAACAAGCGCCTAGAGTGTGCGATACATTTTAAGGCGGAAGATTTTAAAAATCCTGATTATTTACGATGAAAATTATTATTAAGTGCAGCAGTTCCTTATAACCAGCTGGTAAGTATGTATTATATATTAGATTGAAATGTATATTAAATATATAACCAATTTTATACTTTTTATATTTTTAAGGGCCCAGTTTTATCAACAGGCTTACCTCAAAGGTGATGTGGACACGTCCTCGTATTATATAATAAATATATTATATAATACAATAGACTCAATATCATATTAATTTCATATTCAATTTATAAAAATATAATAATAAATTAAATTTTTAAATTGTGTTATATTTATTTTAATTGTTATTTATAAAATAAATAAAAAAAAAAAAAATTTGAGAATCATTTAAAAAAAAAAGCTTTCCTTAAATAAAAACAGCTTTTATACTCGGCCCATCATTTTTGGAGACGACACCCTGAAAGAATATATCTCTTCCCCCCACAAAAAAATCTACCATAAATTATATACTATTGCTGCTCCTGTATTCTATGCCCTAACTAAGGGGTAGACAAAGGAAAGACAGAACAGTAAAGTATATGTGTTGTTCTTTTTTAAATTATTTCACCCGAAATCACCACAGTAGCAATATTGAAATGCAAATTTTCAAAATTTTCAAAACGAGATTAATTTAGGTAGGATTTCAACTTTTGTAAAACAAGCTGGACCTTATTCCTCGGGTATAAGTTTAAAATATAAAAAAATAATTTTTCAGAATATTATTTATATACCATCTACATGAAAATCAACTCCGTATCCCACAATAATTGTATTTTAAAAAAGGTTGTAATTTCTTAATTTTCAAAATTAATATTGCTAATAAAATTGAGAATATTTGAAATTACGTCTTGTAACTTGGCACTTAGATATCAGATTGGAGTCTATCGCAATAATAACAAATTTATTCCCCCCCCCCCCTTCTCTACAGTCTAATTTCGTCTAAACGAAAATAAGTCGACAATTCTAGGTAGATAACAAGTCGGATATTAAGCACTCTGCCATAATTGACAGCATATATTTGTACTTAAAAAAAATATAATTTTTACTCAATTGAATTGAATATTTTATTTTATAGTTCACAGAGAAGATTGCTTATACTCAAATCCTCACACAATATTTTCGCATTGTGCCCCAGCTGAAGCAACTAATACTCATGGAACACATATATCACATCTTCAATTTCAGGCAAAAAACCTGATAAAAGCATTTGGTGTAGCCACTTCAAAAGCACGTGAGATGTACGGTGTAAGTTTACTTTTAAAAACAACAATATAAATATTTTAATGCTTATCTCAACACAGAAAATGATACAAGAATTACCTCAACCAGTAGTTGTACAAACTATTCAAACAGACGGCAAAACATTTCATTTTGGAATTTTTCAATTAAATACACTAGATCTGAATGGAATTCAAGGAACTAAAAATTATTGGTTTAGCACATCCAATATGGATTTATATAATTTATGCGGAAAAGCGACGGAAAAATCTGTTATAGATTGTTATAACAAAAAAATTTTATCCATAATGAGCATTTTTTATTGTAACTCTTAGTAAAAATATATTGTAGAACCTGTAAATAACAATTAAATTAATTAAGGTCCAATCGTAATGTAAGCGCAGATAGCCAAGACAAAACCAAGCGATACAATGCTGGCGGAAGAAAATTGTATATCTGTCAAAATAATATTTGAAGGCAAAATTAATAATTTTTTTCTGTGTTGTAGAGTAAAATATTTGGGAATGAATTCATTAGAAATTGTAAAAATTATCCAAACTGTTCATATAGTTAACGTTTACGAGTTGTATCAAAAAATTTTAAAACTTATAAAATTTAATTAAAATTTTTGCATCACATTACAACGTAGTCAAAAGGCCAATATTTCGACTTATGTATTGTAATTTTATGGCAATGGCGGTTAATATTCAACATTGTTCAATCTCGGCGGTAGCTTTTTTTTCTTGGCTTTCATTGATTTGCATAAGTTGAAAATGTTTTAATACTAGCGCTATCGCTCTCCGCTCCCATTACGTTTGAGCCTTTAAAGTGTCAATCCCACCAAAAACAGAAACAGAAACTTTTTTTTGTTTTTTTTTACTTTTCTGTTTAAGTTTTAACATTGCACACCCACCAAAAACCGAAACAGAAACAGAAAAACTATCTTTTTTGACAACCAAAACAGCAAATTTTTTTCATAATGTCATGGCTGCAAACGAAATTTGATAGAAATGTGCGTCTGCAAACTTCTGCAAACAGAAATTGAAACTTTGAAAAAAAAAGTTTCATTTTCTGTCCGATAAATTGAAAAACAGAAAAATGAAAAATGCGAATTCTGGAACAGAAAAAATATAAAATCGTTTTTTATAAAAATAAAGCGATTTGAAGCAATAAAAATAAATTAGACAACTGTTATTTGTTATTTTATTTTATTTTACAAATATTTTTAGCTGAAAAACCCTTTAAATTGGAAAATATCGTAAGTTTAAAAAATAAAAAAAAAAAAAAGTTTCTGTTTCTGTTTTTGGTGGGATTGACCCTTAAATCACAATTTGTTTCATTTCAGTTTATATACATCCAAATTGTGTGGATAATTTACTGATTGAGTTAAAATTACAATAAAATTTAATTTAGTTGTTTTCAGTAATTTTAAGCATCAAATCCGAACTTTTTTTTATTTGAAACTAAAAGATAATAAGTACATTACACATAATAAATTGCTACACATTAACTATACATAAGAAATTGTATAATAAGTTCGCTTTCAGAAACCGTTTTATATTGTTGTGATGATCTATTCTGTGGGTTTGAACATTATTTCTTTAATATCAAAATAATAACAAAATAATTTGATGTAAACCAGCGTTTCCTATGTACCACGGTGCTTTCACAATAGCACGCAATACTTTTGTTTCTAATGTGTGTTTGATGAACTGGATTCAGAACCCCTTGCTATCAAGAGTGAGAAATCAAGAAAATTTGATGCCTCCACAACGCCAGCTCGTGTTTGCTGAAAAACTATTTTGAATAATTATTTGAATTTTTGTGTGAATTATTTTTTTTTTGTACCATGTTGCGTTCTTAATTTCAGGGAAAAAATTTGCAAAGTAATTACCTTTTATCTTAGAGATTTGTTGGTATTTTATATTCTAGCTGTTCGTGATATTATTTTTAATTTTGTTAAAAGCATCTCGTTGTAAGCTTGAATAATGAGATGATTCCAGATTTTATTGAATCTATTCTGCAGTATCTACCATTTCATTTAACGTTATTCCAACATGTCCAGGCGTCCAAATAATGATAATTTCTTTAATTTTGGATTTGTTGGGGGTGTCATGAATCTTAGCGACTAAATATTTATGTCATTCTTACTAATTACGTGACAGCTGGCTAAGCTGTCAGTGAGTATAGCTAAATTTAAAACATTTTTTTTGGCTGGCTATTTCTATTGATCTTTTAAGGTAAAGACTTCAGCAGATTTTGTGAAGATAATTTGGTTTCAATTTTGTATCATAGATTGCGCATACTAGTATATAATTGTTTATTGATGCATCTGATGGCGTGAAGTTATTACTCCACAACGCCAGCTCGTGTTTGCTGAAAAGCTAATTTGATTAGTTATTTGATTTTTTGTGTGATTTTTTTTTTTTTTGTACAATGTACCAATTAGGTTGTATCACGTAAAACATTTGCAAAGTATTTATATTTTATCTTAGAGATTTGTTGTGCCAAAAGTGAACTACATTACCGCTAATGTGATGTGTTTACACATACCTCTAATGTGATATGTTTACCGCTACCTCTGCATTACTACTGGTAATTACTACTACTAAATCCTTCAACTCCTCGTGGAGCATAGGGCGTCAATAAAACATTTCCATCGGGTGCGGTTTCTGGCCAGTAATTTTATTTCTCCCCAGGTTTGACCAGAGTTGCTGATTTCTCTTTCTACGGTCCTCTTCCATGTAGTGTTTGGGCGACCTCTTGATCTGCTACCCTGTAGGTACCGGTCTAAGGCTTGACGACAAATTTCCTGCTGAGGTTGACGGAGTGTATGTCCTATCCACTTCCATTTTCTTCGCATTATTTCAGTGGCAACTGGTTCTTGGTGGCATCTGTTGTATAGCTCGGAATTGGATATAGTATTGGGCCGCCAGATTTTTAGAATTCGTCATAAACATCGGTTTATGAAGCTTTGAATTTTCTGGTTCAGGATATCTGTAGTTAGCCAAGTCTCACAACCGTATAAAAGGACTGATTTCACGTTTGAATTGAAATTTTGTATTTTGGTGTTAATACATATAGATGTTGAATTCCAGGTCTTTAATAGTTGAACAAAACCCCCTTTTGCCATGTTGATTCTTGAAAAGATGTCGTCTTTGGCTCCGCCATCGGTGGTTATGACGCTGCAAACTATGCCACACTCGTATCTCCCACATTTAAACAACTTAGAATGTTTTGACGGCTAGGATTAATTTTCATTGCCTTTGTTTTCGAAGTGTTGATTTTTAGCCCACCCTTTTTCGATTTGTTCGATAATTAACGTCAGTGTATTTATTTGGTCGATGCACGATCTGTTGTTGTTTTCTTAGTAATTCGTCTAGTTTTCCGTTGATACGGTCGATAGCTAGCTTCTGCGCTCTGGTTTTCGCTTCTTTATTTCGTTTTACAGTTCGCCGTTGTTCAACTTTTTCCTTGGCTGATTCATTCTTTCTTTTCCCTCGGCCGGAAGTCTAAAATTTTCTCGCTGGATTCATTAAAAACTGATTTAGCAACATTCCACGTAGATTCGATGTCAAGTTGTTCAGACAGGTTTACGCGATTGTAGGCTGTTTCAAGTTCGCTCACAAACCTGTTGCGGACATCAAGTTTTTTTAGTTTACCTACGTCAAAAATCTGTACGGTCTTGGTGGTGTTACTTCTGGTTACTGCGGCAATTTTTAACCGTATCTCTGCAATTAGAAGCTGATGGTCATCGGCGCCTCTTTTGACGCGAACGTCAAGCAGGGTGCTTCTCCAGTTTTTGCTAATACAAAAGTGATCAATTTGGTTTTGGGTGCTGCAATCTGGTGAGATCCAAGTGGTTTTATGGTACATATTGTATTTGAACAGGATACCTCCAATGACCAAACCGGCAGCAAAACATGCCTCTACGAGAAATTCTCCGTTCTCATTAATCGCGCCCATGTCATGTTTTCCCATAACTGATTCTAGGTTCGAGTTGTCAGAACCAACTTTTGCATTTATATAACCCATAAGTATTGAGATGTCTTTTTTACGGGTGCTGTTGATGGTGGGTACTAACTGGTTGCAGAATTCCTCTTTCGTTTCTAGATCGGCAAGTTCTGTGGGAGCATAAACTTGGATTATGGAGATGTTTCTAGCTCTTGCAAACAATTATTTTTTCGCTTACTGGTGTCCAATCTAGAAGCGATCTTGCTGCCCTTTTACTGAGATGGAATCCTACTCCATCCCTATGGATATCATGTTCGCTTCTGCCTGAGTATAAAAATTTTCACCTTTGTAAAGCTGATGTTCACCACAACCATTCCATCTGCATTCCCTAAGACCCAGAATTTCAATATTAAATTTTTTCAATTTTTAAGCTGCTTGTTGTAATTTTCGAGCTTCATATAAAGTGCACACGTTCTAAGTCCCTATACGTGTTTTCTCCTTAAAAGCAAAATGGTTGTACATCAATCAGTAAAAGATAATAAGTACATTACACATAATAAATTGCTACACATTAACTATACATAAGAAATTGTATAATAAGTTCGCTTTCAGAAACCGTTTTATATTGTTGTGATGATCTATTCTGTGGGTTTGAACATTATTTCTTTAATATCAAAATAATAACAAAATAATTTGATGTAAACCAGCGTTTCTTATGTACCACGGTGCTTTCACAATAGCACGCAATACTTTTGTTTCTAATGTGTGTTTGATGAACTGGATTCAGAACCCCTTGCTATCAAGAGTGAGAAATCAAGAAAATTTGATGCCTCCACAACGCCAGCTCGTGTTTGCTGAAAAACTATTTTGAATAATTATTTGAATTTTTGTGTGAATTATTTTTTTTTGTACCATGTTGCGTTCTTAATTTCAGGGAAAAAATTTGCAAAGTAATTACCTTTTATCTTAGAGATTTGTTGGTATTTTATATTCTAGCTGTTCGTGATATTATTTTAAATTTTGTTAAAAGCATCTCGTTGTAAGCTTGAATAATGAGATGATTCCAGATTTTATTGAATCTATTCTGCAGTATCTACCATTTCATTTAACGTTATTCCAACATGTCCAGGCGTCCAAATAATGATAATTTCTTTAATTTTGGATTTGTTGGGGGTGTCATGAATCTTAGCGACTAAATATTTATGTCATTTTTACTAATTACGTGACAGCTGGCTAAGCTGTCAGTGAGTATAGCTAAATTTAAAACATTTTTTTTGGCTGGCTATTTCTATTGATCTTTTAAGGTAAAGACTTCAGCAGATTTTGTGAAGATAATTTGGTTTCAATTTTGTATCATAGATTGCGCATACTAGTATATAATTGTTTATTGATGCATCTGATGGCGTGAAGTTATTACTCCACAACGCCAGCTCGTGTTTGCTGAAAAGCTAATTTGATTAGTTATTTGATTTTTTGTGTGATTTTTTTTTTTTTTTTTTGTACAATGTACCAATTAGGTTGTATCACGTAAAACATTTGCAAAGTATTTATATTTTATCTTAGAGATTTGTTGTGCCAAAAGTGAACTACATTACCGCTAATGTGATGTGTTTACACATACCTCTAATGTGATATGTTTACCGCTACCTCTGCATTACTACTGGTAATTACTACTACTAAATCCTTCAACTCCTCGTGGAGCATAGGGCGTCAATAAAACATTTCCATCGGGTGCGGTTTCTGGCCAGTAATTTTATTTCTCCCCAGGTTTGACCAGGGTTGCTGATTTCTCTTTCTACGGTCCTCTTCCATGTAGTGTTTGGGCGACCTCTTGATCTGCTACCCTGTAGGTACCGGTCTAAGGCTTGACGACAAATTTCCTGCTGAGGTTGACGGAGTGTATGTCCTATCCACTTCCATTTTCTTCGCATTATTTCAGTGGCAACTGGTTCTTGGTGGCATCTGTTGTATAGCTCGGAATTGGATATAGTATTGGGCCGCCAGATTTTTAGAATTCGTCATAAACATCGGTTTATGAAGCTTTGAATTTTCTGGTTCAGGATATCTGTAGTTAGCCAAGTCTCACAACCGTATAAAAGGACTGATTTCACGTTTGAATTGAAATTTTGTATTTTGGTGTTAATACATATAGATGTTGAATTCCAGGTCTTTAATAGTTGAACAAAACCCCCTTTTGCCATGTTGATTCTTGAAAAGATGTCGTCTTTGGCTCCGCCATCGGTGGTTATGACGCTGCAAACTATGCCACACTCGTATCTCCCACATTTAAACAACTTAGAATGTTTTGACGGCTAGGATTAATTTTCATTGCCTTTGTTTTCGAAGTGTTGATTTTTAGCCCACCCTTTTTCGATTTGTTCGATAATTAACGTCAGTGTATTTATTTGGTCGATGCACGATCTGTTGTTGTTTTCTTAGTAATTCGTCTAGTTTTCCGTTGATACGGTCGATAGCTAGCTTCTGCGCTCTGGTTTTCGCTTCTTCTTTATTTCGTTTTACAGTTCGCCGTTGTTCAACTTTTTCCTTGGCTGATTCATTCTTTCTTTTCCCTCGGCCGGAAGTCTAAAATTTTCTCGCTGGATTCATTAAAAACTGATTTAGCAACATTCCACGTAGATTCGATGTCAAGTTGTTCAGACAGGTTTACGCGATTGTAGGCTGTTTCAAGTTCGCTCACAAACCTGTTGCGGACATCAAGTTTTTTTAGTTTACCTACGTCAAAAATCTGTACGGTCTTGGTGGTGTTACTTCTGGTTACTGCGTCAAGCAGGGTGATTCTCCAGTTTTTGCTAATACAAAAGTGATCAATTTGGTTTTGGGTGCTGCAATCTGGTGAGATCCAAGTGGTTTTATGGTACATATTGTATTTGAACAGGATACCTCCAATGACCAAACCGGCAGCAAAACATGCCTCTACGAGAAATTCTCCGTTCTCATTAATCGCGCCCATGTCATGTTTTCCCATAACTGATTCTAGGTTCGAGTTGTCAGAACCAACTTTTGCATTTATATAACCCATAAGTATTGAGATGTCTTTTTTACGGGTGCTGTTGATGGTGGGTACTAACTGGTTGCAGAATTCCTCTTTCGTTTCTAGATCGGCAAGTTCTGTGGGAGCATAAACTTGGATTATGGAGATGTTTCTAGCTCTTGCAAACAATTATTTTTTCGCTTACTGGTGTCCAATCTAGAAGCGATCTTGCTGCCCTTTTACTGAGATGGAATCCTACTCCATCCCTATGGATATCATGTTCGCTTCTGCCTGAGTATAAAAATTTTCACCTTTGTAAAGCTGATGTTCACCACAACCATTCCATCTGCATTCCCTAAGACCCAGAATTTCAATATTAAATTTTTTCAATTTTTAAGCTGCTTGTTGTAATTTTCGAGCTTCATATAAAGTGCACACGTTCTAAGTCCCTATACGTGTTTTCTCCTTAAAAGCAAAATGGTTGTGCATTCCGATTTGTTTTTTCTACTTCGGTTTCTGTTATGAGTGAGTAATTGAGAATAGGAAGATTTGGTAGTGGATATTCGATTATTAGCTGCAGACAACAAACGTTGTGGTAAAATTTAAAGACGCTGAAGAAGAACAGCCAATTAAGGAAAATTTAAACAACCAATAAAATTAATTAAATAATTTTAAAAGCAGAATATTAATTGTTATTGTTATTAATATTTAGTTGTCAAATATATTTATACAGCTCTAAATAAATATTTATTATTATTATATTTAAAAAAATATGTTTTATTTGAAACGTAAATCCCATTTAAAAAAATAGAAGTCTGCTTTGTCGCACGGAATTCATACTAATTTCCGTGTGCATGTACATGAAAAAGTGTACTAGTTTCATATATATTAGAGAACGGAATTCATACTGTTTTTCCGCGTGAATCATATTTTATAGCTGTAAATTTATGTGCTTTCCGGTTGAAATGTATGTTGGGTAATTTCTTTAATTTTGGATTTTTTGGTTGTCATGATTCTTACAGACTACCCTCTAAACGATGCGAATCAAAAATGAACTCGCCGATATATGGGAAAGTTTAAATTTTATTCAACTTTTTGATTCATTTTGGATTCAATTGATGTTCCATGTTCGAAAAAAAAGTGATTCGCAAAATAGATTCATGAAAAAAAAAAATTATTATAAAATTATTTAGAAATAAAAAAAAATAATATATTGTTAATTTTATTTATATATTGATTTAATAAAAAAAAAAAAGAAAAATAGTTTACAAAAAATTCTGAATTTCAATTTTATTTGTTATTTTAAAGGAAAATTTGGTTGAACAAACATTTTTCACAAACTAATTATTTCAAAATACATGTTATTGTATAATAACCCAATAGCACGCAATACTTTTTTTCAGATTTGTGTTGATGAACTGGATCCAGAAACCTTGCTATGAAGAGTGAGAAATCTCAAGAAAATCTGATGACCTCAAGTTATTACTCCATAACGCACGCTCGTCTTTGCTGAAAGATAATTTGATTAATTATTTGTATTTTTGTGTGAATTCTTTTTTTTAGTACCATTAAATTAGCATTGTTAATTTGAGGGAAAGAATTTGCAAACTATTTACTCGTTATCTTAGACCTTTGTTGTGTTAAAAGTGAACTACACTCCCACTAATATGATGTGTGTACACATACCTATATAGTCTAGAGTGGTAAACACAAATGTATAAATTTATTCATTATATATAAAATTGAAAAAAAGTAATTGCAAACAATATTCATTGTTTAGAATTATGTATTACCGCTACCTGTGCATTACTACAGGAAATTGACCTGAAAATAATAATTTTACAAGTTGTTAAAAAAATGTAAAATATTTTATGTTTATATTGATTTTATTTTAATTTTAGATTCTTCAAAAATATATATAATGTAGTTTAGATAAATTTTTATTATTAGACTATTTTTTTGAAAATAACCGACAGAATAATAAATAAAAAAAGTTAAAATCACTGCATATGTCATTCTTTAATTTATTTTAGATGCTGCTTTGTAAAAATTTAAAGACGCTGAAAAAGAGCAGCCAATTAAGAAAATTTAAACAACTAATAAAATTAATTAAATAATTTTAAAAGCAGAATATTAATTTGTTATTGTTATTAATATTTAGTTGTCAAATATATTTATACAGCTCTAAATAAATATTTATTAATATTATATTTAAAAAAATATGTTTTATTTGAAACGTAAATCCCATTTAAAAAAATAGAAGTCTGCTTTGTCGCACGGAATTCATACTAATTTCCGTGTGCATGTACATGAAAAAGTGTACTAGTTTCATATATATTAGAGAACGGAATTCATACTGTTTTTCCGCGTGAATCATATTTTATAGCTGTAAAGTTATGTGCTTTCCGTGTGAAATGTATGTTGGGTAATTTCTTTAATTTTGGATTTTTTGGTTGTCATGATTCTTACAGGCTACCCTCTAAATCTAAACGATGCGAATCAAAAATGAACTCGCCGATATATGGGAAAGTTTAAATTTGATTCAACTTTTTGATTCATTTTGGATTCAATTGATGTTCCATGTTCGAAAAAAAAGTGATTCGCAAAATAGATTCATGAAAAAAAAAATTATTATAAAATTATTTAGAAATAAAAAAAAATAATATATTGTTAATTTTATTTATATATTGATTTAACAAAAAGAAAAAGAAAAATAGTTTACAAAAAATTCTGAATTTCAATTTTATTTGTTATTTTAAAGGAAAATTTGGTTGAACAAACATTTTTCACAAACTAATTATTTCAAAATACATGTTATTGTATAATAACCCAATAGCACGCAATACTTTTTTCAGATTTGGGTTGATGAATTGGATCCAGAAACCTTGCTATGAAGAGTGAGAAATCTCAAGAAAATCTGATGACCTCAAGTTATTACTCCATAACGCAGGCTCGTCTTTGCTGAAAGATAATTTGATTAATTATTTGTATTTTTGTGTGAATTCTTTTTTTAGTACCATTAAATTAGCATTGTTAATTTGAGGGAAAGAATTTGCAAACTATTTACTCGTTTTCTTAGAGCTTTGTTGTGCCAAAAGTGAACTACACTCCCACTAATCTGATGTGTGTACACATAGCTATAGTCTAGAGTGGTAAACACAAATGTATAAATTTATTCATTATATATAAAATTGAAAAAAAGTAATTGCAAACAATATTCATTGTTTAGAATTATGTATTACCGCTGTAAAGTTATGTGCTTTCCGTGTGAAATGTATGTTGGTAATTTCTTTAATTTTGGATTTTTTGGTTGTCATGATTCTTACAGACTACCCTCTAAACGATGCGAATCAAAAATGAACTCACCGATATATGGGAAAGTCTTAGATAATGGAACTAAGGATGTAGTACCTAGGAAAAAAATTGAAGATTTTTACGCATACTATTGCACTCACTTGTATATGTGTAAGTTTCTCCATTGACGTAGATTTATGGGGTCAGAATGGGGGCATAGTTACTGCTAATAGAAAAACAATTAATGTATCAAAAGCAAAAATGATATAATAATTTATTTAGTATGTATATTCTTCTATAATAAATGATAAGAAATTTAAAATAAATAAAAAAAATAATAATTATGGTTACGTTTTTTATATTTTCAATTTCCTTTCAATAAAATTAATTTTGTGAACTTAGATCTAATAGATTCTCTCTCTGAAATTTTCTTAGACATAAATAAATACCTAGTATTGAGGTATTTTTCAATATTTTATTTAACTAATAATGGAAAATGATCAATTTGGACATGTGATCTGTTTGAAAATTGACTTCATTTTATTTAGACAATTTATTTGATTTTTTTTAAAATATTGTGATCTTAAAATTGATATATCATTTTTTTCGAGAACATGTTCGAAAGCTCGAATCTCATTTTCAACCACTTTACATATTGAGTGGCGCCCGCTGAAAATTATATAACCGCACGCCAATGCCGCTGTACCCACATTGATATGATTGGTTGAAATCAATCTTGTTTATGTAAACAAAAAAAAAAATCTAACAATTATTGTAGAAATTATTAATATTTCTGACAAGAATAGACCTTACTTTTAAGGATTTACTTAAGATATTTTAAAAACATTCAGTTTATTAATTTTTTCACTAAAATATTTTCGGTTTTACAAATTTTCATCTAAAATTAAAAAAAAATTGACGTAAACAAACCGAATATCAGTGTGGAACTACAGAAGCAAAAAAACTAGATTTTTTTTAAAAATTATACCAGATGCTTAGGTTTTTTAAAAAAATGTATTGAAATAAATTTCTAGCTGTTACATTTTAAGGTATGTTGGCTACACTGAGCACATTTTTATCAGAGACAGAGACAACATTATTTCGCTTAAGTAGGGTACAGTCTTGAGGAGTGAAAGAACAAAATAAAACAGAAAAATCTTCAAAATGAAATTCACTTTATAGTGTAAAAACAAGCTACGTAGGGCATCCTTATAGCCCGAGCAGAATCAACGCAGAATACATACGCAGCCTACATAAGAAATGCCAAAAAAAGTTAAAATGTATGAAAATATATGAAACCGATTATAACAAACGCAGCCTACGCAGCCTCGTCGCAGAATCGAGAAAAAAGTTAACCAACTTTTAACTTTTAACTTTTTAATAGCAGGTAGAAAAATATTGTTAGTGTAAATTGGTAGGTAGAAAAATTTTTTCGCAGCAAAACTACTTTTGATTGCGTTCGGTAAATATTTTTTCTTATCTTCTAAGGGGAAAGTTTAAATTTGATTCAACTTTGTATCCCTGTGGGGCGGCAGTTAACTTTACCTGGTAGTAGGTGTAAAATACATAATACTTCGGTAATATGGATACAGCTACAGGAAAAAATACGGTTGGGATATCAACCACAGTGTCACTAGAATCCACGGCTAGTGGCGAGGGCTTGGCAAACTTCGAAAGGAAGGTTGCTAAGTCGCCAGTGGAAAAAACTTCTAAAAATCAAAACAAAAATAAATGTGCAATGGATATAAATCCATTTGTACGAAGTTCAAATATTATGAGATCGCCAGTGAAAAGTAAATCTTTGATTGACCTGGGCTCTGTTACTCCAGAATTATCACAAGGAAAAATGAATATACATCAGAGATCAATAGTTAACCTGCTATGCAACAACAACAACAAGCTAGAAGTAACACCCAAAAGAAAAATGTATTCAGAAGGTAATTTAACAGAAATAAATGATAAAATGGATTGTAACAGTGAGTATAAAATAAAAATAAAGTATTTGGAAGATGAACTCAAAGAAGCTAATAAAAAAATAAATAATTTACATGAGATTATTTTAGCGATGCAGCAGAATAATAATGCACAGTCAGGTAAACAACATGTACCAGTCAACGAAGTTGTAGCTAAGGAAACAGAATGGCTACTACAAGAACATAAAAAAAGGAAAACTTCTCATACAGACAAAGGGAATACAAAAAAATTACCATCTACATCTACAAAGAAAACTGTACCTAAAACTAAAAATAAATTAAACTTTAGCGAGTATTTCCCAAGTCCGCAAGAAGAATTTGTATCTCAGGATATGAAGACAAAAAAGTGCACCTCAAAATTAACACTTAATATGAATCAGAGAGAATCGCCGAAATATCAGAACAGATTTCAATTCCTGTCACCTAGTGTACAATCAGAACATAGTGTAGTATCGGATGTAGCATCTGAAGTAAATACTGATAAACATGATCAACATAGCGATGTAACTAATCCAACGCGTGAGAAATCGTCAGCACCAACACAAAAAACGGACCCAAGACCTCCACCAATAATTTTCAGTAACGTTAAAAATTACGCTGAACTAAACAAGGAATTAAGCAACAAAAAGTTAATCTATACAGCTAATATACTAAATACAAATCAGATTAAAATAAACGTTTCAACAGCGACTGACTACAGAGAATTAACAAGTTTTGCAAGTGCATCCAATTTAGAATGGCACTCATTCGAGAACAAACAGACGAGACCTGTAAGAGTAATGGCTAGGCACCTACACCCAACATGTGATCCAGAAGACATCAAAAGTGAACTTTTAGAAAGAAAATTCAAAATCATGAATGTAGTAAACAAATACATCAAAAAGAAAATAAATGGTAAAGAATATATCACCAATTATCCACTTTTCATGTTAACTTTTGACAACTCTGAAGACGTAAAAAATATATTTAATATAACACACATAAACCACATGAAAGTTAAAATAGAAGCTATTAGAAGCAATAATCAACTACCACAATGTAAACGTTGCCAGAGACACGAACATACACACAAATACTGCAATAGAGAACCGTGTTGTGTTAAATGCGCTGGTAATCATTTATCAACCACCTGTACAAAAAGCAAAGAACTACCGGCCAAATGTGCAAATTGCGGAGAAGCTCACCCTGCAAATTATAGGGGTTGTGCAATTGCAAAGGAATTGCAAAGAAGAAGGAATATACAATCGAATGCCAAAAAAGCCAGAAGTGCTCCTCCTAAAGACGTGAATAAGTTCGACAACGCTAAAAACTATATTAACCACAAAGTCATCGATGGTGTTTCATATGCGGAGGCAGCAAGGGAAGCTGATACAAAGCAAACAGAAGTACTTACTAACATCTACAAACTAATTAGTGCGCTAACCAACAGACTAGATAGGATTGAAAGTCACCTTCCTAGTACGCCAAAGACACGTCGTTTATAATGTCACGCCAACACCTAAAAATAGCCACGTGGAACGGGAACGGGATAAAAAACAAGACAAATAAACTGGAAGTATTCCTTAACACTCATGATATTGATATTAGTCTACTAACAGAAACTCACCTCACAGAGCAAAGTTTCCTGAAAATAAGAAAATACGATACTCACCATACTATACATCCGGACAACCAGGCGAAGGGCGGTAGTGCTGTGTTAATAAAGGAAAACTTAAATTAGTATGTAGAAAACGGTTTTCAAACCCGTGAATGTCAACTTACCATGATTGTGATTACAACAACAAAGCAAAAACTCACCATTGGCGCCGTTTACATTCCTCCGAGATATAATTTAAAAAAAATTCTTAAAAAGCTAGGTGACAGATTCGTCATTGGAGGTGACCTGAATGCCAAGCACGTAATCTGGGGTTCAAGATTAACAACAACTAAAGGCAGAGAACTCAAAGCTGCTATCAAAGACCATGGTTGTAATTTCCATTCGTCTGGCAATCCGACGTATTGGCCCACTGATAGAAACAAGACACCCGACGTATTGGACTTTTTTATAACTAGAAAAGTTTCTACAGACTTCATCAGCATAGAAGATAATTTTGATCTTAATTCGGATCACTCAGCCGTCATAATCAACATTAACGAGAAAATAATATTAAAACAGACTAAACCTACACTAACAAATAATACTACGGATTGGAATAGTTTTAAAATAGACCTGCAAAACTCGATCGACCTAAAAATCAAGCTGAGAACAGTCCAGCAGCTTGAGGAGGAAACTGAGAGGTTCACGAAACTAATACAAACAGCAGCATGGTCTAATACCAAATACTCCAGTGCTAAAATGGTCTGCAATACGTATCCCAACGCTATAAAGATTTTAATAGAAGAAAAAAGAAGATCCAGAAAAAGGTGGCAAAGGTCCAGAGACCCTGAGGATAAAAGTATTTTAAATAGGAAAACACAGCATCTGAAAAGGGAAATACAGAAATTTAAAAATCTTAACATGGAAACATATTTAAGCAATCTAACAGCAGACGAAAAAACCGATTATTCTTTATGGAAGGCTACAAAAAAGATGAAAAAACCAATCGTACATATCCCTCCGATAAGGACCAAAAATAACACATGGGCAAGAAGCAATGAGGAGAAAGCGGGTGTTTTTGCGGAGTACCTGGAAGAAGTATTCAAGCCTCACGTAAATCTAAGCGGTACTCAACCAAATGTCAACGAGCAGCTGGTACAAAACCTTGATCAGAGAATTCCACATGTTTCACCGCGGTTAGTCATGGCTGAAATAAAGAAAGGATTTAAGAAAAAAAAAGCACCAGGACATGATCTCATAACAGCTGAAATATTAATGCAGTTGCCGAAAAAAGGTATCTTAATGCTAACAAACTTAATTTACGCTTGTTTTAGGCTAAAACATATGCCAATGACGTGGAAAGTGGCAGAGATGATTATGTTGCCAAAACCTGGTAAACCGCTAAACGAAGCCAAGTCATACAGGCCGATCTCATTACTACCAATTTTATCAAAACTGGTCGAAAAATTACTACTGAAAAACATGAAAATTATTATTGAGAGCAACAACATTATACCAAACTATCAGTTTGGATTCAGGTCGAAGCATTCAACAATAGACCAGATTCACCGTATTACTGATGTTATCGAACACGCATTAGAAGAAAGAAAAATATGCTCGGCAACTTTCATAGACGTCGCACAAGCCTTCGATCGAGTATGGCACGAAGGCCTAATAAATAAAATCAAAAGCATATTACCACCATCGTATGTTGAATTTTTATCATCATACTTAAAAGATAGATTATTCAGAGTCAAATTTGAAGACCAGTATTCAGATCTTTTAGAAATTAAGGCTGGTGTCCCGCAGGGAAGTATCTTAGGTCCTTTCCTATATTTACTTTTCACGTGTGATCTACCTACGCTAGATGATGTAAAAATTGCAACATTTGCGGACGATACAGCGCAAATATGGTGCTGGTGGGCCACAGCACCAGAAGATTAAAAAGAAAGAAACCATCTGATCTAGTAACATAATTCTTAATATGCTTGCATATAAACAGTACTAAAAACATCAACACATATATTATCAAAAATTTATAATACAGATAAAATGTTGTGAAAATCCACTGGGTGAAGCAACAATATTACAATGTAGTACTTAAGATCACAGAAACAAACCGATGGTTGGTCTGATAGACCAGTTTTGGTTCCTATCACAGAGTCCGTAACTCAATGAAAAAAAAAAAAAAACTTTTTGATTCAATTTTGATTCATTTTGGGTTCAATTGATGTTCCATGTTCGAAAAAAAGTGATTCGCAAAATAGATTCATGAAAAAAAAAAATTATTATAAAATTATTTAGAAATAAAAAAAAATAATATATTGTTAATTTTATTTATATATTGATTTAATAAAAAAAAAAGAAGAAATATAGTTTACAAAAAATTCTGAATTTCAATTTTATTTGTTATTTTAAAGGAAAATTTGGTTGAACAAACATTTTTCACAAACTAATTATTTCAAAATACATGTTATTGTATAATCCAATAGCACGCAATACTTTTTTTCAGATTTGTGTTGATGAACTGGATCCAGAAACCTTGCTTGAAGAGTGAGAAATCTCAAGAAAATCTGATGACCTCAAGTTATTACTCCATAACGCACGCTCGTGTTTGCTGAAAGATAATTTGATTAATTATTTGTATTTTTGTGTGAATTCTTTTTTTTAGTACCATTAAATTAGCATTGTTAATTTGAGGAAAAGAATTTGCAAACTATTTACTCTTTATCTTAGAGCTTTGTTGTGCCAAAAGTGAACTACACTCCCACTAATATGATGTGTGTACACATACCTATAGTCTAGAGTGGTAAACACAAATGTATAAATTTATTCATTATAATATAAAATTGAAAAAAAGTAATTGCAAACAATATTCATTGTTTAGAATTATGTATTACCGCTACCTCTGCATTACTACAGGAAATTGAACTGAAAATAATAATTTTACAAGTTGATAAAAAAATGTAAAATATTTTATGTTTAATATTGATTTTATTTTAATTTTAGATTCTTCAAAAATATATATAATGTAGTTTAGATAAATTTTTATTATTAGACTATTTTTTTGAAAATAACCGACAGAATAATAAATAAAAAAAGTTAAAATCACTGCATATGTCATTCTTTAATTTATTTCAGATGCTGCTTTGTAAAAATTTAAAGACGCTGAAAAAGAGCAGCCAATTAAGAAAATTTAAACAACCAATAAAATTAATTAAATAATTTTAAAAGCAGAATATTAATTTGTTATTGTTATTAATATTTAGTTGTCAAATATATTTATACAGCTCTAAATAAATATTTATTATTATTATATTTAAAAAAATATGTTTTATTTGAAACGTAAATCCCATTTAAAAAAATAGAAGTCTGCTTTGTCGCACGGAATTCATACTAATTTCCGTGTGCATGGACATGAAAAAGTGTACTAGTTTCATATATATTAGAGAACGGAATTCATACTGTTTTTCCGCGTGAATCATATTTTATAGCTGTAAATTTATGTCCTTTCCGTGTCAAATGTATGTTGGGTAATTTCTTTAATTTTGGATTTTTTGGTTGTCATTATTCTTACAGACTACCCTCTAAACGATGCGAATCAAAAATGAACTCGCCGATATATGGGAAAGTTTAAATTTTATTCAACTTTTTCAGATTTGGGTTGATGAACTGGATCCAGAAACCTTGCTATGAAGAGTGAGAAATCTCAAGAAAATCTGATGACCTCAAGTTATTACTCCATAACGCACGCTCGTCTTTGCTGAAAGATAATTTGATTAATTATTTGTATTTTTGTGTGAATTCTTTTTTTTAGTACCATTAAATTAGCATTGTTAATTTGAGGAAAAGAATTTGCAAACTATTTACTCTTTATCTTAGAGCTTTGTTGTGCCAAAAGAGAACTACACTCCCACTAATATGATGTGTGTACACATACCTATAGTCTAGAGTGGTAAACACAAATGTATAAATTTTTTCATTATAATATAAAATTGAAAAAAAGAAATTGCAAACAATATTCATTGTTTAGAATTATGTATTACCGCTACCTCTGCATTACTACAGGAAATTGAACTGAAAATAATAATTTTACAAGTTGATAAAAAAATGTAAAATATTTTATGTTTAATATTGATTTTATTTTAATTTTAGATTCTTCAAAAATATATATAATGTAGTTTAGATAAATTTTTATTATTAGACTATTTTTTTGAAAATAACCGACAGAATAATAAATAAAAAAAGTTAAAATCACTGCATATGTCATTCTTTAATTTATTTCAGATGCTGCTTTGTAAAAATTTAAAGACGCTGAAAAAGAGCAGCCAATTAAGAAAATTTAAACAACCAATAAAATTAATTAAATAATTTTAAAAGCAGAATATTAATTTGTTATTGTTATTAATATTTAGTTGTCAAATATATTTATACAGCTCTAAATAAATATTTATTATTATTATATTTAAAAAAATATGTTTTATTTGAAACGTAAATCCCATTTAAAAAAATAGAAGTCTGCTTTGTCGCACGGAATTCATACTAATTTCCGTGTGCATGTACATGAAAAAGTGTACTAGTTTCATATATATTAGAGAACGGAATTCATACTGTTTTTCCGCGTGAATCATATTTTATAGCTGTAAATTTATGTCCTTTCCGTGTCAAATGTATGTTGGGTAATTTCTTTAATTTTGGATTTTTTGGTTGTCATTATTCTTACAGACTCTCAGATCAAAGAATTAAAGGATAAAGTGTGCACAAAATTATTTGAAGTATTTAACGCACACTCATACAACAAATTATCTATGTATTAGGTAGTCCAGTGTAGTAGGATTTTTTTTTGAGCTGGGCAACACGCTCTAGCCTTTTGATCATTAGTACAAATAATAAGAGATAAATAAAAAAAGAAAAAAAATTAGTTGTAATATTTTTTTTATTTATATTATTTATAAAGTAATTTTAGTTTCCTTTGAATAATATTAATTTTGTAAATTTACTGCGAACAGATTCTTTTTCAGATTTTTTTTTTGATATGTAAAAATATCGAGTATTCAAATATTTTTGAATTATTGATTTTAATAATAAACTGAAATGACTACTGTTTTTCATGTGGTCATTTTTAAATATATTTATAAATAAAAATTTTTTCAAACAATTAATTTGAATTTGTTTGAAATATTTTCCTTTCAGTAAAGATATATTGGCATCTTCAAATACATGTTCGAAAGCTCTTAATTCTTTCTCTACAATTTTGCACACGAGTACAACATCCTTAGAAGGATATTTAAGATATCCCTTTGATTTATAATGCACAAGTGTGTTTGGGCGCATTTCACCTTCCAATACTCCTAAGCATTCAGTGCAATTTATAATTTTAAACATCTTGTATACTACGAATCCAGCAATATATTCTACAATGTGTTCTGAATATTCTGATAATATATTTGCATTAAAAGAGTTGTACATATAAGAATGATCTTCTAAATATGTTTCAAAACATTGTTCAACTTTTTCCTGAATGACTTCTAGCATTCTACATTTTTCGCTGGTATTGTTAATTTCTAAATCTACATTCTGGTTTGTAGCATGGAGTATTTCTATATTTTCTAAGGCCACACAGTTTCCAATTCCACTTTCTCTAATTTGGACCCTTACTATTAGCATTTTATACACAGCTCGAAACTGTTTTACTGTTGGAT
>OY987257.1:32958448-33066489 GCA_963920725.1 Rhamphomyia laevipes
CAAATTTCTTAGACCATCTCTTAACGAAACCCAACATTGAGTTAGTTTTGCCTATTATGGTATTAAAATGATAATTAAAAGTCATTTTGTTAACAAACAGTACTCCCAAATCCTTAAAATGTGTGACTTTATTAATTGGTTTGTTGTCAAAGGTGTAATTAACAATGATTGATGCAGTACGGCGAGTATAGCTTATCAATATTTAATAATAAATAGTTAAAGTTACACCAACATTTAAAAGAATCTAGATCATTCTGGATTGTGCTAGCATCCAAAGTCGAAGTGATTTTCTTGTAGATTTTCATGTCATCTGCATAGATCCCCAGTTTACTATTCTTGATGTAATACATTTGATTAAGAAGTCGGGAAAACACAATTTTTTTAATTTAAAACATATTACACTGTGAGGTAACAGATCAAAAGCTTTTCTTAAATCAGTGTAAATTACGTCTGTTTGGTACCCAGCCTCCATATTATTTAAGAATAAATAATATTCTACTAAATTGGTAACAGTAGATCTTTTTTTTCATAAAAGCATGCTGATTGGGCATCAAGAATCCAGAGCAATAACTATAGATCGAATCATAAATCATGGGTTCAAATAATTTAGAAATGCTTGAAAGTTTAGCAATATGTCTATAGTTACAAACATCATTTTTTGAATCTTTTTATTGCACAGGTCTAATATATAAAAATCTGGAAAGTGTCAACTATTTAAAGATTCGGTGAATAAAATTTGTAATGGCATTGATAGAGAATTTGCACAGTTTCTCAGGATAATTTCTGTTACATTATCTGGACCAGGTGAAGTATCATTATTAAATTTTTCTAGATACTGCCTTACCTGTGAAACTGAAAAATTGATTGATGGTAATGTAATCTCAGGATAACTGTGCATGTCATTTAAGGTATGTCCTTTATAAGACATAAATTTAGTTTATTGTTCCCACTTCCTTTTATAATTAACAAATTTCATGTAATTCCGTAAATTCGTGATATGCTTCAGAATTTTTGAATTTTAAATATTTCTTCCATGCCCTATTTTTTTGTTTCTGAGCTTTTTTAAGTCGTGATTGTACCAAATTGGGCTTGAACCCAAGTCTCTTTCACAAATTCTTGGTATATACATGCTAAATCCATGTAATAGGATATCATAAAATATGCTCACTGCATCAACAATATCATGATTTAAAAACAATGTATCAAAGTCAATTGATTCCAGAAAACTGTTTAACCCTCTGAAGTTCGCCTTAGCAAAGTTATATCGGTAAGATATATTTGGTGAACAATCAGTAGGACTATTATAACAGTATGTGAAGCTAATAGGAGGGTGAATTATACCCACCGACATTCTCAGGTTACTCCTATTCTGCGATAAAAGCTGCTTTGTTCTTTTAAGGTTCTTCTCTGGCCAAAAACCTTTAGTCACCTGACAGGTGTTAGTATTGACCCATATTTCCCCTACTTATCCGGAATTCTGTCAATCTCTTTCTTCACCACTCCCAGTGGAACAAGAATTGATTCATCAGCGACCACTATATCCTTCTCAGAACCTTTCCTAGCCAGTTCATCGGCTTGCTCGTTCCCATATATGTCACGATGACCGGGTACCCAACATAGTTTTACCGTGCTTATCCTACAGAGTGTCTGAAGCACATCTCTGCATCTCCTAATCAAGCTTGATTTGGTTACAGTTGAATCAAGCGCCTTGATAGCAGCCTGACTGTCGACGTAGATGATATCACCTTCGTCGTTGCTGATGCTGCATGTACTATAGCTAGCACATGCGCCTGAAACACACTGCTGTGGTTTGGCAACCTTACTGATTTCTATATATTTAGCTGTTCAGAGAAGACACCCGCACCAGTTCCGCTGGCTGTCTTCGACCCATCCGTAAATATAGCAATCCTCTTCTCCGGAATGACAAAATATCCGCCCCATTCATCCCTTGTGATGTAGAGCCAGTATATGGCTGGTGTAGAGCCAGTATGAAATGTTGTCTTTTTCACCCTCTCAACATTTTTATTCCAATTCAGTTTGGAATCCAGTATTATTATTCCTAGGTGTCAGCACCACTCCGTTCAGCATTGGTAGATTAAAAACTGGGATCTTCCTTTTCCTGGCGAAAAGAACTAGTTCCGTCTTGGCTGGATTTACTGATAGCCCACAGCTATCAGTCCACCTCATTACTATGCTGAGGCCCGTAGCCATCAACATCGTGATAGTGTCCAGAAATTTCACACTTACGAGGATCACAAGGTCTTCCGCATATGCGATAACCTTGTACCCTTTCCTCTCTAACTCCTTCAAAACAATGTGCATTACCAGCAGCCACATAAATGGTGATAACACTCCTCCCTGTGGTGTGCCTCTGGTGACAGATAAACTTACCTCGCTAGTAAGTTTATCTGTCACCTCGCTAGTAAGTTTATCTGTCACCAGCTTGACATTGTTTCTTGTCTTCAGCATCTGGCCAATCCAGATTGTAGCTCCTCTATTCACGCCTGTACCACTCAGCGCCTTCTCAATAGTATCAGTCTTAACATTGGAAAGAGAGGTCGGTAGAAACGCCACTCCATAATACGGTGACACAAATTGAAACGTCACTGAATCATAAGGAGTAATCTTATTCGCACAAGCCACTATTTTATACCCCTTCTCAGATCCTGCACCATCGAATTGAATTTCTTCCGCTGACCCGGAGGCGAAATATTCAATAAGCGCATCCTGGATTTTCAATCTTAAACCATTGGTCGCTCTTGAACTTCCCTTCCGGGGAGCCCTCGTTCACAATGGGAACATGCAACTCATTAACTAAACCTTTTGTCTTCTTAGAGGTCTTCGGTATCAAGTTGTCGTCAGATCTACCTCTCTTCTTCACGTACTGTTCCTTAGCTACCGCGGCTTTCCTGCGGTGGGCTTTAGTGCAGTACGTAATTTGTTGTCACTATCATCTTTCTCCCTAGTCTGTTTAGATGCACAGGATCGAGATGCCTTAACAACTCGTCTATCACCAGCCTCCCTAGTCCTTTGATCAGACCTTTTATGGGAACATAAAACCACCGGAGGTTGATGACAACGGATTCGACTTCTTAATGTCAGCCTCCCTTGTCTGCTTACCAGACGCTTTAGACCTTTAGAGGTTGACGGTTTCACCAGTTCTTTCAGTTCAACTGACTCAACTATGTGCCTGGCTTCGACAAGTTTTTCCTTGTCCCAGGCACTTAGTTCTGTTGGATCCTTCAGCGACAGTTTGTGCAACTGTCTTCTAGCGCTTCGTATTCTGTTGAGCCCATCTTTTCTCATGTTCTTTGATTGAACGAGTGCGGATTGATCTTCCGGAACGTCTCAGTTGGCTTGGTGCTGGAGCCAGCCTTCCCAACTTCTTTCTCTTTTGGGTCTTCCAGATTGATGATGGTCTTGTTACCATCAGCTTCTATGTCGGAACTAGAATCCGAAAGACCTCCCAACTCTAGATTATCCAAGCCTAGAGTTGTAGACGAGGATTGCGACAATGCTCGCAATTCACCATCCAAGTCAAAATCAGTAGCATTGGTACGTGCATCAAGGTCTGTTTCCACCCTCATGCACGGTCCTACTGGCGAGTTAGATCCTTCCAGATCCAAGCATTCGCCGCCTGTCGTAGGTACAGACGACACTTGTGTTGACATCCCAACACACGGTTTATCCTTGTGGCCTTTTCGGCATGGTTGGACCTGCCAGATACTGTACAGAGCTACAGTATCCGCCGACATCGCCCACTTTGCTCATCGATCCTACTTAAGCCCCACCACCGCGTCAAGGTTGAATCCCCGGGGGTTATTTCATTTTTAGTAGGAGTTATTTTATTAGAAGCAAAGATTTTATAATAAAATAAGATTGTCAGAGACCCCTTTTTTTTAATTAAAAACGAGATGGTACTCCAGAGTATGGTATTAATACGGTTTGGATACAGATATTTCACAATTTGTGTCAAGCATTATAGCTACAAAATTGCAATTATTTATTTCAGTTTTTATACGCTTCATTTGAATGTTATGTATACTATTGATTAAATTATTTTGAAATCCTATTCGATATTCCAGAAAAAACAGTAGCAGTATTAAAATGGTTTGATAGAGATTCATCATACCTTTCTAATAAATTCAACAACTCTACATAATTACCACGATTATCAGAAGTAATCGATTCATCATGACCACGAAAAGCGATTTCTTGCAATCCTAATAAACAAACTGAATATACAAATCGTTTCTTTATGTTACGGTTCTTTGTAACAACATTATTGTACTGGATTACAGAAGATCTTTTTTAGCTGATAATCTATTCGAACTTGACCAAAAGATATCATGGATACAGTTGAATTGATATTAGTTATAGTTTTTTAATGTTTAGTTGCGGCAGCATGAACATGATTTAAATCATCATAACCCGTTGTTGTCCACAAAAAAAAAAAAAAAATAATTTATAGGAAATAGGGTAAAGATATTGGTTGTAGAGCATAATTTTTTATTGCCAATATTTTGAAGTTTTTTATTTACTTTTTTTTTTATTTGCTGATAACAAGAAATCAGTAGGGTGTGGTCCGCACCTAGAGCACTTTAGACCACACGCCACTGACTGATTAAAATTTTTAAGCGGGGTGGATAATAGCCATTATAATTTCTTTGAACATTAACCATATTATTACGAATATAAAAATTTAAGAGAAAAGCATAGTATTCGTTAACATATATAATAGTATGGTATTGTACAGAAATTTGTTTGGCAATTGAATCAACATGGTTAGTCCAATTGAATTTTTCATCAACTTAAAGACCTAAATACTTATTAAAGTGACTACAGTTTATTCTTCAGTCATTTTAATTTTTGAAGCTAAAATTCATGAATAATATTTTGGCAATAATGTCCTTAACATATCGATCGTATGATCATAGATTATAATGAAAATTCTAAAGCTATTTGATTATGTTTAAGTATTAAGTCTTCATTTACATGGGTTACCTGTTTAAATAATTTGTTTCTTTGATTTCTCAGAGAACGTAGGTTCCGAAAGTTCAGAGCCAAGGTTCCGAAAGTTTATTTTCTTATTCATATTGATTCTCGGAAAGAATATTTCAATTATCTCAGTAATATTTTCGTAAAAAAGCGAAACAGCTTTGTCAAGGTTATTGATTGATAAAATATACGTCCAGTTTATAGTAGAAATTAATATTTATGAAATCAGCATTTAAAAAATCGTATTTAATTGATTTACACGACTTTTTATTCAAAATAACTTTCATTATAATTATCATTATTATTATAATTATTACTGAACTACATATGAAAAATAAAAAAACGATCAATCAAATTCAATCTTGTATTATATAGAGTTCGGTGACAAATGTGCACACGAAAATTACACATAGACATAAATGCGTACTCAAAAAATCGGAACAAGGAAAAATCCGAACACACAAAAATTCGCACACAGAAAACCCGCACTTGGAAAGAATTAAAGATCTATATAGGAATTATGTATAGCTAAATAAATAATTAAAATTAAATTCGAAGATGCAATCACAAACCCCAAAAAATGTTCAAATTGTTCTGTTTAATATTTTACGTTAGTCAATCTGTCCCTCCAAGATATCATAAGCATTTTCCAATAGGTCCATATTTCAAAAGCATCCATTTTCTTCGTGTCTCTTTTGTTCATGGTCTATGCTTCTGAATCATAATATTGTGTATCAAAAATAACATTTTAACAACTTTAGCTTAAGGAATAAATTTATCTCATTTTTATAAAAAGCTCTTAACATATTTTTAAAAGTTGCTGTGGCTTGCTCGATTCGTGACCCAATTTCGCGATCAATCCCCATTTCTCTTCTAACTTTCATTGCTCAACTGTTGATATCCTATAATTAAATACTTCTTTTTTTTATTGTACATTTTTAAACCATATTCCATGCAATATATGTTCACTTCTTCCAGCATCTTCCGTAGACCATCGTCTTTCAGCCAACAGAATTGTATCATCTACAAACCTTATGTTGTATATAAGCTCACCGAATTTTAAACCTATTCCTAAACTGTTCCGAGCCTCAATGAAAATCAAGTCTGCATACGTGTTGAATAGCGTAGGTAATAGAATACAGCCTCGCCTAACTCTCTTCATTAGTGGCAACTCTTCCCACTCTAACTCTTCCAGTTCTAACTTCAGCAGTCTGGTTCCAGTATAAATATTTAATTATACTTGGTTGGTGGGTTAGAATGGAGGAAGATCACAGAGACCTTCACGTACCAAGGACCACATGGACCCGTTGTACTCCCACTGGCGTACAAAACATATTTTTTTAAAGAACGTCAACCAATCCTATTTTTTCATAAAAGCCATCAAATTTTCGAGATTTATTTCTCCAGGCTTAAAAAGACTTGTCATAAAATTACAAAAATTTAAATCTCATGTGCCTGACAGCTGGACAATGACACAAAATATGCTTCCATGTAAATTTTCGAGAAGTAGCTGTTCAGCTGCATATGAGATTGCAGCTATTTCAGCTTGAAAAATTGTAGAGTTCTGGCTAACTTTCAAACTTAGAGCAATGTCTAAATGCTCTGAGAAAATACCAGCACCGCAACCTTCATTCGTTTTCGAACCATCCGTAAAAGCTACAATATCGTTTCGAGGAATAGGAGTACCATTTTCCCACTCTTCTCTTGACGGTAATCTTATATTATATTTTTACCCAATTTTTTTTTCTTCGATTTGGTAATCACAATCTGTTTGTGTATCCCATCCAGCTGTAGTTAATATTTCCATAATACGTGTATGACGTATTTGTGTATCTGTGATAATCAAATTTCTGTTTAGTTTAAGTCTAATTCCAGAGTTAGCTGGCACTCTTTTAACTTATATTGAGAATTCTTTCCAAGGCTTTTGTTGGCGTACTGCGAATCGCCCCCGTAATACCAATACAGCAATGACCTTGAACCTTCTCAAAAATTTTCAATTTGACTTTTTTGGGATCTGGAGTATCTCCTTATTCTAGAGAAGAGACATAATTCTGTCTTCGCCGGGTTTATTTTAAATCGGTACCTTGTCGCCTAGCAACTGACAATGGAGGACGCACTTTGAATAAGCAGTGTAATTTAAAATTTACATGTGACCAGTATAGGCAAATCATCGGCATAACAGTCGATATGGTAACCCGCATTTGATAATTCATGTAGTATATCATCCATGACTAAAAGATACAGAAATGGGGACAGAATACCCACTTGGATGGCACCATTATGTCATGCCCGACGCGTGAAGGGTGCCGAATTTAGCTTTAACTTTCCTATTTCCAAGCAAAAAAGAGATCCAGTTCAGAAGAGTTAGATCTACTCCTTTCTTTCTTAGAGCCTCCACAATGGCTTCTCTTTAACGTTATTAAACACCCCCTCAATGTCGAGTAACATTCCCAAAGTTGCATTTTTTTGTGTAAATTCGTTTTCAATAATATGGACCGTTTTATGTAGTGCAGAATCAACTGATTTGCCTTTACAATAGGCATGTTGATTCTAAGAGTGTGTGTAGTTTGGTATTCTCAATCTCAGCTATCTAATTGTTGCTTAAAAAACTTCCACGATTCTCTTCTGGCATTCCTACAAGATTTCTTAATTTAACGAAGAGCAGACTTGTAATAACTGATAACTGACTGGGAAGTTTCTAAATTTAGTTTCTAAATATTTAGTTTATAAATTATTATTTCTAGCTCTATTAAAGAGACTTCTAACTTTTCCTTAGATTCAGAATTTGCCATGTCATCCAGGGTTGTTTTAGTTTGCTACACTTTTTAGTAGACAAGCCATATCAAAATCCCCTATCAGCGAATTTGTGAGGTTTTTTACTTGACATTCGATTACTTCTTATTTAATAGCTCTCTTGGAGAATCTGATTTTGTTAGTCTAAAATTTAGTTCCTCTTTATACTGTTGCCAGTTTGTCTTTTGAGGGTTTCTAAAAATTCACTACATTGGGTGGGAGACCTAGTTCAAAACATATGCAAGAATGATCTGAAAAAGATGGTTCATCAAATGCGCGTTACAGTCACAACCAATTATCAATTCCCTTTTCTGGTTCATCGCATATTCCACAAGATTCATCATATCCTGAGATGGCTGAGCATATGGTGAGTCATAAGGGAGGTAGCAAGATGAAAAAAGTATCTTCTTGCAAAATTCAAAATAACAGTAACAGTCATTATGCTTGTCCGAGTAATAAAATTCAAATGATCACATTTTTTCGCAATTATACAAGTTCTGGACCTACCTTCACCTGTCGACCTTAGTCTATATATGCTGCGCTATATATGCTGCACCCCTAAGTAGGTGCTCATTCTGTTTGTTCGTAGCCGCCCAGCTACGATAAAAGTTTGCTTGGATTACCTTCATACAATAGTTGAGAGATTACTTTCTTCTTTTGGTAGAGTCTGCCTTCCGACGTTATCTGTACCTGTGAAAATTATTGTGGAGTTGGCATCGTCAAGGTATCTTCAAAATCTGGTGAAATCTGTGAAGTTGCCATATCCAATTCATTTACCGTCCTTAATAAGAAATCCAGATCTTCGATTTCCTTATTAGGTTTGGTTTCATCAGCCTTACCAACACGTTGTTTAAATTAGCAAATAAAAGACTGTATACATGGACATATGAAGATCGTAAAAAATGTGGTTTAGTATAAGGCATTTGTTTTGTTTGCGCTAGAAAAGGGCATACCATGAAAACTTGTTCGGTCAGAAAAGGTGGTAATAGTCGTTTGCACCCTTAATTTCGAAAACCAATAACAACTGAAACACGAAACGAAAATGAAGACAAAATTAGAAATTTTCACTGTAACTCTGAAATTGACAACATTTTATATAAAATTTTACCAGTTACTTTACACAATGGTAAGATTCAACTAGATACCTACGCATTTTTAGATAGTGGTTTTGCGTTTACAATGATGGACTCTACTGTAGCTGAAATAATGCATATTAAAGGTACTAAAGAAATTTTTTGTTACAGTTATTCAGATGAAACTGTCAGGGTGGAAGAAAATTCAATGCGTATTGACATCGAAATTTCTGCTAAACCGAATTCAAAGAAATTCAAATTAAAAGACGTTAGAACGGTTGATAAGTTGGATCTTCCAGAACAATCGTTAAATATGCGACAGTTATCACAAAAATGTGATGAATTACGTAAAAGTGATATACCAGACTTACATAATACAAAACCTACTATTTTGATTGGACTACAACATGCACAATTAATGACACCTAGTGAAACAATAGAAAGCAATGGTTTAGTTGCACATAAGACTAAACTTGGTTGGTCAGTTTTTGGTCCCATATCAAAAAATCATAATAATATACATAAAATATTTCGAATTTGTGAGGTTTGTGAGAACAACGACCAAAATTTACATAATGCTGTTAAATCATTTTTCACTACTGAGAATGTTGGTGTAAAATCGTTGGCAACACCAAAACACAGTGAAGATGCAACAGCTGAAAAAATTATTAAAGAAACTACCATATTTGATGGTGAAAATATCAGACAGGTTTGTTGTGGCGTCAGAAAGATGTGAAACTTCCAAATAGTTATAATACAGCAGTAAATAGATTGCTGTGCACTGAAAGAAAAATTTTGAGGAATGCGGAATGGACTTCATCAAAGGTACAATTTAGAAATATTAGAATTTGTAAATAAAGGTTATGCTAAGAAATTAACTGAAGAAGAAAAAAATATTAAAAGTCTAAAACCTGGTATTTACCTCACTTTAATGTAGTAAACCCTAATAAACCTCAAAAGTTCCGAATCGTATTTGACGCAGTGCAAAAAACAAACGGTGTTTCATTAAATTCTGCGTTATTGATTGGTCCCGATTTGTATGCTTCAATGCTTAATATTTTAATTCAATTTCGTCTATTTCCAGTAGCTATATGTGCAGATATTAAAGAGATGTTTCAACAAATTAAAATACAACCAGATCAACATGCGCAAAGATTTCTATGGCGTAATTGCGACAAAAACAAAATTCCCGATCAATTTGTTCTTCAAGTTATGATGTTTGGTGCTACGTGTAGTCCTACATTGGATCACACAATTAAAAGTATGAACGCTATGAAATTTCAAGAAATATATCCGGTGGCAGCAGATGCAATAATAAAGAAACATTTTGTAGACGACTATCTTGAATGTTTTCCTGATGAGCAAACAGCTGTAAAAATATGTCAACAGGTAAAAAATATTCATCTTGCTGGTGGGTTTGAATTGAGAAATTGGGTTTCCAATTCACATAAAATTTTAAAAGAAATAGCTGGCGATGAATGTGCAACAAAAGTGATAAGTATGGATATGACCGCTGAAAAAGATTATTATAAAATCCTTGGAATGTTCTGGCTAGTTAAAGATGATGTTTTTACTTTTAAACTAAGTAAAGAAAAGATTCCTGAAGATATTCGAAACTTTACAAAGATACCGACAAAAAGAGAATTATTGAGAATAGTGATGTCTATTTTTGATATTTATGGAATTATATTATTCAAGCTAAAGTTATTTTACAGGAATTATGGGTGGAAGGAATCAGCTGGGATACACCTTTAGCAGAATCTAGTTTCAAAAAATGGAAAACATGGTTTACATATTTGAGTGAAATTGAAAAGATAAGAATACCAAAATGTTTTTTACCAAATTTGAAAAGTATGATGCAAATTCAATTACACACATTCTGTGATGCGTCCGAACTAGCATATGCTGCCGTCACATATTTAAGATTTATTTCGTTCGACGGTTCACCAAAAATAGTGTTAGTTGGTTCAAAAACAAAAGTGGCACCAACAAAGCATTTAACAGTACCACGGCTAGAGTTGCAAGCTGCATTAATTGGGGCTAGATTTACTGAAACTGTGAGAAAGGCATTAGAAGTTATTCAGATTGGTGAAATTATTTTTTGGTCAGATTCTAAAACAGTTCTAAACTGGATAAGTCCTAATCATAGAATTTACAAGCAATGGTTAGCTGCAAGAGTCAGTGAAATATTAGATACTACCACAGTGACCCAATGGAGATATGTGAATACAATACAGAATATAGCTGATGAAGCAAGGAAATGGGTAAAACCTCCGTCAGCTGATACAAATAATAGATGGTTCCGTGGTCCAGCATTTTTGAGTGAACCAGAAAGTAATTGGCCAAAACAAAGTCACGTTAAAGCTGTTGAAGAGAAAGAAATAAAAATTGTACATAAAGTAAATATTATAAAAACAATTCAAAATCTCGATAACTAATTTGGAATGATCAAGGAAAAAAGATTTTTACAGTACAATCGCTTACTGAGGACAATGGCTTGAATATTTAAGTTGTTTTCATCAGAAAAATGTGCTGAACCATCAATTCGACATATCGAAAAGGCAAAATTGTTTATAATTCAAAAAGCTCAATGGGATGTCTATAAAGAAGCGGTTATTGTTATTACATTAAAGAAAAATAAAAGACTTGACAATTCTGATGAACTTCATTCACTAGTTCCTTTTTTGGACACAAATAATATTATGCGTTTAGATGGTAGACTAAAAAACGCTCCGTATTTAGATTACGATATAAAATTTCCAATGATATTGCCGAAAAATCATATTACCAAATTAATAGTACGATTACAACATATAAAATTTGCACATCAAATGCAAGAAGCGATTGTTAAAGAGTTACGAAAAAGTTTTTGGATACCCAATGTAAGAAGTTTGGTAAAGAATGTAAAAAGTAATTGCGGAAAATATCAGCTACGATGTAACATGCCAGCACCGCCATACATGGCAAGTTTACCAGCAGCTAGAGTCGCACAAAGAATTAAACCACTTTGGTTCACATTTCTAGATTATTTTGGGCCGATACAAATTAAGTTTGGTAGAAACTTACATAAAAGGTGGTGCGCTTTATAAACGTGCTTAACAACACGAGCAAACACGTTGGATTTGGTATACGCATTAATCTCTGAATCAGCTATTATGAGCATAGAAAATGTTATGTATCGTAGAGGTGAAATTAGAGAAATTTATAGCGACTGCGCAACGACTTTTAAAGATGCCAGCAAAGAATTACAAGAAGCAATAAAAGAATTTAACAATAACGACATTGCTGCAAGAATGGCAGTTAGAGGAGTCGAATGGAAGTTTTCACCACCAGCTAGTCCACATATGAATGGTGCCGTCGAACGAATGGTAAGAACCGTGAAAAGTGTTTACAAATCAATGTTAATAAGCGACCATCCCAGCGAAGATGTACTTAATCATTTACTATATGCACCGGAACACATAGTCAATAGTAGGCATTTAAATTATTGCACTATTGAACGTGGATCAGACGAAATACTAACCGCAAATCATTTTTTAATTGGTCATAGTAGCAACTTACCAACACCAGATCCCGCAAAAAATATTGGTCGTCGTAAACAATGGGCATATGTGCAAAATATGAAAGAACTTTTTTGGCGTCGCTTTATTAACGTATATTTACCAACGTTAAATAAACGAACAAAGTGGCAAAACAAAGTCCGGCCTATACAAGTTGGAGATATGGTTTTAATTATCGATGATCAACAGCAACGGTATAATTGGAGAAAAGGTATTGTTGATGAGGTATACATAGGTAAGGATAATACTATTCGTTAAGCTAGAGTTAAAACTGATGCAGCACATTTAGTAAGACCAGTGGTAAAATTAATAATTTTAAATTTGGAGATGGAGGAAAAACAATAATTTAGTAAATCAATAAATTTGAAATAAACTTAATGGCTGTAATCTTGATGTATAAAAAGAAAAAAATTCTTGTTATATTACTGGATTTTGGAATAATCCATTCAATTTGATTGTAATCACCATCTTCGATTATCTTTAGCCGTGGCTCTGGTTCAGTTAAATTTTTACTATAATGTGATAAACCAAATTGTGCAATTTGTGTTGGATAAAAATATCCGTGTTTTTTTCATTGTGTATTAATTGGTTTTGGTACATCCTCAGCAGCAATAACACATTTTACACGATCTCGAACTTCTACATTATAATTTTCAAAATACATAAAAAGTCCTCTTGGATCATAACGTCCTTTAGGTATATTAATTTTTGAATTACTATGTGACCAATTAAATTTGTTAGTCTGGATTGAAAATCCTATCACGAAAATGGACTCTACAAACAGATGAGCAACCAGTTGGCTGCCAATCTGCTCTGTGTATAGCATTAATCCATTTTTGCCTCATTTCAACATTTTTTGGGACACTAAATGTTGAAACAATTTCAGATGTTGAAAAGTAATTGGATTTGCAACCTGGCACAACGCAATTACGAGGCATTGTCTTTATTGCACAAATAAAAAATTTAATTATAAAATAAAACTATTTATTGGAATAAATTTTTTTTCTATGTTTGTAAACAAAAACAACGCCGATGTTGTGCTTTTTGTTTACAATAAATTCACTTTAAAACTGCAAAATCGTAATATTATTTTATATTGCACTTATTTGCACTCATTTTAATTACATTTATTTATTTTTTAAATTAAATTTTCCGCGATATTATATTAGTAATTTTATTTTTTATTTGAGACGTCAAAAATATTAATTGTATTGACCGGCCATTTTAATGAAACTGTCGGACTACCACAAAAATTCTCTAAATTTATGTACACGGCTTGTAGGAACTAACACTATCGAAGGTTTTGGTTATACCACATTAAGGCGCTCGTTATAATCGTTCAGGAACTTTATACGAAAAACGGTCTGTCACAAAAAAAGTGGAAAAAGTGAAATTTCTGATTGCTTTTTCGGTTTGATGTGTATAACCCAACGAATTAGAAATATATGGAAAATAAATGAAGCCTGCCTGGGTATATTCCTCTCTTTCTTAGCTCGTCAAATTGTCAAATTTTATATTTGACAAATCAGGGACAGATTAAGTTTTCGTCCAATTGAGGCTGGCTCCTAAATATATGCAAACATACAATTTAAATTGCTTTATTATAATATTTGTATTATTTTCATGAATTTCATAAGTTTTAAGAAAATACAACATAAGTTTCTTAAGTTTTAAGTAAATGTTTTATTTAAATATATTATTTTAGATATTTTTATTGTAAATTGTAATATATTGTTAAAAAAAATAGAACATTTATAAAACTTGGAACTATAATGAAACTTAATACCTACAATTTATGAATTAAAATGAATTAATTTAGTGAACTGGATTAAGTTAGCAATAACTGGAAATACTTCTTCGCCATAATTTTCCGCACCAATTTTAACAAAATCTTTAATATTTTCTGTATTATAATTGTATTGCTGAAATTTAAAAATAAAAAATTTATAAATATATAGACAAGTATTTTTAAAAATAACTAAATTTACTTTCGTTTGAGATTGGCATAGCATCTTGTGTAAAAAAATATTTATTTTGACCAAGCCTTTTCAGGTACTTGGGTTCAAAATGTTCAGAACATATTGTACTTCTTTCTGTAATGGAGTACTAATATTATAAATCCACTTCTGTTTAACACCCTTATCAAGTGGAAATCTATATAAAAAGAAAACAAATAAATTTACAATTAATAGAAATAAATTATTTTAAACTTAACAATAATTTAAAAATGACTCTTTGAATAAAAGCCGACCCTGTCATACAAAATATTAGCTGATCTAACCTAACATAATTATCTATCTTGAATTTAAGAAAAATGTAAAATTATCAATAAAAAAAAAACTTTTAGTAATTTTGTACAGTTATTCAGATAATTTGATTAATTATTAGGTAAAATTCAGTGAGATGATTAACTAATTAACATACCTGTGCATAGAAACCTTATTTTAATATTTATATGTTTGCAACAATACACCGCTTTTTCCTTACACATAAATTATAATTTTCACTCATTTTTAGTCTCTTCATAGTTTTTTTTAATTATTTAATTTCCCACTAATGTTTTTTAATTCAATAATATTTAATTTCACCAATTTTTTTAAAACACAACCGTCTGTTTACAAATTCTTAACCAAATTTCTTTTGACAATTCGACGAGCTAAGAAAGAGAACTACCAATTTCTTGGCTTCATAAACACTTTTTCGATTTTATGAAAAATCGTGTGAACCAGAAAGAGATAGAAAATTTGTGCTCCTTTCATAGTTTTCTAATTCGTTGGTAGAACCAATCAGAAAATTTAATCTGTCAAAATCATATAATATTATTTTGTGTAGATTAAAAAACCATTCAATCACATTTGACAATCAGCTGATACGAAAAAATAAAATTAGAAAAAAATTAAATTTTATTTTTTTCTTATAATTTTGAAATATAGAATCTTGTATTTAATAAAGAATGATAATTTGAAAAATTCTGCATCAACTAGTACGCTTTAATGCTAAAATATATTTTAAAGTACTGAATTGCAAAGAAAAACAAAAAGTCTTATTTTTCGGAACGATTATAACAAGCGCCTAGAGTGTGCGATACATTTTAAGGCGGAAGATTTTAAAAATCCTGATTATTTACGATGAAAATTATTATTAAGTGCAGCAGTTCCTTATAACCAGCTGGTAAGTATGTATTATATATTAGATTGAAATGTATATTAAATATATAACCAATTTTATACTTTTTATATTTTTAAGGGCCCAGTTTTATCAACAGGCTTACCTCAAAGGTGATGTGGACACGTCCTCGTATTATATAATAAATATATTATATAATACAATAGACTCAATATCATATTAATTTCATATTCAATTTATAAAAATATAATAATAAATTAAATTTTTAAATTGTGTTATATTTATTTTAATTGTTATTTATAAAATAAATAAAAAAAAAAAAAATTTGAGAATCATTTAAAAAAAAAAGCTTTCCTTAAATAAAAACAGCTTTTATACTCGGCCCATCATTTTTGGAGACGACACCCTGAAAGAATATATCTCTTCCCCCCACAAAAAAATCTACCATAAATTATATACTATTGCTGCTCCTGTATTCTATGCCCTAACTAAGGGGTAGACAAAGGAAAGACAGAACAGTAAAGTATATGTGTTGTTCTTTTTTAAATTATTTCACCCGAAATCACCACAGTAGCAATATTGAAATGCAAATTTTCAAAATTTTCAAAACGAGATTAATTTAGGTAGGATTTCAACTTTTGTAAAACAAGCTGGACCTTATTCCTCGGGTATAAGTTTAAAATATAAAAAAATAATTTTTCAGAATATTATTTATATACCATCTACATGAAAATCAACTCCGTATCCCACAATAATTGTATTTTAAAAAAGGTTGTAATTTCTTAATTTTCAAAATTAATATTGCTAATAAAATTGAGAATATTTGAAATTACGTCTTGTAACTTGGCACTTAGATATCAGATTGGAGTCTATCGCAATAATAACAAATTTATTCCCCCCCCCCCCTTCTCTACAGTCTAATTTCGTCTAAACGAAAATAAGTCGACAATTCTAGGTAGATAACAAGTCGGATATTAAGCACTCTGCCATAATTGACAGCATATATTTGTACTTAAAAAAAATATAATTTTTACTCAATTGAATTGAATATTTTATTTTATAGTTCACAGAGAAGATTGCTTATACTCAAATCCTCACACAATATTTTCGCATTGTGCCCCAGCTGAAGCAACTAATACTCATGGAACACATATATCACATCTTCAATTTCAGGCAAAAAACCTGATAAAAGCATTTGGTGTAGCCACTTCAAAAGCACGTGAGATGTACGGTGTAAGTTTACTTTTAAAAACAACAATATAAATATTTTAATGCTTATCTCAACACAGAAAATGATACAAGAATTACCTCAACCAGTAGTTGTACAAACTATTCAAACAGACGGCAAAACATTTCATTTTGGAATTTTTCAATTAAATACACTAGATCTGAATGGAATTCAAGGAACTAAAAATTATTGGTTTAGCACATCCAATATGGATTTATATAATTTATGCGGAAAAGCGACGGAAAAATCTGTTATAGATTGTTATAACAAAAAAATTTTATCCATAATGAGCATTTTTTATTGTAACTCTTAGTAAAAATATATTGTAGAACCTGTAAATAACAATTAAATTAATTAAGGTCCAATCGTAATGTAAGCGCAGATAGCCAAGACAAAACCAAGCGATACAATGCTGGCGGAAGAAAATTGTATATCTGTCAAAATAATATTTGAAGGCAAAATTAATAATTTTTTTCTGTGTTGTAGAGTAAAATATTTGGGAATGAATTCATTAGAAATTGTAAAAATTATCCAAACTGTTCATATAGTTAACGTTTACGAGTTGTATCAAAAAATTTTAAAACTTATAAAATTTAATTAAAATTTTTGCATCACATTACAACGTAGTCAAAAGGCCAATATTTCGACTTATGTATTGTAATTTTATGGCAATGGCGGTTAATATTCAACATTGTTCAATCTCGGCGGTAGCTTTTTTTTCTTGGCTTTCATTGATTTGCATAAGTTGAAAATGTTTTAATACTAGCGCTATCGCTCTCCGCTCCCATTACGTTTGAGCCTTTAAAGTGTCAATCCCACCAAAAACAGAAACAGAAACTTTTTTTTGTTTTTTTTTACTTTTCTGTTTAAGTTTTAACATTGCACACCCACCAAAAACCGAAACAGAAACAGAAAAACTATCTTTTTTGACAACCAAAACAGCAAATTTTTTTCATAATGTCATGGCTGCAAACGAAATTTGATAGAAATGTGCGTCTGCAAACTTCTGCAAACAGAAATTGAAACTTTGAAAAAAAAAGTTTCATTTTCTGTCCGATAAATTGAAAAACAGAAAAATGAAAAATGCGAATTCTGGAACAGAAAAAATATAAAATCGTTTTTTATAAAAATAAAGCGATTTGAAGCAATAAAAATAAATTAGACAACTGTTATTTGTTATTTTATTTTATTTTACAAATATTTTTAGCTGAAAAACCCTTTAAATTGGAAAATATCGTAAGTTTAAAAAATAAAAAAAAAAAAAAGTTTCTGTTTCTGTTTTTGGTGGGATTGACCCTTAAATCACAATTTGTTTCATTTCAGTTTATATACATCCAAATTGTGTGGATAATTTACTGATTGAGTTAAAATTACAATAAAATTTAATTTAGTTGTTTTCAGTAATTTTAAGCATCAAATCCGAACTTTTTTTTATTTGAAACTAAAAGATAATAAGTACATTACACATAATAAATTGCTACACATTAACTATACATAAGAAATTGTATAATAAGTTCGCTTTCAGAAACCGTTTTATATTGTTGTGATGATCTATTCTGTGGGTTTGAACATTATTTCTTTAATATCAAAATAATAACAAAATAATTTGATGTAAACCAGCGTTTCCTATGTACCACGGTGCTTTCACAATAGCACGCAATACTTTTGTTTCTAATGTGTGTTTGATGAACTGGATTCAGAACCCCTTGCTATCAAGAGTGAGAAATCAAGAAAATTTGATGCCTCCACAACGCCAGCTCGTGTTTGCTGAAAAACTATTTTGAATAATTATTTGAATTTTTGTGTGAATTATTTTTTTTTTGTACCATGTTGCGTTCTTAATTTCAGGGAAAAAATTTGCAAAGTAATTACCTTTTATCTTAGAGATTTGTTGGTATTTTATATTCTAGCTGTTCGTGATATTATTTTTAATTTTGTTAAAAGCATCTCGTTGTAAGCTTGAATAATGAGATGATTCCAGATTTTATTGAATCTATTCTGCAGTATCTACCATTTCATTTAACGTTATTCCAACATGTCCAGGCGTCCAAATAATGATAATTTCTTTAATTTTGGATTTGTTGGGGGTGTCATGAATCTTAGCGACTAAATATTTATGTCATTCTTACTAATTACGTGACAGCTGGCTAAGCTGTCAGTGAGTATAGCTAAATTTAAAACATTTTTTTTGGCTGGCTATTTCTATTGATCTTTTAAGGTAAAGACTTCAGCAGATTTTGTGAAGATAATTTGGTTTCAATTTTGTATCATAGATTGCGCATACTAGTATATAATTGTTTATTGATGCATCTGATGGCGTGAAGTTATTACTCCACAACGCCAGCTCGTGTTTGCTGAAAAGCTAATTTGATTAGTTATTTGATTTTTTGTGTGATTTTTTTTTTTTTTGTACAATGTACCAATTAGGTTGTATCACGTAAAACATTTGCAAAGTATTTATATTTTATCTTAGAGATTTGTTGTGCCAAAAGTGAACTACATTACCGCTAATGTGATGTGTTTACACATACCTCTAATGTGATATGTTTACCGCTACCTCTGCATTACTACTGGTAATTACTACTACTAAATCCTTCAACTCCTCGTGGAGCATAGGGCGTCAATAAAACATTTCCATCGGGTGCGGTTTCTGGCCAGTAATTTTATTTCTCCCCAGGTTTGACCAGAGTTGCTGATTTCTCTTTCTACGGTCCTCTTCCATGTAGTGTTTGGGCGACCTCTTGATCTGCTACCCTGTAGGTACCGGTCTAAGGCTTGACGACAAATTTCCTGCTGAGGTTGACGGAGTGTATGTCCTATCCACTTCCATTTTCTTCGCATTATTTCAGTGGCAACTGGTTCTTGGTGGCATCTGTTGTATAGCTCGGAATTGGATATAGTATTGGGCCGCCAGATTTTTAGAATTCGTCATAAACATCGGTTTATGAAGCTTTGAATTTTCTGGTTCAGGATATCTGTAGTTAGCCAAGTCTCACAACCGTATAAAAGGACTGATTTCACGTTTGAATTGAAATTTTGTATTTTGGTGTTAATACATATAGATGTTGAATTCCAGGTCTTTAATAGTTGAACAAAACCCCCTTTTGCCATGTTGATTCTTGAAAAGATGTCGTCTTTGGCTCCGCCATCGGTGGTTATGACGCTGCAAACTATGCCACACTCGTATCTCCCACATTTAAACAACTTAGAATGTTTTGACGGCTAGGATTAATTTTCATTGCCTTTGTTTTCGAAGTGTTGATTTTTAGCCCACCCTTTTTCGATTTGTTCGATAATTAACGTCAGTGTATTTATTTGGTCGATGCACGATCTGTTGTTGTTTTCTTAGTAATTCGTCTAGTTTTCCGTTGATACGGTCGATAGCTAGCTTCTGCGCTCTGGTTTTCGCTTCTTTATTTCGTTTTACAGTTCGCCGTTGTTCAACTTTTTCCTTGGCTGATTCATTCTTTCTTTTCCCTCGGCCGGAAGTCTAAAATTTTCTCGCTGGATTCATTAAAAACTGATTTAGCAACATTCCACGTAGATTCGATGTCAAGTTGTTCAGACAGGTTTACGCGATTGTAGGCTGTTTCAAGTTCGCTCACAAACCTGTTGCGGACATCAAGTTTTTTTAGTTTACCTACGTCAAAAATCTGTACGGTCTTGGTGGTGTTACTTCTGGTTACTGCGGCAATTTTTAACCGTATCTCTGCAATTAGAAGCTGATGGTCATCGGCGCCTCTTTTGACGCGAACGTCAAGCAGGGTGCTTCTCCAGTTTTTGCTAATACAAAAGTGATCAATTTGGTTTTGGGTGCTGCAATCTGGTGAGATCCAAGTGGTTTTATGGTACATATTGTATTTGAACAGGATACCTCCAATGACCAAACCGGCAGCAAAACATGCCTCTACGAGAAATTCTCCGTTCTCATTAATCGCGCCCATGTCATGTTTTCCCATAACTGATTCTAGGTTCGAGTTGTCAGAACCAACTTTTGCATTTATATAACCCATAAGTATTGAGATGTCTTTTTTACGGGTGCTGTTGATGGTGGGTACTAACTGGTTGCAGAATTCCTCTTTCGTTTCTAGATCGGCAAGTTCTGTGGGAGCATAAACTTGGATTATGGAGATGTTTCTAGCTCTTGCAAACAATTATTTTTTCGCTTACTGGTGTCCAATCTAGAAGCGATCTTGCTGCCCTTTTACTGAGATGGAATCCTACTCCATCCCTATGGATATCATGTTCGCTTCTGCCTGAGTATAAAAATTTTCACCTTTGTAAAGCTGATGTTCACCACAACCATTCCATCTGCATTCCCTAAGACCCAGAATTTCAATATTAAATTTTTTCAATTTTTAAGCTGCTTGTTGTAATTTTCGAGCTTCATATAAAGTGCACACGTTCTAAGTCCCTATACGTGTTTTCTCCTTAAAAGCAAAATGGTTGTACATCAATCAGTAAAAGATAATAAGTACATTACACATAATAAATTGCTACACATTAACTATACATAAGAAATTGTATAATAAGTTCGCTTTCAGAAACCGTTTTATATTGTTGTGATGATCTATTCTGTGGGTTTGAACATTATTTCTTTAATATCAAAATAATAACAAAATAATTTGATGTAAACCAGCGTTTCTTATGTACCACGGTGCTTTCACAATAGCACGCAATACTTTTGTTTCTAATGTGTGTTTGATGAACTGGATTCAGAACCCCTTGCTATCAAGAGTGAGAAATCAAGAAAATTTGATGCCTCCACAACGCCAGCTCGTGTTTGCTGAAAAACTATTTTGAATAATTATTTGAATTTTTGTGTGAATTATTTTTTTTTGTACCATGTTGCGTTCTTAATTTCAGGGAAAAAATTTGCAAAGTAATTACCTTTTATCTTAGAGATTTGTTGGTATTTTATATTCTAGCTGTTCGTGATATTATTTTAAATTTTGTTAAAAGCATCTCGTTGTAAGCTTGAATAATGAGATGATTCCAGATTTTATTGAATCTATTCTGCAGTATCTACCATTTCATTTAACGTTATTCCAACATGTCCAGGCGTCCAAATAATGATAATTTCTTTAATTTTGGATTTGTTGGGGGTGTCATGAATCTTAGCGACTAAATATTTATGTCATTTTTACTAATTACGTGACAGCTGGCTAAGCTGTCAGTGAGTATAGCTAAATTTAAAACATTTTTTTTGGCTGGCTATTTCTATTGATCTTTTAAGGTAAAGACTTCAGCAGATTTTGTGAAGATAATTTGGTTTCAATTTTGTATCATAGATTGCGCATACTAGTATATAATTGTTTATTGATGCATCTGATGGCGTGAAGTTATTACTCCACAACGCCAGCTCGTGTTTGCTGAAAAGCTAATTTGATTAGTTATTTGATTTTTTGTGTGATTTTTTTTTTTTTTTTTTGTACAATGTACCAATTAGGTTGTATCACGTAAAACATTTGCAAAGTATTTATATTTTATCTTAGAGATTTGTTGTGCCAAAAGTGAACTACATTACCGCTAATGTGATGTGTTTACACATACCTCTAATGTGATATGTTTACCGCTACCTCTGCATTACTACTGGTAATTACTACTACTAAATCCTTCAACTCCTCGTGGAGCATAGGGCGTCAATAAAACATTTCCATCGGGTGCGGTTTCTGGCCAGTAATTTTATTTCTCCCCAGGTTTGACCAGGGTTGCTGATTTCTCTTTCTACGGTCCTCTTCCATGTAGTGTTTGGGCGACCTCTTGATCTGCTACCCTGTAGGTACCGGTCTAAGGCTTGACGACAAATTTCCTGCTGAGGTTGACGGAGTGTATGTCCTATCCACTTCCATTTTCTTCGCATTATTTCAGTGGCAACTGGTTCTTGGTGGCATCTGTTGTATAGCTCGGAATTGGATATAGTATTGGGCCGCCAGATTTTTAGAATTCGTCATAAACATCGGTTTATGAAGCTTTGAATTTTCTGGTTCAGGATATCTGTAGTTAGCCAAGTCTCACAACCGTATAAAAGGACTGATTTCACGTTTGAATTGAAATTTTGTATTTTGGTGTTAATACATATAGATGTTGAATTCCAGGTCTTTAATAGTTGAACAAAACCCCCTTTTGCCATGTTGATTCTTGAAAAGATGTCGTCTTTGGCTCCGCCATCGGTGGTTATGACGCTGCAAACTATGCCACACTCGTATCTCCCACATTTAAACAACTTAGAATGTTTTGACGGCTAGGATTAATTTTCATTGCCTTTGTTTTCGAAGTGTTGATTTTTAGCCCACCCTTTTTCGATTTGTTCGATAATTAACGTCAGTGTATTTATTTGGTCGATGCACGATCTGTTGTTGTTTTCTTAGTAATTCGTCTAGTTTTCCGTTGATACGGTCGATAGCTAGCTTCTGCGCTCTGGTTTTCGCTTCTTCTTTATTTCGTTTTACAGTTCGCCGTTGTTCAACTTTTTCCTTGGCTGATTCATTCTTTCTTTTCCCTCGGCCGGAAGTCTAAAATTTTCTCGCTGGATTCATTAAAAACTGATTTAGCAACATTCCACGTAGATTCGATGTCAAGTTGTTCAGACAGGTTTACGCGATTGTAGGCTGTTTCAAGTTCGCTCACAAACCTGTTGCGGACATCAAGTTTTTTTAGTTTACCTACGTCAAAAATCTGTACGGTCTTGGTGGTGTTACTTCTGGTTACTGCGTCAAGCAGGGTGATTCTCCAGTTTTTGCTAATACAAAAGTGATCAATTTGGTTTTGGGTGCTGCAATCTGGTGAGATCCAAGTGGTTTTATGGTACATATTGTATTTGAACAGGATACCTCCAATGACCAAACCGGCAGCAAAACATGCCTCTACGAGAAATTCTCCGTTCTCATTAATCGCGCCCATGTCATGTTTTCCCATAACTGATTCTAGGTTCGAGTTGTCAGAACCAACTTTTGCATTTATATAACCCATAAGTATTGAGATGTCTTTTTTACGGGTGCTGTTGATGGTGGGTACTAACTGGTTGCAGAATTCCTCTTTCGTTTCTAGATCGGCAAGTTCTGTGGGAGCATAAACTTGGATTATGGAGATGTTTCTAGCTCTTGCAAACAATTATTTTTTCGCTTACTGGTGTCCAATCTAGAAGCGATCTTGCTGCCCTTTTACTGAGATGGAATCCTACTCCATCCCTATGGATATCATGTTCGCTTCTGCCTGAGTATAAAAATTTTCACCTTTGTAAAGCTGATGTTCACCACAACCATTCCATCTGCATTCCCTAAGACCCAGAATTTCAATATTAAATTTTTTCAATTTTTAAGCTGCTTGTTGTAATTTTCGAGCTTCATATAAAGTGCACACGTTCTAAGTCCCTATACGTGTTTTCTCCTTAAAAGCAAAATGGTTGTGCATTCCGATTTGTTTTTTCTACTTCGGTTTCTGTTATGAGTGAGTAATTGAGAATAGGAAGATTTGGTAGTGGATATTCGATTATTAGCTGCAGACAACAAACGTTGTGGTAAAATTTAAAGACGCTGAAGAAGAACAGCCAATTAAGGAAAATTTAAACAACCAATAAAATTAATTAAATAATTTTAAAAGCAGAATATTAATTGTTATTGTTATTAATATTTAGTTGTCAAATATATTTATACAGCTCTAAATAAATATTTATTATTATTATATTTAAAAAAATATGTTTTATTTGAAACGTAAATCCCATTTAAAAAAATAGAAGTCTGCTTTGTCGCACGGAATTCATACTAATTTCCGTGTGCATGTACATGAAAAAGTGTACTAGTTTCATATATATTAGAGAACGGAATTCATACTGTTTTTCCGCGTGAATCATATTTTATAGCTGTAAATTTATGTGCTTTCCGGTTGAAATGTATGTTGGGTAATTTCTTTAATTTTGGATTTTTTGGTTGTCATGATTCTTACAGACTACCCTCTAAACGATGCGAATCAAAAATGAACTCGCCGATATATGGGAAAGTTTAAATTTGATTCAACTTTTTGATTCATTTTGGATTCAATTGATGTTCCATGTTCGAAAAAAAAGTGATTCGCAAAATAGATTCATGAAAAAAAAAAATTATTATAAAATTATTTAGAAATAAAAAAAAATAATATATTGTTAATTTTATTTATATATTGATTTAATAAAAAAAAAAAAGAAAAATAGTTTACAAAAAATTCTGAATTTCAATTTTATTTGTTATTTTAAAGGAAAATTTGGTTGAACAAACATTTTTCACAAACTAATTATTTCAAAATACATGTTATTGTATAATAACCCAATAGCACGCAATACTTTTTTTCAGATTTGTGTTGATGAACTGGATCCAGAAACCTTGCTATGAAGAGTGAGAAATCTCAAGAAAATCTGATGACCTCAAGTTATTACTCCATAACGCACGCTCGTCTTTGCTGAAAGATAATTTGATTAATTATTTGTATTTTTGTGTGAATTCTTTTTTTTAGTACCATTAAATTAGCATTGTTAATTTGAGGGAAAGAATTTGCAAACTATTTACTCGTTATCTTAGACCTTTGTTGTGTTAAAAGTGAACTACACTCCCACTAATATGATGTGTGTACACATACCTATATAGTCTAGAGTGGTAAACACAAATGTATAAATTTATTCATTATATATAAAATTGAAAAAAAGTAATTGCAAACAATATTCATTGTTTAGAATTATGTATTACCGCTACCTGTGCATTACTACAGGAAATTGACCTGAAAATAATAATTTTACAAGTTGTTAAAAAAATGTAAAATATTTTATGTTTATATTGATTTTATTTTAATTTTAGATTCTTCAAAAATATATATAATGTAGTTTAGATAAATTTTTATTATTAGACTATTTTTTTGAAAATAACCGACAGAATAATAAATAAAAAAAGTTAAAATCACTGCATATGTCATTCTTTAATTTATTTTAGATGCTGCTTTGTAAAAATTTAAAGACGCTGAAAAAGAGCAGCCAATTAAGAAAATTTAAACAACTAATAAAATTAATTAAATAATTTTAAAAGCAGAATATTAATTTGTTATTGTTATTAATATTTAGTTGTCAAATATATTTATACAGCTCTAAATAAATATTTATTAATATTATATTTAAAAAAATATGTTTTATTTGAAACGTAAATCCCATTTAAAAAAATAGAAGTCTGCTTTGTCGCACGGAATTCATACTAATTTCCGTGTGCATGTACATGGAAAAGTGTACTAGTTTCATATATATTAGAGAACGGAATTCATACTGTTTTTCCGCGTGAATCATATTTTATAGCTGTAAAGTTATGTGCTTTCCGTGTGAAATGTATGTTGGGTAATTTCTTTAATTTTGGATTTTTTGGTTGTCATGATTCTTACAGACTACCCTCTAAACGATGCGAATCAAAAATGAACTCGCCGATATATGGGAAAGTTTAAATTTGATTCAACTTTTTGATTCATTTTGGATTCAATTGATATTCCATGTTCGAAAAAGAAGTGATTCGCAAAATAGATTCATGAAAAAAAAAATTATTATAAAATTATTTAGAAATAATAAAAAAAAATATATTGTTAATTTATTTATATATTGATTTAATAAAAAAAAAAAGAAAAATAGTTTACAAAAAATTCTGAATTTCAATTTTATTTGTTATTTTAAAGGAAAATTTGGTTGAACAAACATTTTTCACAAACTAATTATTTCAAAATACATGTTATTGTATAATAACCCAATAGCACGCAATACTTTTTTTTCAGATTTGGGTTGATGAACTGGATCCAGAAACCTTGCTATGAAGAGTGAGAAATCTCAAGAAAATCTGATGACCTCAAGTTATTACTCCATGACGCACGCTCGTGTTTGCTGAAAGATAATTTGATTAATTATTTGTATTTTTGTGTGAATTCTTTTTTTAGTACCATTAAATTAGCATTGTTAATTTGAGGGAAAGAATTTGCAAACTATTTACTCGTTATCTTAGACCTTTGTTGTGCCAAAAGTGAACTACACTCCCACTAATATGATGTGTGTACACATACCTATATAGTCTAAAGTGGTAAACACAAATGTATAAATTTATTCATTATATATAAAATTGAAAAAAAGTAATTGCAAACAATATTCATTGTTTAGAATTATGTATTACCGCTACCTGTCCATTACTACAGGAAATTGACCTGAAAATAATAATTTTACAAGTTGATAAAAAAATGTAAAATATTTTATGTTTATATTGATTTTATTTTAATTTTAGATGCTTCAAAAATATATATAATGTAGTTTAGATAAATTTTTATTATTAGACTATTTTTTTGAAAATAACCGACAGAATAATAAATAAAAAAAGTTAAAATCACTGCATATGTCATTCTTTAATTTATTTTAGATGCTGCTTTGTAAAAATTTAAAGACGCTGAAAAAGAGCAGCCAATTAAGAAAATTTAAACAACCAATAAAATTAATTAAATAATTTTAAAAGCAGAATATTAATTTGTTATTGAAGTACTTACAGAAGTACTTACTAACATCTACAAACTAATTAGTGCGCTAACCAACAGACTAGATAGGATTGAAAGTCACCTTCCTAGTACGCCAAAGACACGTCGTTTATAATGTCACGCCAACACCTAAAAATAGCCACGTGGAACGGGAACGGGATAAAAAACAAGACAAATAAACTGGAAGTATTCCTTAACACTCATGATATTGATATTTGTCTACTAACAGAAACTCACCTCACAGAGCAAAGTTTCCTGAAAATAAGAAAATACGATACTCACCATACTATACATCCGGACAACCAGGCGAAGGGCGGTAGTTCTGTGTTAATAAAGGAAAACTTAAATTATTATGTAGAAAACGGTTTTCAAACCCGTGAATGTCAACTTACCATGATTGTAATTACAACAACAAAGCAAAAACTCACCATTGGCGCCGTTTACATTCCTCCGAGATATAATTTAAAAAAAATTCTTAAAAAGCTAGGTGACAGATTCGTCATTGGAGGTGACCTGAATGCCAAGCACGTAATCTGGGGTTCAAGATTAACAACAACTAAAGGCAGAGAACTCAAAGCTGCTATCAAAGACCATGGTTGTAATTTTCATTCGTCTGGCAATCCGACGTATTGGCCCACTGATAGAAACAAGACACCCGACGTATTGGACTTTTTTATAACTAGAAAAGTTTCTACAGACTTCATCAGCATAGAAGATAATTTTGATCTTAATTCGGATCACTCAGCCGTCATAATCAACATTAACGAGAAAATAATATTAAAACAGACTAAACCTACACTAACAAATAATACTACGGATTGGAATAGTTTTAAAATAGACCTGCAAAACTCGATCGACCTAAAAATCAAGCTGAGAACAGTCCAGCAGCTTGAGGAGGAAACTGAGAGGTTCACGAAACTAATACAAACAGCAGCATGGTCTAATACCAAATACTCCAGTGCTAAAATGGTCTGCAATACGTATCCCAACGCTATAAAGATTTTAATAGAAGAAAAAAGAAGATCCAGAAAAAGGTGGCAAAGGTCCAGAGACCCTGAGGATAAAAGTATTTTAAATAGGAAAACACAGCATCTGAAAAGGGAAATGCAGAAATTTAAAAATCTTAACATGGAAACATATTTAAGCAATCTAACAGCAGACGAAAAAACCGATTATTCTTTATGGAAGGCTACAAAAAAGATGAAAAAACCAATCGTACATATCCCTCCGATAAGGACCAAAAATAACACATGGGCAAGAAGCAATGAGGAGAAAGCGGGTGTTTTTGCGGAGTACCTGGAAGAAGTATTCAAGCCTCACGTAAATCTAAGCGGTACTCAACCAAATGTCAACGAGCAGCTGGTACAAAACCTTGATCAGAGAATTCCACATGTTTCACCGCGGTTAGTCATGGCTGAAATAAAGAAAGGATTTAAGAAAAAAAAGCACCAGGACATGATCTCATAACAGCTGAAATATTAATGCAGTTGCCGAAAAAAGGTATCTTAATGCTAACAAACTTAATTAACGCTTGTTTTAGGCTAAAACATATGCCAATGACGTGGAAAGTGGCAGAGATGATTATGTTGCCAAAACCTGGTAAACCGCTAAACGAAGCCAAGTCATACAGGCCGATCTCATTACTACCAATTTTATCAAAACTGGTCGAAAAATTACTGCTGAAAAACATGAAAATTATTATTGAGAGCAACAACATTATACCAAACTATCAGTTTGGATTCAGGTCGAAGCATTCAACAATAGACCAGATTCACCGTATTACTGATGTTATCGAACACGCATTAGAAGAAAGAAAAATATGCTCGGCAACTTTCATAGACGTCGCACAAGCCTGCGATCGAGTATGGCACGAAGGCCTAATAAATAAAATCAAAAGCATATTACCACCATCGTATGTTGAATTTTTATCATCATACTTAAAAGATAGATTATTCAGAGTCAAATTTGAAGACCAGTATTCAGATCTTTTAGAAATTAAGGCTGGTGTCCCGCAGGGAAGTATCTTAGGTCCTTTCCTATATTTACTTTTCACGTGTGATCTACCTACGCTAGATGATGTAAAAATTGCAACATTTACGGACGATACAGCGCAAATATGGTGCTGGTGGGCCACAGCACCAGAAGATTAAAAATAAAGAAACCATCTGATCTAGTAACATAATTCTTAATATGCTTGCATATAAACAGTACTAAAAACATCAACACATATATTATCAAAAATTTATAATACAGATAAAATGTTGTGAAAAGCCACTGGGTGAAGCAACAAAATTACAATGTAGTACTTAAGATCACAGAAACAAACCGATGGTTGGTCTGATAGACCAGTTTTGATTCCTATCACAGAGTCCGTAACTCAATGAAAAAAAAAAAAAAACTTTTTGATTCAATTTTGATTCATTTTGGGTTCAATTGATGTTCCATGTTCGAAAAAAAGTGATTCGCAAAATAGATTCATGAAAAAAAAAATTATTACAAAATTATTTAGAAATAAAAAAAAATAATATATTGTTAATTTTATTTATATATTGATTTAATAAAAAAAAAAGAAGAAATATAGTTTACAAAAAATTCTGAATTTCAATTTTATTTGTTATTTTAAAGGAAAATTTGGTTGAACAAACATTTTTCACAAACAAACATTCTTTATGGAAGGCTACAAAAAAGATGAAAAAACCAATCGTACATATCCCTCCGATAAGGACCAAAAATAACACATGGGCAAGAAGCAATGAGGAGAAAGCGGGTGTTTTTGCGGAGTACCTGGAAGAAGTATTCAAGCCTCACGTAAATCTAAGCGGTACTCAACCAAATGTCAACGAGCAGCTGGTACAAAACCTTGATCAGAGAATTCCACATGTTTCACCGCGGTTAGTCATGGCTGAAATAAAGAAAGGATTTAAGAAAAAAAAAGCACCAGGACATGATCTCATAACAGCTGAAATATTAATGCAGTTGCCGAAAAAAGGTATCTTAATGCTAACAAACTTAATTAACGCTTGTTTTAGGCTAAAACATATGCCAATGACGTGGAAAGTGGCAGAGATGATTATGTTGCCAAAACCTGGTAAACCGCTAAACGAAGCCAAGTCATACAGGCCGATCTCATTACTACCAATTTTATCAAAACTGGTCGAAAAATTACTACTGAAAAACATGAAAATTATTATTGAGAGCAACAACATTATACCAAACTATCAGTTTGGATTCAGGTCGAAGCATTCAACAATAGACCAGATTCACCGTATTACTGATGTTATCGAACACGCATTAGAAGAAAGAAAAATATGCTCGGCAACTTTCATAGACGTCGCACAAGCCTTCGATCGAGTATGGCACGAAGGCCTAATAAATAAAATCAAAAGCATATTACCACCATCGTATGTTGAATTTTTATCATCATACTTAAAAGATAGATTATTCAGAGTCAAATTTGAAGACCAGTATTCAGATCTTTTAGAAATTAAGGCTGGTGTCCCGCAGGGAAGTATCTTAGGTCCTTTCCTATATTTACTTTTCACGTGTGATCTACCTACGCTAGATGATGTAAAAATTGCAACATTTGCGGACGATACAGCGCAAATATGGTGCTGGTGGGCCACAGCACCAGAAGATTAAAAATAAAGAAACCATCTGATCTAGTAACATAATTCTTAATATGCTTGCATATAAACAGTACTAAAAACATCAACACATATATTATCAAAAATTTATAATACAGATAAAATGTTGTGAAAAGCCACTGGGTGAAGCAACAAAATTACAATGTAGTACTTAAGATCACAGAAACAAACCGATGGTTGGTCTGATAGACCAGTTTTGGTTCCTATCACAGAGTCCGTAACTCAATGAAAAAAAAAAAAAAACTTTTTGATTCAATTTTGATTCATTTTGGGTTCAATTGATGTTCCATGTTCGAAAAAAAGTGATTCGCAAAATAGATTCATGAAAAAAAAAATTATTACAAAATTATTTAGAAATAAAAAAAAATAATATATTGTTAATTTTATTTATATATTGATTTAATAAAAAAAAAGAAGAAATATAGTTTACAAAAAATTCTGAATTTCAATTTTATTTGTTATTTTAAAGGAAAATTTGGTTGAACAAACATTTGTCACAAACTAATTATTTCAAAATACATGTTATTGTATAATCCAATAGCACGCAATACTTTTTTTCAGATTTGTGTTGATGAACTGGATCCAGAAACCTTGCTTGAAGAGTGAGAAATCTCAAGAAAATCTGATGACCTCAAGTTATTACTCCATAACGCACGCTCGTGTTTGCTGAAAGATAATTTGATTAATTATTTGTATTTTTGTGTGAATTCTTTTTTTTAGTACCATTAAATTAGCATTGTTAATTTGAGGAAAAGAATTTGCAAACTATTTACTCTTTATCTTAGAGCTTTGTTGTGCCAAAAGTGAACTACACTCCCACTAATATCATACACAGTAATATGATGTGTGTACACATACCTATAGTCTAGAGTGGTAAACACAAATGTATAAATTTATTCATTATAATATAAAATTGAAAAAAAGTAATTGCAAACAATATTCATTGTTTAGAATTATGTATTACCGCTACCTCTGCATTACTACAGGAAATTGAACTGAAAATAATAATTTTACAAGTTGATAAAAAAATGTAAAATATTTTATGTTTAATATTGATTTTATTTTAATTTTAGATTCTTCAAAAATATATATAATGTAGTTTAGATAAAATTTTATTATTAGACTATTTTTTTGAAAATAACCGACAGAATAATAAATAAAAAAAGTTAAAATCACTGCATATGTCATTCTTTAATTTATTTCAGATGCTGCTTTGTAAAAATTTAAAGACGCTGAAAAAGAGCAGCCAATTAAGAAAATTTAAACAACCAATAAAATTAATTAAATAATTTTAAAAGCAGAATATTAATTTGTTATTGTTATTAATATTTAGTTGTCAAATATATTTATACAGCTCTAAATAAATATTTATTATTATTATATTTAAAAAAATATGTTTTATTTGAAACGTAAATCCCATTTAAAAAAATAGAAGTCTGCTTTGTCGCACGGAATTCATACTAATTTCCGTGTGCATGTACATGAAAAAGTGTACTAGTTTCATATATATTAGAGAACGGAATTCATACTGTTTTTCCGCGTGAATCATATTTTATAGCTGTAAATTTATGTCCTTTCCGTGTCAAATGTATGTTGGGTAATTTCTTTAATTTTGGATTTTTTGGTTGTCATTATTCTTACAGACTACCCTCTAAACGATGCGAATCAAAAATGAACTCGCCGATATATGGGAAAGTTTAAATTTTATTCAACTTTTTCAGATTTGGGTTGATGAACTGGATCCAGAAACCTTGCTATGAAGAGTGAGAAATCTCAAGAAAATCTGATGACCTCAAGTTATTACTCCATAACGCACGCTCGTGTTTGCTGAAAGATAATTTGATTAATTATTTGTATTTTTGTGTGAATTCTTTTTTTTAGTACCATTAAATTAGCATTGTTAATTTGAGGAAAAGAATTTGCAAACTATTTACTCTTTATCTTAGAGCTTTGTTGTGCCAAAAGAGAACTACACTCCCACTAATATGATGTGTGTACACATACCTATAGTCTAGAGTGGTAAACACAAATGTATAAATTTTTTCATTATAATATAAAATTGAAAAAAAGTAATTGCAAACAATATTCATTGTTTAGAATTATGTATTACCGCTACCTCTGCATTACTACAGGAAATTGAACTGAAAATAATAATTTTACAAGTTGATAAAAAAATGTAAAATATTTTATGTTTAATATTGATTTTATTTTAATTTTAGATTCTTCAAAAATATATATAATGTAGTTTAGATAAATTTTTATTATTAGACTATTTTTTTGAAAATAACCGACAGAATAATAAATAAAAAAAGTTAAAATCACTGCATATGTCATTCTTTAATTTATTTCAGATGCTGCTTTGTAAAAATTTAAAGACGCTGAAAAAGAGCAGCCAATTAAGAAAATTTAAACAACCAATAAAATTAATTAAATAATTTTAAAAGCAGAATATTAATTTGTTATTGTTATTAATATTTAGTTGTCAAATATATTTATACAGCTCTAAATAAATATTTATTATTATTATATTTAAAAAAATATGTTTTATTTGAAACGTAAATCCCATTTAAAAAAATAGAAGTCTGCTTTGTCGCACGGAATTCATACTAATTTCCGTGTGCATGTACATGAAAAAGTGTACTAGTTTCATATATATTAGAGAACGGAATTCATACTGTTTTTCCGCGTGAATCATATTTTATAGCTGTAAATTTATGTCCTTTCCGTATCAAATATATGTTGGGTAATTTCTTTAATTTTGGATTTTTTGGTTGTCATTATTCTTACAGACTACCCTCTAAGCGATGCGAATCAAAAATGAACTCGCCGATATATGGGAAAGTTTAAATTTTATTCAACTTTTTGATTCATTTTGGATTCAATTGATGTTCCATGTTCGAAAAAAAGTGATTCGCAAAATAGATTCATGAAAAAAAAAATTATTATAAAATTATTTAGAAATAATAAAAAAAAATATATTGTTAATTTATTTATATATTGATTTAATAAAAAAAAAAAGAAAAATAGTTTACAAAAAATTCTGAATTTCAATTTTATTTGTTATTTTAAAGGAAAATTTGGTTGAACAAACATTTTTCACAAACTAATTATTTCAAAATACATGTTATTGTATAATAACCCAATAGCACGCAATACTTTTTTTTCAGATTTGGGTTGATGAACTGGATCCAGAAACCTTGCTATGAAGAGTGAGAAATCTCAAGAAAATCTGATGACCTCAAGTTATTACTCCATAACGCACGCTCGTGTTTGCTGAAAGATAATTTGATTAATTATTTGTATTTTTGTGTGAATTCTTTTTTTAGTACCATTAAATTAGCATTGTTAATTTGAGGGAAAGAATTTGCAAACTATATACTCGTTATCTTAGACCTTTGTTGTGCCAAAAGTGAACTACACTCCCACTAATATGATGTGTGTACACATACCTATATAGTCTAAAGTGGTAAACACAAATGTATAAATTTATTCATTATATATAAAATTGAAAAAAAGTAATTGCAAACAATATTCATTGTTTAGAATTATGTATTACCGCTACCTCTGCATTACTACAGGAAATTGACCTGAAAATAATAATTTTACAAGTTGATAAAAAAATGTAAAATATTTTATGTTTATATTGATTTTATTTTAATTTTAGATTCTTCAAAAATATATATAATGTAGTTTAGATAAATTTTTATTATTAGACTATTTTTTTGAAAATAACCGACAGAGTAATAAATAAAAAAAGTTAAAATCACTGCATATGTCATTCTTTAATTTATTTTAGATGCTGCTTTGTAAAAATTTAAAGACGCTGAAAAAGAGCAGCCAAGTAAAGAAAATTTAAACAACCAATAAAATTAATTAAATAATTTTAAAAGGAGAATATTAATTTGTTATTGTTATTAATATTTAGTTGTCAAATATATACAGCTCTAAATAAATATTTATTATTATTATATTTAAAAAAATATATTTTATTTGAAACGTAAATCCCATTTAAAAAAATAGAAGTCTGCTTTGTCGCACGGAATTCATACTAATTTCCGTGTGCATGTACATGGAAAAGTGTACTAGTTTCATATATATTAGAGAACGGAATTCATACTGTTTTTCCGCGTGAATCATATTTTATAGCTGTAAAGTTATGGGCTTTCCGTGTGAAATGTATGTTGGGTAATTTCTTTAATTTTGGACTTTTTGGTTGTCATGATTCTTACAGACTACCCTCTAAACGATGCGAATCAAAAATGAACTCGCCGATATATGGGAAAGTTTAAATTTGATTCAACTTTTTGATTCATTTTGGATTCAATTGATATTCCATGTTCGAAAAAGAAGTGATTCGCAAAATAGATTCATGAAAAAAAAAATTATTATAAAATTATTTAGAAATAATAAAAAAAAATATATTGTTAATTTATTTATATATTGATTTAATAAAAAAAAAAAGAAAAATTGTTTACAAAAAATTCTGAATTTCAATTTTATTTGTTATTTTAAAGGAAAATTTGGTTGAACAAACATTTTTCACAAACTAATTATTTCAAAATACATGTTATTGTATAATAACCCAATAGCACGCAATACTTTTTTTCAGATTTGGGTTGATGAACTGGATCCAGAAACCTTGCTATGAAGAGTGAGAAATCTCAAGAAAATCTGATGACCTCAAGTTATTACTCCATAACGCACGCTCGTGTTTGCTGAAAGATAATTTGATTAATTATTTAACTATTTACTCGTTATCTTAGACCTTTGTTGTGCCAAAAGTGAACTACACTCCCACTAATATGATGTGTGTACACATACCTATATAGTCTAAAGTGGTAGACACAAATGTATAAATTTATTCATTATATATAAAATTGAAAAAAAGTAATTGCAAACAATATTCATTGTTTAGAATTATGTATTACCGCTACCTCTGCATTACTACAGGAAATTGAACTGAAAATAATAATTTTACAAGTTGATAAAAAAATGTAAAATATTTTATGTTTAATATTGATTTTATTTTAATTTTAGATTCTTCAAAAATATATATAATGTAGTTTAGATAAATTTTTATTATTAGACTATTTTTTTGAAAATAACCGACAGAATAATAAATAAAAAAAGTTAAAATCACTGCATATGTCATTCTTTAATTTATTTCAGATGCTGCTTTGTAAAAATTTAAAGACGCTGAAAAAGAGCAGCCAATTAAGAAAATTTAAACAACCAATAAAATTAATTAAATAATTTTAAAAGCAGAATATTAATTTGTTATTGTTATTAATATTTAGTTGTCAAATATATTTATACAGCTCTAAATAAATATTTATTATTATTATATTTAAAAAAATATGTTTTATTTGAAACGTAAATCCCATTTAAAAAAATAGAAGTCTGCTTTGTCGCACGGAATTCATACTAATTTCCGTGTGCATGGACATGAAAAAGTGTACTAGTTTCATATATATTAGAGAACGGAATTCATACTGTTTTTCCGCGTGAATCATATTTTATAGCTGTAAATTTATGTCCTTTCCGTGTCAAATGTATGTTGGGTAATTTCTTTAATTTTGGATTTTTTGGTTGTCATTATTCTTACAGACTACCCTCTAAACGATGCGAATCAAAAATGAACTCGCCGATATATGGGAAAGTTTAAATTTTATTCAACTTTTTCAAATTTGGGTTGATGAACTGGATCCAGAAACCTTGCTATGAAGAGTGAGAAATCTCAAGAAAATCTGATGACCTCAAGTTATTACTCTATAACGCACGCTCGTGTTTGCTGAAAGATAATTTGATTAATTATTTGTATTTTTGTGTGAATTCTTTTTTTTAGTACCATTAAATTAGCATTGTTAATTTGAGGAAAAGAATTTGCAAACTATTTACTCTTTATCTTAGAGCTTTGTTGTGCCAAAAGTGAACTACACTCCCACTAATATGATGTGTGTACACATACCTATAGTCTAGAGTGGTAAACACAAATGTATAAATTTATTCATTATAATATAAAATTGAAAAAAAGTAATTGCAAACAATATTCATTGTTTAGAATTATGTATTACCGCTACCTCTGCATTACTACAGGAAATTGACCTGAAAATAATAATTTTACAAGTTGATAAAAAAATGTAAAATATTTTATGTTTATATTGATTTTATTTTAATTTTAGATTCTTCAAAAATATATATAATATAGTTTAGATAAATTTTTATTATTAGACTATTTTTTTGAAAATAACCGACAGAATAATAAATAAAAAAAGTTAAAATCACTGCATATGTCATAATGTATAAATTTATTCATTATATATAAAATTGAAAAAAAGTAATTGCAAACAATATTCATTGTTTAGAATTATGTATTACCGCTACCTCTGCATTACTACAGGAAATTGAACTGAAAATAATAATTTTACAAGTTGATAAAAAAATGTAAAATATTTTATGTTTAATATTGATTTTATTTTAATTTTAGATTCTTCAAAAATATATATAATGTAGTTTAGATAAATTTTTATTATTAGACTATTTTTTTGAAAATAACCGACAGAATAATAAATAAAAAAAGTTAAAATCACTGCATATGTCATTCTTTAATTTATTTCAGATGCTGCTTTGTAAAAATTTAAAGACGCTGAAAAAGAGCAGCCAATTAAGAAAATTTAAACAACCAATAAAATTAATTAAATAATTTTAAAAGCAGAATATTAATTTGTTATTGTTATTAATATTTAGTTGTCAAATATATTTATACAGCTCTAAATAAATATTTATTATTATTATATTTAAAAAAATATGTTTTATTTGAAACGTAAATCCCATTTAAAAAAATAGAAGTCTGCTTTGTCGCACGGAATTCATACTAATTTCCGTGTGCATGGACATGAAAAAGTGTACTAGTTTCATATATATTAGAGAACGGAATTCATACTGTTTTTCCGCGTGAATCATATTTTATAGCTGTAAATTTATGTCCTTTCCGTGTCAAATGTATGTTGGGTAATTTCTTTAATTTTGGATTTTTTGGTTGTCATTATTCTTACAGACTACCCTCTACACGATGCGAATCAAAAATGAACTCGCCGATATATGGGAAAGTTTAAATTTTATTCAACTTTTTCAGATTTGGGTTGATGAACTGGATCCAGAAACCTTGCTATGAAGAGTGAGAAATCTCAAGAAAATCTGATGACCTCAAGTTATTACTCTATAACGCACGCTCGTGTTTGCTGAAAGATAATTTGATTAATTATTTGTATTTTTGTGTGAATTCTTTTTTTTAGTACCATTAAATTAGCATTGTTAATTTGAGGAAAAGAATTTGCAAACTATTTACTCTTTATCTTAGAGCTTTGTTGTGCCAAAAGTGAACTACACTCCCACTAATATGATGTGTGTACACATACCTATAGTCTAGAGTGGTAAACACAAATGTATAAATTTTTTCATTATAATATAAAATTGAAAAAAAGTAATTGCAAACAATATTCATTGTTTAGAATTATGTATTACCGCTACCTCTGCATTACTACAGGAAATTGAACTGAAAATAATAATTTTACAAGTTGATAAAAAAATGTAAAATATTTTATGTTTAATATTGATTTTATTTTAATTTTAGATTCTTCAAAAATATATATAATGTAGTTTAGATAAATTTTTATTATTAGACTATTTTTTTGAAAATAACCGACAGAATAATAAATAAAAAAAGTTAAAATCACTGCATATGTCATTCTTTAATTTATTTCAGATGCTGCTTTGTAAAAATTTAAAGACGCTGAAAAAGAGCAGCCAATTAAGAAAATTTAAACAACCAATAAAATTAATTAAATAATTTTAAAAGCAGAATATTAATTTGTTATTGTTATTAATATTTAGTTGTCAAATATATTTATACAGCTCTAAATAAATATTTATTATTATTATATTTAAAAAAATATGTTTTATTTGAAACGTAAATCCCATTTAAAAAAATAGAAGTCTGCTTTGTCGCACGGAATTCATACTAATTTCCGTGTGCATGTACATGAAAAAGTGTACTAGTTTCATATATATTAGAGAACGGAATTCATACTGTTTTTCCGCGTGAATCATATTTTATAGCTGTAAATTTATGTCCTTTCCGTATCAAATATATGTTGGGTAATTTCTTTAATTTTGGATTTTTTGGTTGTCATTATTCTTACAGACTACCCTCTAAGCGATGCGAATCAAAAATGAACTCGCCGATATATGGGAAAGTTTAAATTTTATTCAACTTTTTGATTCATTTTGGATTCAATTGATGTTCCATGTTCGAAAAAAAGTGATTCGCAAAATAGATTCATGAAAAAAAAAATTATTATAAAATTATTTAGAAATAATAAAAAAAAATATATTGTTAATTTATTTATATATTGATTTAATAAAAAAAAAAAGAAAAATAGTTTACAAAAAATTCTGAATTTCAATTTTATTTGTTATTTTAAAGGAAAATTTGGTTGAACAAACATTTTTCACAAACTAATTATTTCAAAATACATGTTATTGTATAATAACCCAATAGCACGCAATACTTTTTTTTCAGATTTGGGTTGATGAACTGGATCCAGAAACCTTGCTATGAAGAGTGAGAAATCTCAAGAAAATCTGATGACCTCAAGTTATTACTCCATAACGCACGCTCGTGTTTGCTGAAAGATAATTTGATTAATTATTTGTATTTTTGTGTGAATTCTTTTTTTAGTACCATTAAATTAGCATTGTTAATTTGAGGGAAAGAATTTGCAAACTATATACTCGTTATCTTAGACCTATGTTGTGCCAAAAGTGAACTACACTCCCACTAATATGATGTGTGTACACATACCTATATAGTCTAAAGTGGTAAACACAAATGTATAAATTTATTCATTATATATAAAATTGAAAAAAAGTAATTGCAAACAATATTCATTGTTTAGAATTATGTATTACCGCTACCTCTGCATTACTACAGGAAATTGACCTGAAAATAATAATTTTACAAGTTGATAAAAAAATGTAAAATATTTTATGTTTATATTGATTTTATTTTAATTTTAGATTCTTCAAAAATATATATAATGTAGTTTAGATAAATTTTTATTATTAGACTATTTTTTTGAAAATAACCGACAGAGTAATAAATAAAAAAAGTTAAAATCACTGCATATGTCATTCTTTAATTTATTTTAGATGCTGCTTTGTAAAAATTTAAAGACGCTGAAAAAGAGCAGCCAAGTAAAGAAAATTTAAACAACCAATAAAATTAATTAAATAATTTTAAAAGGAGAATATTCATTTGTTATTGTTATTAATATTTAGTTGTCAAATATATACAGCTCTAAATAAATATTTATTATTATTATATTTAAAAAAATATATTTTATTTGAAACGTAAATCCCATTTAAAAAAATAGAAGTCTGCTTTGTCGCACGGAATTCATACTAATTTCCGTGTGCATGTACATGGAAAAGTGTACTAGTTTCATATATATTAGAGAACGGAATTCATACTGTTTTTCCGCGTGAATCATATTTTATAGCTGTAAAGTTAGGCTTTCCGTGTGAAATGTATGTTGGGTAATTTCTTTAATTTTGGATTTTTTGGTTGTCATGATTCTTACAGACTACCCTCTAAACGATGCGAATCAAAAATGAACTCGCCGATATATGGGAAAGTTTAAATTTGATTCAACTTTTTGATTCATTTTGGATTCAATTGATATTCCATGTTCGAAAAAGAAGTGATTCGCAAAATAGATTCATGAAAAAAAAAATTATTATAAAATTATTTAGAAATAATAAAAAAAAATATATTGTTAATTTATTTATATATTGATTTAATAAAAAAAAAAAGAAAAATTGTTTACAAAAAATTCTGAATTTCAATTTTATTTGTTATTTTAAAGGAAAATTTGGTTGAACAAACATTTTTCACAAACTAATTATTTCAAAATACATGTTATTGTATAATAACCCAATAGCACGCAATACTTTTTTTCAGATTTGGGTTGATGAACTGGATCCAGAAACCTTGCTATGAAGAGTGAGAAATCTCAAGAAAATCTGATGACCTCAAGTTATTACTCCATAACGCACGCTCGTGTTTGCTGAAAGATAATTTGATTAATTATTTAACTATTTACTCGTTATCTTAGACCTTTGTTGTGCCAAAAGTGAACTACACTCCCACTAATATGATGTGTGTACACATACCTATATAGTCTAAAGTGGTAGACACAAATGTATAAATTTATTCATTATATATAAAATTGAAAAAAAGTAATTGCAAACAATATTCATTGTTTAGAATTATGTATTACCGCTACCTCTGCATTACTACAGGAAATTGAACTGAAAATAATAATTTTACAAGTTGATAAAAAAATGTAAAATATTTTATGTTTAATATTGATTTTATTTTAATTTTAGATTCTTCAAAAATATATATAATGTAGTTTAGATAAATTTTTATTATTAGACTATTTTTTTGAAAATAACCGACAGAATAATAAATAAAAAAAGTTAAAATCACTGCATATGTCATTCTTTAATTTATTTCAGATGCTGCTTTGTAAAAATTTAAAGACGCTGAAAAAGAGCAGCCAATTAAGAAAATTTAAACAACCAATAAAATTAATTAAATAATTTTAAAAGCAGAATATTAATTTGTTATTGTTATTAATATTTAGTTGTCAAATATATTTATACAGCTCTAAATAAATATTTATTATTATTATATTTAAAAAAATATGTTTTATTTGAAACGTAAATCCCATTTAAAAAAATAGAAGTCTGCTTTGTCGCACGGAATTCATACTAATTTCCGTGTGCATGGACATGAAAAAGTGTACTAGTTTCATATATATTAGAGAACGGAATTCATACTGTTTTTCCGCGTGAATCATATTTTATAGCTGTAAATTTATGTCCTTTCCGTGTCAAATGTATGTTGGGTAATTTCTTTAATTTTGGATTTTTTGGTTGTCATTATTCTTACAGACTACCCTCTAAACGATGCGAATCAAAAATGAACTCGCCGATATATGGGAAAGTTTAAATTTTATTCAACTTTTTCAGATTTGGGTTGATGAACTGGATCCAGAAACCTTGCTATGAAGAGTGAGAAATCTCAAGAAAATCTGATGACCTCAAGTTATTACTCTATAACGCACGCTCGTGTTTGCTGAAAGATAATTTGATTAATTATTTGTATTTTTGTGTGAATTCTTTTTTTTAGTACCATTAAATTAGCATTGTTAATTTGAGGAAAAGAATTTGCAAACTATTTACTCTTTATCTTAGAGCTTTGTTGTGCCAAAAGTGAACTACACTCCCACTAATATGATGTGTGTACACATACCTATAGTCTAGAGTGGTAAACACAAATGTATAAATTTATTCATTATAATATAAAATTGAAAAAAAGTAATTGCAAACAATATTCATTGTTTAGAATTATGTATTACCGCTACCTCTGCATTACTACAGGAAATTGACCTGAAAATAATAATTTTACAAGTTGATAAAAAAATGTAAAATATTTTATGTTTATATTGATTTTATTTTAATTTTAGATTCTTCAAAAATATATATAATATAGTTTAGATAAATTTTTATTATTAGACTATTTTTTTGAAAATAACCGACAGAATAATAAATAAAAAAAGTTAAAATCACTGCATATGTCATAATGTATAAATTTATTCATTATATATAAAATTGAAAAAAAGTAATTGCAAACAATATTCATTGTTTAGAATTATGTATTACCGCTACCTCTGCATTACTACAGGAAATTGAACTGAAAATAATAATTTTACAAGTTGATAAAAAAATGTAAAATATTTTATGTTTAATATTGATTTTATTTTAATTTTAGATTCTTCAAAAATATATATAATGTAGTTTAGATAAATTTTTATTATTAGACTATTTTTTTGAAAATAACCGACAGAATAATAAATAAAAAAAGTTAAAATCACTGCATATGTCATTCTTTAATTTATTTCAGATGCTGCTTTGTAAAAATTTAAAGACGCTGAAAAAGAGCAGCCAATTAAGAAAATTTAAACAACCAATAAAATTAATTAAATAATTTTAAAAGCAGAATATTAATTTGTTATTGTTATTAATATTTAGTTGTCAAATATATTTATACAGCTCTAAATAAATATTTATTATTATTATATTTAAAAAAATATGTTTTATTTGAAACGTAAATCCCATTTAAAAAAATAGAAGTCTGCTTTGTCGCACGGAATTCATACTAATTTCCGTGTGCATGGACATGAAAAAGTGTACTAGTTTCATATATATTAGAGAACGGAATTCATACTGTTTTTCCGCGTGAATCATATTTTATAGCTGTAAATTTATGTCCTTTCCGTGTCAAATGTATGTTGGGTAATTTCTTTAATTTTGGATTTTTTGGTTGTCATTATTCTTACAGACTACCCTCTACACGATGCGAATCAAAAATGAACTCGCCGATATATGGGAAAGTTTAAATTTTATTCAACTTTTTCAGATTTGGGTTGATGAACTGGATCCAGAAACCTTGCTATGAAGAGTGAGAAATCTCAAGAAAATCTGATGACCTCAAGTTATTACTCTATAACGCACGCTCGTGTTTGCTGAAAGATAATTTGATTAATTATTTGTATATTTGTGTGAATTCTTTTTTTAGTACCATTAAATTAGCATTGTTAATTTGAGGAAAAGAATTTGCAAACTATTTACTCTTTATCTTAGAGCTTTGTTGTGCCAAAAGTGAACTACACTCCCACTAATATGATGTGTGTACACATACCTATAGTCTAGAGTGGTAAACACAAATGTATAATTTTTTTCATTATAATATAAAATTGAAAAAAAGTAATTGCAAACAATATTCATTGTTTAGAATTATGTATTACCGCTACCTCTGCATTACTACAGGAAATTGAACTGAAAATAATAATTTTACAAGTTGATAAAAAAATGTAAAATATTTTATGTTTAATATTGATTTTATTTTAATTTTAGATTCTTCAAAAATATATATAATGTAGTTTAGATAAATTTTTATTATTAGACTATTTTTTTGAAAATAACCGACAGAATAATAAATAAAAAAAGTTAAAATCACTGCATATGTCATTCTTTAATTTATTTCAGATGCTGCTTTGTAAAAATTTAAAGACGCTGAAAAAGAGCAGCCAATTAAGAAAATTTAAACAACCAATAAAATTAATTAAATAATTTTAAAAGCAGAATATTAATTTGTTATTGTTATTAATATTTAGTTGTCAAATATATTTATACAGCTCTAAATAAATATTTATTATTATTATATTTAAAAAAATATGTTTTATTTGAAACGTAAATCCCATTTAAAAAAATAGAAGTCTGCTTTGTCGCACGGAATTCATACTAATTTCCGTGTGCATGTACATGAAAAAGTGTACTAGTTTCATATATATTAGAGAACGGAATTTATACTGTTTTTCCGCGTGAATCATATTTTATAGCTGTAAATTTATGTCCTTTCCGTGTCAAATGTATGTTGGGTAATTTCTTTAATTTTGGATTTTTTGGTTGTCATTATTCTTACAGACTACCCTCTAAACGATGCGAATCAAAAATGAACTCGCCGATATATGGGAAAGTTTAAATTTTATTCAACTTTTTGATTCATTTTGGATTCAATTGATGTTCCATGTTCGAAAAAAAGTGATTCGCAAAATAGATTCATGAAAAAAAAAAAATTATTATAAAATTATTTAGAAATAAAAAAAAATAATATATTGTTAATTTTATTTATATATTGATTTAATAAAAAAAAAGAAGAAATATAGTTTACAAAAAATTCTGAATTTCAATTTTATTTGTTATTTTAAAGGAAAATTTGGTTGAACAAACATTTTTCACAAACTAATTATTTCAAAATACATGTTATTGTATAATAACCCAATAGCACGCAATACTTTTTTTCAGATTTGTGTTGATGAACTGGATCCAGAAACCTTGCTATGAAGAGTGAGAAATCTCAAGAAAATCTAATGACCTCAAGTTATTACTCCATAACGCACGCTCGTCTTTGCTGAAAGATAATTTGATTAATTATTTGTATTTTTGTGTGAATTCTTTTTTTTAGTACCATTAAATTAGCATTGTTAATTTGAGGGAAAGAATTTGCAAACTATTTACTCTTTATCTTAGAGCTTTGTTGTGCCAAAAGAGAACTACACTCCCACTAATGTGATGTGTGTACACATACCTATAGTCTAGAGTGGTAAACACAAATGTATAAATTTATTCATTATATATAAAATTGAAAAAAAGTAATTGCAAACAATATTCATTGTTTAGAATTATGTATTACCGCTACCTCTGCATTACTACAGGAAATTGACCTGAAAATAATAATTTTACAAGTTGATAAAAAAATGTAAAATATTTTATGTTTATATTGATTTTATTTTAATTTTAGATTCTTCAAAAATATATATAATGTAGTTTAGATAAATTTTTATTATTAGACTATTTTTTTGAAAATAACCGACAGAATAATAAATAAAAAAAGTTAAAATCACTGCATATGTCATTCTTTAATTTATTTTAGATGCTGCTTTGTAAAAATTTAAAGACGCTGAAAAAGAGCAGCCAAGTAAAGAAAATTTAAACAACCAATAAAATTAATTAAATAATTTTAAAAGGAGAATATTAATTTGTTATTGTTATTAATATTTAGTTGTCAAATATATACAGCTCTAATTAAATATTTATTATTATTATATTTAAAAAAATATATTTTATTTGAAACGTAAATCCCATTTAAAAAAATAGAAGTCTGCTTTGTCGCACGGAATTCATACTAATTTCCGTGTGTATGTACATGGAAAAGTGTACTAGTTTCATATATATTAGAGAACGGAATTCATACTGTTTTTCCGCGTGAATCATATTTTATAGCTGTAAAGTTATGGGCTTTCCGTGTGAAATGTATGTTGGGTAATTTCTTTAATTTTGGATTTTTTGGTTGTCATGATTCTTACAGACTACCCTCTAAACGATGCGAATCAAAAATGAACTCGCCGATATATGGGAAAGTTTAAATTTGATTCAACTTTTTGATTCATTTTGGATTCAATTGATATTCCATGTTCGAAAAAGAAGTGATTCGCAAAATAGATTCATGAAAAAAAAAATTATTATAAAATTATTTAGAAATAATAAAAAAAAATATATTATTAATTTATTTATATATTGATTTAATAAAAAAAAAAAGAAAAATAGTTTACAAAAAATTCTGAATTTCAATTTTATTTGTTATTTTAAAGGAAAATTTGGTTGAACAAACATTTTTCACAAACTAATTATTTCAAAATACATGTTATTGTATAATAACCCAATAGCACGCAATACTTTTTTTTCAGATTTGGGTTGATGAACTGGATCCAGAAACCTTGCTATGAAGAGTGAGAAATCTCAAGAAAATCTGATGACCTCAAGTTATTACTCCATAACGCACGCTCGTGTTTGCTGAAAGATAATTTGATTAATTATTTGTATTTTTGTGTGAATTCTTTTTTTAGTACCATTAAATTAGCATTGTTAATTTGAGGGAAAGAATTTGCAAACTATTTACTCGTTATCTTAGACCTTTGTTGTGCCAAAAGTGAACTACACTCCCACTAATATGATGTGTGTACACATACCTATATAGTCTAAAGTGGTAAACACAAATGTATAAATTTATTCATTATATATAAAATTGAAAAAAAGTAATTGCAAACAATATTCATTGTTTAGAATTATGTATTACCGCTACCTGTCCATTACTACAGGAAATTGACCTGAAAATAATAATTTTACAAGTTGATAAAAAAATGTAAAATATTTTATGTTTATATTGATTTTATTTTAATTTTAGATGCTTCAAAAATATATATAATGTAGTTTAGATAAATTTTTATTATTAGACTATTTTTTTGAAAATAACCGACAGAATAATAAATAAAAAAAGTTAAAATCACTGCATATGTCATTCTTTAATTTATTTTAGATGCTGCTTTGTAAAAATTTAAAGACGCTGAAAAAGAGCAGCCAATTAAGAAAATTTAAACAACCAATAAAATTAATTAAATAATTTTAAAAGCAGAATATTAATTTGTTATTGTTATTAATATTTAGTTGTCAAATATATTTATACAGCTCTAAATAAATATTTATTATTATTATATTTAAAAAAATATGTTTTATTTGAAACGTAAATCCCATTTAAAAAAATAGAAGTCTGCTTTGTCGCACGGAATTCATACTAATTTCCGTGTGCATGGACATGAAAAAGTGTACTAGTTTCATATATATTAGAGAACGGAATTCATACTGTTTTTCCGCGTGAATCATATTTTATAGCTGTAAATTTATGTCCTTTCCGTGTCAAATGTATGTTGGGTAATTTCTTTAATTTTGGATATTTTGGTTGTCATTATTCTTACAGACTACCCTCTAAACGATGCGAATCAAAAATGAACTCGCCGATATATGGGAAAGTTTAAATTTTATTCAACTTTTTGATTCATTTTGGATTCAATTGATGTTCCATGTTCGAAAAAAAGTGATTCGCAAAATAGATTCATGAAAAAAAAAATTATTATAAAATTATTTAGAAATAAAAAAAAATAATATATTGTTAATTTTATTTATATATTGATTTAATAAAAAAAAAGAAGAAATATAGTTTACAAAAAATTCTGAATTTCAATTTTATTTGTTATTTTAAAGGAAAATTTGGTTGAACAAACATTTTTCACAAACTAATTATTTCAAAATACATGTTATTGTATAATAACCCAATAGCACGCAATACTTTTTTTCAGATTTGTGTTGATGAACTGGATCCAGAAACCTTGCTATGAAGAGTGAGAAATCTCAAGAAAATCTAATGACCTCAAGTTATTACTCCATAACGCACGCTCGTCTTTGCTGAAAGATAATTTGATTAATTATTTGTATTTTTGTGTGAATTCTTTTTTTTAGTACCATTAAATTAGCATTGTTAATTTGAGGGAAAGAATTTGCAAACTATTTACTCTTTATCTTAGAGCTTTGTTGTGCCAAAAGAGAACTACACTCCCACTAATGTGATGTGTGTACACATACCTATAGTCTAGAGTGGTAAACACAAATGTATAAATTTATTCATTATATATAAAATTGAAAAAAAGTAATTGCAAACAATATTCATTGTTTAGAATTATGTATTACCGCTACCTCTGCATTACTACAGGAAATTGACCTGAAAATAATAATTTTACAAGTTGATAAAAAAATGTAAAATATTTTATGTTTATATTGATTTTATTTTAATTTTAGATTCTTCAAAAATATATATAATGTAGTTTAGATAAATTTTTATTATTAGACTATTTTTTTGAAAATAACCGACAGAATAATAAATAAAAAAAGTTAAAATCACTGCATATGTCATTCTTTAATTTATTTTAGATGCTGCTTTGTAAAAATTTAAAGACGCTGAAAAAGAGCAGCCAAGTAAAGAAAATTTAAACAACCAATAAAATTAATTAAATAATTTTAAAAGGAGAATATTAATTTGTTATTGTTATTAATATTTAGTTGTCAAATATATACAGCTCTAAATAAATATTTATTATTATTATATTTAAAAAAATATATTTTATTTGAAACGTAAATCCCATTTAAAAAAATAGAAGTCTGCTTTGTCGCACGGAATTCATACTAATTTCCGTGTGCATGTACATGGAAAAGTGTACTAGTTTCATATATATTAGAGAACGGAATTCATACTGTTTTTCCGCGTGAATCATATTTTATAGCTGTAAAGTTATGGGCTTTCCGTGTGAAATGTATGTTGGGTAATTTCTTTAATTTTGGATTTTTTGGTTGTCATGATTCTTACAGACTACCCTCTAAACGATGCGAATCAAAAATGAACTCGCCGATATATGGGAAAGTTTAAATTTGATTCAACTTTTTGATTCATTTTGGATTCAATTGATATTCCATGTTCGAAAAAGAAGTGATTCGCAAAATAGATTCATGAAAAAAAAAATTATTATAAAATTATTTAGAAATAATAAAAAAAAATATATTATTAATTTATTTATATATTGATTTAATAAAAAAAAAAAAGAAAAATAGTTTACAAAAAATTCTGAATTTCAATTTTATTTGTTATTTTAAAGGAAAATTTGGTTGAACAAACATTTTTCACAAACTAATTATTTCAAAATACATGTTATTGTATAATAACCCAATAGCACGCAATACTTTTTTTTCAGATTTGGGTTGATGAACTGGATCCAGAAACCTTGCTATGAAGAGTGAGAAATCTCAAGAAAATCTGATGACCTCAAGTTATTACTCCATAACGCACGCTCGTGTTTGCTGAAAGATAATTTGATTAATTATTTGTATTTTTGTGTGAATTCTTTTTTTAGTACCATTAAATTAGCATTGTTAATTTGAGGGAAAGAATTTGCAAACTATTTACTCGTTATCTTAGACCTTTGTTGTGCCAAAAGTGAACTACACTCCCACTAATATGATGTGTGTACACATACCTATATAGTCTAAAGTGGTAAACACAAATGTATAAATTTATTCATTATATATAAAATTGAAAAAAAGTAATTGCAAACAATATTCATTGTTTAGAATTATGTATTACCGCTACCTCTGCATTACTACAGGAAATTGACCTGAAAATAATAATTTTACAAGTTGATAAAAAAATGTAAAATATTTTATGTTTATATTGATTTTATTTTAATTTTAGATGCTTCAAAAATATATATAATGTAGTTTAGATAAATTTTTATTATTAGACTATTTTTTTGAAAATAACCGACAGAATAATAAATAAAAAAAGTTAAAATCACTGCATATGTCATTCTTTAATTTATTTTAGATGCTGCTTTGTAAAAATTTAAAGACGCTGAAAAAGAGCAGCCAAGTAAAGAAAATTTAAACAACCAATAAAATTAATTAAATAATTTTAAAAGGAGAATATTCATTTGTTATTGTTATTAATATTTAGTTGTCAAATATATACAGCTCTAAATAAATATTTATTATTATTATATTTAAAAAAATATGTTTTATTTGAAACGTAAATCCCATTTAAAAAAATAGAAGTCTGCTTTGTCGCACGGAATTCATACTAATTTCCGTGTGCATGGACATGAAAAAGTGTACTAGTTTCATATATATTAGAGAACGGAATTCATACTGTTTTTCCGCGTGAATCATATTTTATAGCTGTAAATTTATGTCCTTTCCGTGTCAAATGTATGTTGGGTAATTTCTTTAATTTTGGATTTTTTGGTTGTCATTATTCTTACAGACTACCCTCTAAACGATGCGAATCAAAAATGAACTCGCCGATATATGGGAAAGTTTAAATTTTATTCAACTTTTTGATTCATTTTGGATTCAATTGATGTTCCATGTTCGAAAAAAAGTGATTCGCAAAATAGATTCATGAAAAAAAAAAATTATTATAAAATTATTTAGAAATAAAAAAAAATAATATATTGTTAATTTTATTTATATATTGATTTAATAAAAAAAAAAGAAGAAATATAGTTTACAAAAAATTCTGAATTTCAATTTTATTTGTTATTTTAAAGGAAAATTTGGTTGAACAAACATTTTTCACAAACTAATTATTTCAAAATACATGTTATTGTATAATAACCCAATAGCACGCAATACTTTTTTTCAGATTTGTGTTGATGAACTGGATCCAGAAACCTTGCTATGAAGAGTGAGAAATCTCAAGAAAATCTGATGATATCAAGTTATTACTCCATAACGCACGCTCGTCTTTGCTGAAAGATAATTTGATTAATTATTTGTATTTTTGTGTGAATTCTTTTTTTTAGTACCATTAAATTAGCATTGTTAATTTGAGGGAAAGAATTTGCAAACTATTTACTCTTTATCTTAGAGCTTTGTTGTGCCAAAAGAGAACTACACTCCCACTAATGTGATGTGTGTACACATACCTATAGTCTAGAGTGGTAAACACAAATGTATAAATTTATTCATTATATATAAAATTGAAAAAAAGTAATTGCAAACAATATTCATTGTTTAGAATTATGTATTACCGCTACCTCTGCATTACTACAGGAAATTGACCTGAAAATAATAATTTTACAAGTTGATAAAAAAATGTAAAATATTTTATGTTTATATTGATTTTATTTTAATTTTAGATTCTTCAAAAATATATATAATGTAGTTTAGATAAATTTTTATTATTAGACTATTTTTTTGAAAATAACCGACAGAATAATAAATAAAAAAAGTTAAAATCACTGCATATGTCATTCTTTAATTTATTTTAGATGCTGCTTTGTAAAAATTTAAAGACGCTGAAAAAGAGCAGCCAAGTAAAGAAAATTTAAACAACCAATAAAATTAATTAAATAATTTTAAAAGGAGAATATTAATTTGTTATTGTTATTAATATTTAGTTGTCAAATATATACAGCTCTAAATAAATATTTATTATTATTATATTTAAAAAAATATATTTTATTTGAAACGTAAATCCCATTTAAAAAAATAGAAGTCTGCTTTGTCGCACGGAATTCATACTAATTTCCGTGTGTATGTACATGGAAAAGTGTACTAGTTTCATATATATTAGAGAACGGAATTCATACTGTTTTTCCGCGTGAATCATATTTTATAGCTGTAAAGTTATGGGCTTTCCGTGTGAAATGTATGTTGGGTAATTTCTTTAATTTTGGATTTTTTGGTTGTCATGATTCTTACAGACTACCCTCTAAACGATGCGAATCAAAAATGAACTCGCCGATATATGGGAAAGTTTAAATTTGATTCAACTTTTTGATTCATTTTGGATTCAATTGATATTCCATGTTCGAAAAAGAAGTGATTCGCAAAATAGATTCATGAAAAAAAAAATTATTATAAAATTATTTAGAAATAATAAAAAAAAATATATTGTTAATTTATTTATATATTGATTTAATAAAAAAAAAAAAAGAAAAATAGTTTACAAAAAATTCTGAATTTCAATTTTATTTGTTATTTTAAAGGAAAATTTGGTTGAACAAACATTTTTCACAAACTAATTATTTCAAAATACATGTTATTGTATAATAACCCAATAGCACGCAATACTTTTTTTTCAGAATTGGGTTGATGAACTGGATCCAGAAACCTTGCTATGAAGAGTGAGAAATCTCAAGAAAATCTGATGACCTCAAGTTATTACTCCATAACGCACGCTCGTGTTTGCTGAAAGATAATTTGATTAATTATTTGTATTTTTGTGTGAATTCTTTTTTTAGTACCATTAAATTAGCATTGTTAATTTGAGGGAAAAAATTTGCAAACTATTTACTCGTTATCTTAGACCTTTGTTGTGCCAAAAGTGAACTACACTCCCACTAATATGATGTGTGTACACATACCTATATAGTCTAGAGTGGTAAACACAAATGTATAAATTTATTCATTATATATAAAATTGAAAAAAAGTAATTGCAAACAATATTCATTGTTTAGAATTATGTATTACCGCTACCTGTGCATTACTACAGGAAATTGACCTGAAAATAATAATTTTACAAGTTGATAAAAAAATGTAAAATTTTTTATGTTTATATTGATTTTATTTTAATTTTAGATGCTTCAAAAATATATATAATGTAGTTTAGATAAATTTTTATTATTAGACTATTTTTTTGAAAATAACCGACAGAATAATAAATAAAAAAAGTTAAAATCACTGCATATGTCATTCTTTAATTTATTTTAGATGCTGCTTTGTAAAAATTTAAAGACGCTGAAAAAGAGCAGCCAATTAAAGAAAATTTAAACAACCAATCAAATTAATTAAATAATTTTAAAAGCAGAATATTAATTTGTTATTGTTATTAATATTTAGTTGTCAAATATATACAGCTCTAAATAAATATTTATTATTATTATATTTAAAAAAATATGTTTTATTTGAAACGTAAATCCCATTTAAAAAAATAGAAGTCTGCTTTGTCGCACGGAATTCATACTAATTTCCGTGTGCATCTACATGAAAAAGTATACTAGTTTCATATATATTAGAGAACGGAATTCATACTGCTTTTCCGCGTGAATCATATTTTATAGCTGTAAAGTTATGGGCTTTCCGTGTGAAATGTATGTTGGTAATTTCTTTAATTTTGGATTTTTTGGTTGTCATGAGTCTTACAGACTACCCTCTAAACGATGCGAATCAAAAATGAACTCGCCGATATATGGGAAAGTTTAAATTTGTTTCAACTTTTTGATTCAATTTTGATTCATTTTGGATTCAATTGATGTTCCATGTTCGAAAAAAAGTGATTCGCAAAATATATTCATGAAAAAAAAAATTATTATAAAATTATTTAGAAATAATAAAAAAAAATATATTGTTAATTTATTTATATATTGATTTAATAAAAAAAAAAGAAAAATAGTTTACAAAAAATTCTGAATTTCAATTTTATTTGTTATTTTAAAGGAAAATTTGGTTGAATAAACATTTTTCACAAACTAATTATTTCAAAATACATGTTATTGTATAATCCAATAGCACGCAATACTTTTTTTCAGATTTGTGTTGATGAACTGGATCCAGAAACCTTGCTTGAAGAGTGAGAAATCTCAAGAAAATCTGATGACCTCAAGTTATTACTCCATAACGCACGCTCGTGTTTGCTGAAAGATAATTTGATTAATTATTTGTATTTTTGTGTGAATTCTTTTTTTTGGTACCATTAAATTAGCATTGTTAATTTGAGGGAAAGAATTTGCAAACTATTTACTCTTTATCTTAGAGCTTTGTTGTGCCAAAAGAGAACTACACTCCCACTAATGTGATGTGTGTACACATACCTATAGTCTAGAGTGGTAAACACAAATGTATAAATTTATTCATTATATATAAAATTGAAAAAAAGTAATTGCAAACAATATTCATTGTTTAGAATTATGTATTACCGCTACCTCTGCATTACAACAGGAAATTGACCTGAAAATAATAATTTTACATGTTGATAAAAAATTGTAAAATATTTTATGTTTATATTGATTTTATTTTAATTATATATTCTTCAAATATATATGTTTAGATTTAAGTTTTGCATTAAATTATAAGTTTCACTTATCATAGAATTACCTATTAAATAATTAAAAGATTGCACCTATATTGTATAATTACCTTCAGTAAAAATATTTGTAATATGAGGAATTAGAATTTAGTGAAATAATTTTATTATTAATTTGAATATCTATCTCATGGTTTTGCAACAAGAATTGCACTTTTTTACTATTGCAAAGCCATGGGATGAGAAAATAACTTAATTATTAAATTAATTATTTACCTCATGAATTTGCAAGGATTGCAATTTGACTATTAAAATTCCATAGAATTTTAAGCATTCTCATAAGATTAGCCAAAAAATTATTGTATAAATAGCCTGGAATTAAAGCAATTAAATTCATTCTAAAAACAGAATTCAACTAGTTTATTTCTAAGCTTTTACAGGTACAATCAGACTTAGCCCCTACCCAAGGTAAGCTAAGCTCTAAACATTGAACAAAGTAGTCAGCGATCTGCCCCGACGCACGGTAAGCAATCCTACTACTCTACACAGTGGTCAAGTAAACCAATTTGGTCGCTATAACAAAACATTTTGGAGGCCCCGACGAGATTTCGGATTCACGGAAGTCTCTAGGCACATACGGTATCATACAAGGTTGGAACGACCTTTTTCTATACAATAAAATAAGACGCCAAAAAGGAAGAAGTAATCCAACAGCAGCAGGAGCTAGGGACAAGTATCCAAACCCTAGTAACCAATTACTGTAAAGACGGGCCACGTAGAAAAAATGCAATCTACTTGGACAAAAAACTGAAAAAACTGGACGAACTATGGCACCAATTTGAAGCAAACCATGCAAAATTAGAAGAATTGGAAGTTGAAATGCAAGACCATCCATATTTTATAAACCATTATTTTACCAATGTTAAGGTTGGTTATGAAAAAATGAGAGACGCCATTACAATTGCACAGCAAAAATTAGCTCCACAGGAGGCAAAGGCTGGTCCATCAACAGAAGAGCAAAAATTAATTCTTCAACATGACGCCGGTGGAGATGAGGAAAACCATTCACCCGATGAGCCACATGATCAAGTACTGGGTCAGAACAATCCAGCAGAGAACCTGGAATTCACGTTTGCTCCTAATTGTAGCCTCAGCGATATATTTGAAAAACCAGAGCCTAAAGCTAGAAGCACAACCCACCCTATACAAGAAGACACTAAAAAATTAATAAAGGGTCAGAAGGTTGCACTGCGTCTTTTAAAACATATGTTAGAACGAACAGACCAAGGAATGGCTGACACACACGCATATGAATACTACCAAATAATGATAGAGAATATTAATGCACAATGGAATAAAATAACTATTCAAAATCAAGCAATCTGGGAGGTTTTTGATGACGAGTCTGCTCATCTTGGGTACACTATTGATATTTATTTAGGTATGCAAGATTGGGTAGAAGACACTATCATCAATTTAACTATGAAGAAGACAAGGTTAGATCCAGGCGAACGGACTAGAGCTCCCACTGATATCAATGCCAGCTCACAATTAAAGTTACCAAAGATTACGATGCCAAAATTTGATGGGAATTATTTACGGTGGATGGAATTCCGGAATTTGTTTATAGAAGTAATCGACAAACAGGCCATTGGAGCAGCACAAAAGATGTGGTTTCTCAAAACTAATTTGAGCGGTGAAGCAGAGGCACTTATAAAACATATGCCGATCTCTGATGCAAATTATGGACCGGCTTGGCAGACGATCCAACAAAGGTTTGATAACAAACGCTTACTGGTAACATCAATACTAGATAAGCTACTGCAACAGCATGTGCATCAAGTAGAGTCTGCAGCTGCAATAAAAGGGCTGCATGACATTACTCAAGAGTGTCTTCTGGGCTTAAGAGGACTTGAAATGGATATCAATACCTGGGACCCTATTATAATACATTTGCTATTGAAAAAACTTGATAGGACCACGCACAACCTGTTTGAATCATCATTGACATCACCACGAAAGTTACCCACCATCGAGGAATTTTTGAAATTTTTAGAGTTACGATTTCAAGCACTAGAGTCATTAGGAAGACATCCCAGAAATAATAGCCAAAGAAATCCACATAACAATCAACGGACTGCTTCTCTAGTAACAAAAACATCAACCAGCACACCAACAGAATGTGTTATGTGCAAAGCCAATCATCCGCTGCACTCATGCAAACACTTTGACCAATTATCTACGAATGATAAATGGACCAAGGTGAAAACGTATAAATTATGCTGCAACTGTCTAAGACCAGGTCACTTTGCTGCATCTTGCATGTCAAGATGCTGTTTAAAGTGCCAGAAAAAACACCACACCATGCTGCATGGTTCAGCTGATCAAAAAACAAGTAACACCGCAAACAATTTTGGGTCAGCAACTGTAGGACTACTCACGATAAAAGAAGGTAAAAAAAGCGTTGATAGTTATGTCTTTTTAGCTACGGTGCTTATACATGCTCAAAGCACCAATGGACAGCTTGTAGAATGCAGAGCGTTACTGGATTCAGGATCACAAGTGAATTTTATTACTGAAAAACTACAGCGTAAGCTTGGTCTACGAAGTCACGCTGAAAAATTGAACATAATCGGTATTGGCTACAAGAAATCAGAGACTCATGAAAGAGCCAATATAACAATATCATCAATGAATAGAAAATTCAACACTCAACTTGAAGCAGTAATTCTTCCACAGATCACCACTTATCAACCAAGGGAAATCATCAATAAAGACAACTGGAACATTCCTAAGAACATACAACTTGCAGACCCAGGCTTCAATAAACCACATCAAATAGACATACTCATTGGTGCAGAAATTTATGCAGACTTAATGTGTGTTGGACAAATTCGGCTACACGAAACCTTACCCACTCTTCAGAACACCCAATTTGGATGGATTGTACTAGGAAAAATGAAGGGAAGTGGCAGTACGGATGCGTTTTGTGGAATAAGTACTCTGGGACTTACAAAACAAATGCATAAATTCTGGGAAATGGAAGAAGTGTGTGAACCAACACAACCAATGACGGCTGAAGAACGAAAGTGTGAAGAATTTTTTAAAAACACAACACAAAGAATTCAAGGTAGGTTCTGTGTGAGAATTCCATTCAAGACAAATCCTTCGGTGCTAGGTAATTCCAAAAATTTAGCTGAAGTGCGATTCAAAAATTTAGAAAAACGTTTCATTAAACAGCCTGAATTAAAAGCTAAATATACAGATTTTTTAAGGGAATATCTTGAACTCGGACACATGAGAGAAATTAAGCCAGAAGATGTCCAAACAAATCACTATTTTCTACCTCACCACGCAGTAATAAAGCCTGACAGTACTACAACAAAGCTTCGAGTAGTATTCGACGCTTCAGCTAAGACAACATCAAACAAATCTTTGAATGCCATCATGATGACTGGCCCTACAGTACAGGATGACATATTCACCATCCTGTTAAGATTTCGTTTACCAAAATATGCTTTCACAGCCGACATAGCTAAAATGTATCGACAGATCACAGTGGACGATCAAGATACTAAATTTCAACTAATCGTATGGAGAAGTAACCCAAATGAAGAACTCCGTTTTTTCGAACTTCGTACAGTAACGTATGGAACAACATCAGCACCGTTTCTTGCAACAAGATGTCTAAAGCAACTAGCAAACGAAGAGCAATTTCAATACCCACTAGCTTCAAAGGTAACAGACCAAGATTTCTACGTTGACGACGTAATGACAGGATGTAATAGCATCGATTTAGCAAAAAAGACCCAAAACGAATTAATCGAAATGTTAAACGGGGCAGGTTTTCAACTTCGTAAATGGTGTGCGAATCACCCAAAACTATTGGAATCCATACCAGTAGAACATAGAGAAGCGAAATGTGCATTTACCGAGGATCATACGATAAAAACATTGGGTTTAATTTGGAATCCCCCAAACGATCGATTTTTGCTTCAAACTTCATGGAAGAAGCCAAAAACAGTCACCAAACGAACTGTACGGGCAGAAATATCTCAAATATACGATCCACTCGGAGTAATCAATCCAGTAGTCGTAGTTGCCAAAATATTTCTTCAGGAATTTTGGCATTTGGGATTGGATTGGGACGAAGCGCTGCCGCAGCAACAACACACATACTGGTTAACTATCCGTTCGCAGCTACCACGACTCGCAGAATTCTCAATACCACGAAGAGTAGTCGCAGACACATACAAAACCATACAACTACATGGTTTTTCGGACGCTTCCACAAAGGCTTACGGTGCAGTTGTGTATGTAAGAACAATCGATTTCAAAGGAGCTGTAGAAGTTCACTTGATGTGTGCCAAATCAAGAGTTGCTCCAAAGAAAACAATATCCATAGCTCGACTGGAACTATGTGCTGCTAAGCTATTAAGTGAATTGATAACAAAGGTGTGTCAAGCTATTAAGGTGAATATAACTAAGACAACATGCTGGACTGATTCCATGATCACGCTGGATTGGAATGCTATGACAGCATCTCCCAAGGACGTCTTCTTGGCAAATCGGATCTCAGCAATTCAACGAATTAAACCATCAGACCAATGGCGACATGTTGGTACCAAGGACAACCCAACAGATTACATTTCACGCGGAATGACACCCGATGAACTAATCAACTCAAAAACTTGGTCGACTGGACCAAGGTTCTTGTTACAGCCACCAGCGGAGTGGCCACGTCAACTCACAACCGAACACCTACAAGAATGTAGTCTTATAGGACAAACAAAGGTAGCTCTAGTAATTCAACGAAAACAATGACTCACAAGAAATATGGAAAGTCATTAACAATCGAAATTCTTTCATATTTCTGCAAAGAACTGTGGCATTTATACTTCGCTTCGGGTATAATTGTAAACCAAACACCTTACATAAAAAGAAAGACATGTTTCCAGATGCAGAAGAGATGGATAGTGCACTTTTGATAATATTACAAAAAATGCAATTAGAAAACTTTGCAGAGGAGATCAACCAACTGCGGAAGGGCAAATTAGTGGCGAAAAATAGCAAGTTAAAATATCTATCACCATTTCTTGATTCACAAGGGATAATTCGTGTCGGGGGGAGACTACAAGCATCCAGCTTATCTACAGATGCCAAACACCCCGTAGTGCTACCAAACAAACACGCTTACACAAAACTCTTAATAGAAAAATTACATTGGGACAATTTTCACGCCGGGCCCCAGGCTCTATTAGCAATTACGCGTCAACTTTTTTGGCCAGTTCAAGGCAGAAAATTAATCCAACGTATATGCCATGAGTGTTTTCGATGCTTCCTCACAAAACCAAAGTTCTTGTATCAAATGATGGGTAATCTGCCAGCAGACCGAGTGGAACCAGCACGCCCTTTCATTCATGTAGGAATAGATTTCGCTGGACCAGTACAAATACACTATAAGCTTCGAGGAAAGAGACCCACAAAAGCATACATAGCTGTATTTGTCTGCTTTACAACCAAAGCAATACATCTTGAAGTAGTATCAGACCTAACAACTCAAGCATTTATAGGATCTCTAAAAAGATTTATTGCCAGACGAGGCCATCCAGCAAAAATCTACTGCGACAGCGCTAGAGCCAATCTTGAGGAACTGCAAAGGCTTTTTTCAACAACAGCCCACAAAAATGAGGTGTTAAAAACATGTTCTGAACAAGGCATTCAATGGTTTCACATACCACCTAGATCACCGCACTTTGGAGGGCTGTGGGAAGCAGCAGTTAAAGCAGCAAAATACCACATGCGGCGAATCATGAATGCAGCTTCGGTCACATTTGAAGAACTATCTACGATAACAGTGCAAATAGAAGCTATATTAAATTCAAGACCGCGGACACCACTATCAAATGATCCTAATGATCTCCAAACTCTTACTCCTGCACACTTTCTCATCGGAGAACCTCTCACCGCCATAGTAGAGCCGAACCAAAAGGAGAGAAAAATCAGCTTATTAAACCGGTGGGAGGTGGTTCAGAACATCCATCAAGAATTTTGGCGCCGCTAATCAAAGGAATATTTAACAGGGTTGCAAATTCGATCAAAGTGGTTAGAAGGAACGGAAGAAATAAAACCCGGAAGTCTAGTGCTACTCAAAGAAGACAACTTACCACCCTTACAATGGCAACACGGAAGAATTATAACACCGATAAAAGGCGACGATGGCCTAACTCGAGTAGCAGACGTAAGAACCGCCAAGGGAACTTATCGAAGAGCAATACACAATCTCTGTCTGGTACCAATAAAAGAGCAGGAAATCGAAGACACACAACCAGCACCAAAACCAAGATCAACGCCACACCATGGTCAGACAAATCCAGGTCTCAAACGAAATAAACGAATCGGTGCGGATCCCACCTCACACTGGTCTCAACGAACTGACCAAGTTAAACAAACCAAGTCGAGTTCAAAACCAAACATGTACAAAGCACTGCTGCTCACAATGATGGTAATGATAGTACGATTATGTACCTCGCAAGCTCAAGCTGACATTAACGTTAATATATTTAAAGATCAGCCAGGCCTATATTTTGAAAATCTAGGAGCGGTCAACCTAATCAATGAAGACTGGACAATAATAATATACTATAAGTTGCAGGGGTACTGGGATGAATTCCTATACTTAAGCCACTATGTAAGCAGGCTGTCGGAGATTTGTTCAAATATGACGGAAACTAAAGTATATTGTACAAACGTTATAAGTTTGTTAAACCATCAACTGATTAAGATCGAAAACATTAACGGACTTCTGTTGCCTCGCAGCAAAAAGGATTATTACGCGCGGCCAAAAAGATCTCCGCTAGACATTATTGGAACAATTGCCAACAAACTATTTGGTGTGTTAGATCAAGAATATGCTGATAAAATAGAGAACACAATTAAAAATACAAACAGAGATCAGAACCATTTGCTAGCACTCATAAAAAACCAAACATCAGTATTAGACGCAACAGCCAATATATTGAAGAAAAATGAAGAATACACAAACGCTCAATTCACAACCATGAAGACGCACATACAACACCTTGCAGATTACGTTTCCACGAATTTGGAATCCGCCCACAAACTACAAGAACTTAACGCATTGGTAATTCAAATCCACCTAATAATGGTGGACTACCAAAACCTACAAGACACTATCATTGATATGATGACGGACACTCACAACGGCAACATTAGTCCATTCCTCATAACACCGAAGCAGCTCGAAAAGCAACTACATAAAATAAGAGAAAACCTACCTACAAATACAAGACTTCCATATGACCAACACAATTTGCACAAGCTTTATGGCCTAATGAATGCTCAGGGGTGTGTGACTCAACAGCACCTAATCATGACAATAAAGCTTCCACTGATGTCAACTGAAGTCAATGTTCTTTATAAGGTAATCTCTATGCCATTTGCTATAGGAAAGACTAGAGACCTTATAGGCACTAGCATGCAATACTTAATTACCGATTTACATCAATACCAGTTTTTTACAATGACAGAAAACGAGCTGCAAAATTGTCATCTGACGTCAGAAGAAGGCTATATATGTCACCAAAAATATCCGATATTTACCAAATCATCAACTGAGTTTCAATGTGAATTAGCAATCTTCCGCCATGAACTTAAAAATGTGCACATATGTAAACCAAGATTCTTACAATCACTATCAACACATTGGTGACACCAACTGACCAATAAAAATCAATGGTTATTCTCGTTTCAATCGCCAAACACACTTAACATCGTATGTGACAAACAAATCATACAAAAAACTATACACGGAGCAGGTATCTTAACGTTACAAGATTCATGCTCAATAAGAGAAGACTAAGTGATACTCCGATCATTTGGCAAACAACAAACTCAAGAAGTAATTCCAATAATACCAAAGATGAACATTACTGTCTACATCCTAAATTCGTCCAACCCCATGCAACATCTGGAATTTGATTCAAAGAGACTAAACCAAAGTGATGAGATTGACGCCATCAAACAAATGATAGATAGCATCAAAAACGAAGAACAACTAACCAATCATGACGTACATCAATATACCATCAGTTACACATCCTTCATCTTCATCATCATAAGCATAATCATAGGGACTATATGGTTGATACGAAGACGACGGTAGAGGCAACCTACTCCACCAGCCGGAGATTTTGAATTCAACATCAACCCAGACGCACTTATGTAATTGAGGGTACCCCTCAATGAGGGGGAGGATGTTTAGATTTAAGTTTTGCATTAAATTATAAGTTTCACTTATCATAGAATTACCTATTTAATAATTAAAAGATTGCACCTATATTGTATAATTACCTTCAGTAAAAATATTTGTAATATGAGGAATTAAGAATTTAGTGAAATAATTTTATTATTAATTTGAATATCTATCTCATGGTTTTGCAACAAGAATTGCACTTTTTTACTATTGCAAAGCCATGGGATGAGAAAATAACTTAATTATTAAATTAATTATTTACCTCATGAATTTGCAAGGATTGCAATTTGACTATTAAAATTCCATAGAATTTTAAGTATTCTCATAAGATTAGCCAAAAAATTATTGTATAAATAGCCTGGAATTAAAGCAATTAAATTCATTCTAAAAACAGAATCCAACTAGTTTATTTCTAAGCTTTTACAGGTACAATCAGACTTAGCCCCTACCCAAGGTAAGCTAAGCTCTAAACATTGAACAAAGTAGTCAGCGATCTGCCCCGACCCACGGTAAGCAATCCTACTACTATACACAGCGGTCAAGTAAACCAATTTGGTCGCTATAACAAAAGAATATATATAATGTAGTTTAGATAAATTTTTATTATTAGACTATTTTTTTGAAAATAACCGACAGAATAATAAATAAAAAAAGTTAAAATCACTGCATATGTCATTCTTTAATTTATTTTAGATGCTGCTTTGTAAAAATTTAAAGACGCTGAAAAAGAGCAGCCAATTAAGAAAATTTAAACAACCAATAAAATTAATTAAATAATTTTAAAAGCAGAATATTAATTTGTTATTGTTATTAATATTTAGTTGTCAAATATATTTATACAGCTCTAAATAAATATTTATTATTATTATATTTAAAAAAATATGTTTTATTTGAAACGTAAATCCCATTTAAAAAAATAGAAGTCTGCTTTGTCGAACGGAATTCATACTAATTTCCGTGTGCATGTACATGGAAAAGTGTACTAGTTTCATATATATTAGAGAACGGAATTCATACTGTTTTTCCGCGTGAATCATATTTTATAGCTGTAAAGTTATGGGCTTTCCGTGTGAAATGTATGTTGGGTAATTTCTTTAATTTTGGATTTTTTGGTTGTCATGATTCTTACAGACTACCCTCTAAACGATGCGAATCAAAAATGAACTCGCCGATATATGGGAAAGTTTAAATTTCATTCAACTTTTTGATTCATTTTGGATTCAATTGATATTCCATGTTCGAAAAAAAGTGATTCGCAAAATAGATTCATGAAAAAAAAAGTATTATAAAATTATTTAGAAATAAAAAAAAATAATATATTGTTAATTTTATTTATATATTGATTTAATAAAAAAAAAAGAAGAAATATAGTTTACAAAAAATTCTGAATTTCAATTTTATTTGTTATTTTAAAGGAAAATTTGGTTGAACAAACATTTTTCACAAACTAATTATTTCAAAATACATGTTATTGTATAATAACCCAATAGCACGCAATACTTTTTTTCAGATTTGTGTTGATGAACTGGATCCAGAAACCTATGAAGAGTGAGAAATCTCAAGAAAATCTGATGACCTCAAGTTATTACTCCATAACGCACGCTGGTCTTTGCTGAAAGATAATTTGATTAATTATTTGTATTTTTGTGTGAATTCTTTTTTTTAGTACCATTAAATTAGCATTGTTAATTTGAGGGAAAGAATTTGCAAACTATTTACTCTTTATCTTAGAGCTTTGTTGTGCCAAAAGAGAACTACACTCCCACTAATGTGATGTGTGTACACATACCTATAGTCTAGAGTGGTAAACACAAATGTATAAATTTATTCATTATATATAAAATTGAAAAAAAGTAATTGCAAACAATATTCATTGTTTAGAATTATGTATTACCGCTACCTCTGCATTACTACAGGAAATTGACCTGAAAATAATAATTTTACAAGTTGATAAAAAAATGTAAAATATTTTATGTTTATATTGATTTTATTTTAATTTTAGATTCTTCAAAAATATATATAATGTAGTTTAGATAAATTTTTATTATTAGACTATTTTTTTGAAAATAACCGACAGAATAATAAATAAAAAAAGTTAAAATCACTGCATATGTCATTCTTTAATTTATTTTAGATGCTGCTTTGTAAAAATTTAAAGACGCTGAAAAAGAGCAGCCAAGTAAAGAAAATTTAAACAACCAATAAAATTAATTAAATAATTTTAAAAGGAGAATATTAATTTGTTATTGTTATTAATATTTAGTTGTCAAATATATACAGCTCTAAATAAATATTTATTATTATTATATTTAAAAAAATATATTTTATTTGAAACGTAAATCCCATTTAAAAAAATAGAAGTCTGCTTTGTCGCACGGAATTCATACTAATTTCCGTGTGCATGTACATGGAAAAGTGTACTAGTTTCATATATATTAGAGAACGGAATTCATACTGTTTTTCCGCGTGAATCATATTTTATAGCTGTAAAGTTATGGGCTTTCCGTGTGAAATGTATGTTGGGTAATTTCTTTAATTTTGGATTTTTTGGTTGTCATGATTCTTACAGACTACCCTCTAAACGATGCGAATCAAAAATGAACTCGCCGATATATGGGAAAGTTTAAATTTGATTCAACTTTTTGATTCATTTTGGATTCAATTGATATTCCATGTTCGAAAAAGAAGTGATTCGCAAAATAGATTCATGAAAAAAAAAATTATTATAAAATTATTTAGAAATAATAAAAAAAAATATATTGTTAATTTATTTATATATTGATTTAATAAAAAAAAAAAGAAAAATAGTTTACAAAAAATTCTGAATTTCAATTTTATTTGTTATTTTAAAGGAAAATTTGGTTGAACAAACATTTTTCACAAACTAATTATTTCAAAATACATGTTATTGTATAATAACCCAATAGCACGCAATACTTTTTTTTCAGATTTGGGTTGATGAACTGGATCCAGAAACCTTGCTATGAAGAGTGAGAAATCTCAAGAAAATCTGATGACCTCAAGTTATTACTCCATAACGCAGGCTCGTCTTTGCTGAAAGATAATTTGATTAATTATTTGTATTTTTGTGTGAATTCTTTTTTTAGTACCATTAAATTAGCATTGTTAATTTGAGGGAAAGAATTTGCAAACTATTTACTCTTTATCTTAGAGCTTTGTTGTGCCAAAAGAGAACTACACTCCCACTAATATGATGTGTGTACACATACCTATATAGTCTAAAGTGGTAAACACAAATGTATAAATTTATTCATTATATATAAAATTGAAAAAAAGTAATTGCAAACAATATTCATTGTTTAGAATTATGTATTACCGCTACCTGTCCATTACTACAGGAAATTGACCTGAAAATAATAATTTTACAAGTTGATAAAAAAATGTAAAATTTTTTATGTTTATATTGATTTTATTTTAATTTTAGATGCTTCAAAAATATATATAATGTAGTTTAGATAAATTTTTATTATTAGACTATTTTTTTGAAAATAACCGACAGAATAATAAATAAAAAAAGTTAAAATCACTGCATATGTCATTCTTTAATTTATTTTAGATGCTGCTTTGTAAAAATTTAAAGACGCTGAAAAAGAGCAGCCAATTAAGAAAATTTAAACAACCAATAAAATTAATTAAATAATTTTAAAAGCAGAATATTAATTTGTTATTGTTATTAATATTTAGTTGTCAAATATATTTATACAGCTCTAAATAAATATTTATTATTATTATATTTAAAAAAATATGATTTATTTGAAACGTAAATCCCATTTAAAAAAATAGAAGTCTGCTTTGTCGCACGGAATTCATACTAATTTCCGTGTGCATGTACATGAAAAAGTGTACTAGTTTCATATATATTAGAGAACGGAATTCATACTGTTTTTCCGCGTGAATCATATTATATAGCTGTAAATTTATGTCCTTTCCGTGTCAAATGTATGTTGGGTAATTTCTTTAATTTTGGATTTTTTGGTTGTCATGATTCTTACAGACTACTCTCTAAACAATGCGAATCAAAAATGAACTCGCCGATATATGGGAAAGTTTAAATTTTATTCAACTTTTTGATTCATTTTGGATTCAATTGATGTTCCATGTTCGAAAAAAAGTGATTCGCAAAATAGATTCATGAAAAAAAAAAATTATTATAAAATTATTTAGAAATAAAAAAAAATAATATATTGTTAATTTTATTTATATATTGATTTAATAAAAAAAAAAGAAGAAATATAGTTTACAAAAAATTCTGAATTTCAATTTTATTTGTTATTTTAAAGGAAAATTTGGTTGAACAAACATTTTTCACAAACTAATTATTTCAAAATACATGTTATTGTATAATCCAATAGCACGCAATACTTTTTTTCAGATTTGTGTTGATGAACTGGATCCAGAAACCTTGCTATGAAGAGTGAGAAATCTCAAGAAAATCTGATGACCTCAAGTTATTACTCCATAACGCACGCTGGTCTTTGCTGAAAGATAATTTGATTAATTATTTGTATTTTTGTGTGAATTCTTTTTTTTAGTACCATTAAATTAGCATTGTTAATTTGAGGGAAAGAATTTGCAAACTATTTACTCTTTATCTTAGAGCTTTGTTGTGCCAAAAGAGAACTACACTCCCACTAATGTGATGTGTGTACACATACCTATAGTCTAGAGTGGTAAACACAAATGTATAAATTTATTCATTATATATAAAATTGAAAAAAAGTAATTGCAAACAATATTCATTGTTTAGAATTATGTATTACCGCTACCTCTGCATTACTACAGGAAATTGACCTGAAAATAATAATTTTACAAGTTGATAAAAAAATGTAAAATATTTTATGTTTATATTGATTTTATTTTAATTTTAGATTCTTCAAAAATATATATAATGTAGTTTAGATAAATTTTTATTATTAGACTATTTTTTTGAAAATAACCGACAGAATAATAAATAAAAAAAGTTAAAATCACTGCATATGTCATTCTTTAATTTATTTTAGATGCTGCTTTGTAAAAATTTAAAGACGCTGAAAAAGAGCAGCCAAGTAAAGAAAATTTAAACAACCAATAAAATTAATTAAATAATTTTAAAAGCAGAATATTAATTTGTTATTGTTATTAATATTTAGTTGTCAAATATATTTATACAGCTCTAAATAAATATTTATTATTATTATATTTGAAAAATATAATAAAACATATATTTGAAACGTAAAAAAAAAATAGAAGTCTGCTTTGTCGCACGGAATTCATACTAATTTCCGTGTGCATGTACATGGAAAAGTGTACTAGTTTCATATATATTAGAGAACGGAATTCATACTGTTTTTCCGCGTGAATCATATTTTATAGGTGTAAAGTTATGGGCTTTCCGTGTGAAATGTATGTTGGATAATTTCTTTAATTTTGGATTTTTTGGTTGTCATGATTCTTACAGACTACTCTCTAAACAATGCGAATCAAAAATTAACTCGCCGATATATGGGAAAGTTTAAATTTGATTCAACTTTTTGATTCATTTTGGATTCAATTGATGTTCCATGTTCGAAAAAAAAGTGATTCGCAAAATAGATTCATGAAAAAAAAATTATTATAAAATTATTTAGAAATAAAAAAAAAAATATTTTGTTAATTTATTTATATATTGATTTAATAAAGAATTTGCAAACTATTTACTCTTTATCTTAGAGCTTTGTTGTGCCAAAAAAGAACTACACTCCCACTAATATGATGTGTCTCCATGGTTATGTAGAAGGCTAAAAACTTTACGTAACCATAAAAATAAATCTTGGTTAAAATATGTACATTCAAAACCAAATATAGATTATCGGAACTTTAGAACTCTTTTTGATCAATTTCACCAACAATCTCAAATTGCTTACAATGAGTATGTTCGTAACATGGGTGATCATCTTATATCTGATCCAAAACTTTTTTGGCAATTTATCAATTTGAAAAAAAAAGTGATCGTTTCTAACGTATAATAATACTCGTTCAAATGAACCTAAAGAAATATCTAATCTTTTCGCAAATTTTTTCGCTGAAACTTATGTTGACTCAACATTCGAGCCTGATGAGGAATACTTTCAGTACTTGGAAAATTCCCCTAAGACTTCACTGTCCCATTTTGTGGTTGAAAGTAGTGATGTCAGGGAGGCACTGTTAAAACTAAAAATGAATTCTTCACCAGGCCCTGATGGAGTGCCGGCAATTGTTCTCAGAGAATGTTCTATCATACTGGCTACACCCTTTTCAAAGCTTTTTAATATGTCACTAATTAGTCGCACTTTTCCTAGCTTATGGAAAAAATCGTACATTCGACCAGTACACAAAAAGGGTGAGAAAAATAATATCACAAATTATAGACCAATAGCTAAATTGTCTAGTGTGCCAAAATTGTTTGAACAAATTGTGTATAACAAAGTTTACTTCCATTGCCAATCCTTTATTACCAATCAACAGCATGGTTTTATAAAGGGGAGATCTACGATAACAAACTTAATAGAAGTTACCTCAAACTGTATTAATAACATGGAAGATGGATACGAAACCGATGTCATATACACTGATTTTAGTAAAGCTTTTGATGTTCTTTCTTTTAAAATTGTTATTCTGAAACTTCGAGCTTTAGACTTTCCTGAATGGTTTGTTAATTGGATTTATTCATATCTTTCTGATAGACAGTACCAGGTTTTTTAGAGGCTATGCATCTAAACCATTTATAGCAAATTCTTGTGTCCCACAGGGAAGCCATTTAGGACCTCTAATTGTTGTCTTTAGTATAAATGATGTTGTGAATATAATACATCGTAGTAATGTAAATATATATGCGGATGACATGAAAATATACAAAAATATTAGATCCAGGAGTGATATATTAGAATTACAAATCGATCTTAATAACTTTTCTACTTGGTGCAAAAAGAATAACCTAGATCTTAACGTAAATAAATGCCAACTCATTACGTTTTCAAGAAAAAAGATCCCAAGTACAAATTGTTATTATTTAAATGATATGAGTATTCCTAGAGTAACTGTGGTGAAAGATCTCGGTGTTTACTGTGAAGTCCAGCTTAACTTTAAATTTCACATTAATTATATAATTAATAAAGCAAATTCAATGTTAGGATTTATGAAACGTTGGGCTAAGGAATTTGATGACCCTTGTGTTACCAGATCCTTATTCAACAGCCTGGTCCGTCCGGTATTAGAGTATGCTTGTCAAGTTTGGTCACCCCATTATGCTTGTGATGTAGGTAGGCTTGAAATGGTTCAACGCAAATTTGCAAAATTCGCATTAAGAGCTATTCCAGATGAATATTTATCTTATACTAATAATGTTTCTAACTATTGTAATCGTTTTAACATTTTATATTTACAAACATTAGAAAAAAGAAGATTGGTAGCAGATGTAGTGTTCATTCACCAAGTACTCCAAGGTGAATATTCCTCGTCCTACATTTTAAATAGATTAAATTTACGGGTAAATATAAGACCTCTGAGAACCATGGGTACATTTTCTACTGAATTCCATCGTACTTCTTATGGTATGAATGAACCCATTGGTAGAATGTCGAGAAATGCTAATGAATTCGGTCTTGATTTTGACTTCAATATTCAAAATCATGTTTTAAAAAAGAGATTATACGCGATTTTACAATAATTCTTGGTGGACATCTATTGTGAATTTTTTGTACATAGTAATTTTCTTTTTTCTTATTTTATTGTTAAATTTTATTAATTTTTTAGTAGTATTTATTTTATTGATAATTTTTATTAATTTTCTAGTAGTTTTTATTGTTATAATAATTTTAAATATTAGTTAAATATGATTTCATACGCTTAAATTCTTTTCTTTTTTGTATATATTTATTTATTTGTTTTATGATATTTAATAATAATAATTATAATTTATCTATTATGTGCTTGTGCTAAGCAATTAAAGATTTTTTTCAACCATCTGAGCCTAACCCACTGGGTAGGTGAATGTTCCTTGGCATTAGTTGAGGAATGCGAAACAGTTGTTGTTTAAATTCTATCTATATTATATTAAAATAGAGTAAATAGGTTGCTTGGTTGACATAGCGTTGATTTTTAATATTCATTATTTTGATTTCAGTGCAATTGTTGATATTATTTTTCTCTAATTCAATTTTAAGTTCTTCGGGTGTAACAGTATGTAGTCCATAGAGAACAATTTTTAAAGGTTTGTTTTGCTCAGTATTGTGTCCGAAAAAATTTAACTTTCTCAATTTAAGTTCATTGTATAATTTATCGTAATAATTAATTGAATCACATATAATTTGTGTACCAATACTTGTATTCTTTATATTATACACAGAGATCTTGATTTCCTCAAGTAATTTGTGTAAAAACTTTGTTGTTTGGTTAATTACATTAATTGGTGGTGGTTTAATCTGCTTAATTTCTATAACAGAATCGGTACACATGTTGTTCTCATCAAAATCATTTATTTGACTTAGAGGGGCAAATCGATTAGAATATTCATTAGAATTATCTTTGGAAGTAGATCCAGCTCCGTGTTTTGTCATGATATGTAAATTATTCGCGTTCTTTTGTTAGAATAAATTGTGATATATAATACCACAAATATTCTTTTGTAAAGAAGTTATTACTTTATATTACACTATAAATTGCTACTTTTAAGCGCAATGATCTTACTCAGTACGAAGTGAGATCGTGACTGACATTAATAACTTAATTTTTTTTAATTTGTTTTTTATTTAAATTAATCTGAAATTTATCAATAATAAACAATATAAATAAAATTGTTATACAAAATTTTCTTCTGTATATATCTGAGGATAAAACGTGATTCTTCCTTTTCTTGCGGTTCTTTCCATTGCCCGGCTTTCAAATCATTTAATTGTTGTATAAAAAGCTTTGTGTTTTGTACAACCCATTCTTAGGTAATTTCATTTAAGTTTGTAACGATATAATTTTTATGGTATCTTTTATCTTTGAATACTACTACATATAAGAAATCTATAAATAAAATACACCTACCTGATTCATAGTCACCTCATCAATTTGTTGTGTCTATTTTATGATGCTTAAATCTTATTTTAAAGCGATATTCTATTTATCATTCTTTATTGCTGTGGTCATCTAATGTATTTTTATTTAACCCCCTCGTTCAATTTTATCTATTAAATAATATTATTTATTTAATTTTTGTTCTGCTGATCTTATCCTTGCAAATATTAAATAAAAGCAAAGATGTTCTAATATACTATAACGCGGCCAGTCATTTATATATTCATTATTTTTCATTAAAAATTGATGGTCAGCTTTTCAACAAAAAAGCTTTGAAATAAATATTGTTGAACCGCTTCGTGATTTATTTAGGGTTCATTTAAGTTGTTGAATGGATATTTTAGTAAACCAAATTGCCGTATTTGGGAAAACAATCGACATTCTTTGAAGAAGTTCGATTAAATCCAGAAAAACTAACTGTTTGGGATGCATTTCATCCATCGGATCTTATATGAATGTAATATTGTTCAAAAATTAATGTATATACATATATTAACATTCTTCAAAACAAAACAAAAAAAAACTTTTTTACAGTTCATATACTTTTTGTTTTATTTCAATATAACATTGTATCACGCTAAATGAAAGACCCTATGTAAATGACTGCCTATCTTATACATTCTATACTTTTTGTTTGAATAGAAAAAAAAAATTCAATATAAAAAAAACACTATTATTTTTAAAATATTTCTTATCACTTCTTCTTTTTAATAAAATTAACATATTTTGATTTTTGTTATATAAATAAATATTATATTCTTATTATTTAAAAATTTAATTTTATAATTAATTTCAATTAGAATGTTATTTTTAAACCTTTTTTAATTAAACTTTTTTCTTAAAATATTAATTCACTCACGGAATTATAATAAATAAACAATTAAACGCAATAATTATGTTTACTTGCAAAGCAAAAAACTTTCAAGAATAATTCAATAAATTACATTCCCATACATATTTTGTAATTGCACAGTTCTACAATTATTCGGTCAAACGATGTATTTATTACTGATTAAGGATGATTTTCATGTATATTTTTCCAACTTTTAGAGGGTAGCGAGCAAATACAAATTTGCATTAGTGAGAAAGGGAGATGAATCATCGCCGACTTTTTTTTATCGGGGTTTCTGCCATAAAGTCGGTAGAAAGTACCATAAAGTCGGTGAAAAATATCGGTGAAAGTTGGTCTTCGAGATATTTTCCTATAAACTCGGCCGACTTTTATAGCAGAAATAATATTTTACGAGTAGTATGAAATACTATGAAGTCTGGTAATGGGTTGGACGGTCGAAAAAAAAAAATCGCTCAAAATTTTTTTCTAGGCGTTTCCGAGGTCGGGGAGTCCGAAAATGCAAAAAAAAGTGTCCAGGGGACGCGTATGCGTGCGCTTTTTATGTGCGCAGCAACATTTCCTAGAACTGCTCGTCAGATTTTAATGAAATTTGGCACATAGACTCTAACAGACTTCACCCCGGTGCCTTTACAAGATGAGATCGATACTTTCAGTGGGACCATGTTAGATTTCCCCATTTATGTGGGAACCTATGTGTTTTTGTTCTACGGAAAAATTTAAAAAAAAATTCATGTCTCAGATTTGGATGAAATTTAAAATATATGTTGGTATCATGATTGTCCACAAGCCTACCTAGATACAGGATTGTAACTTATGAGGGTCCATAGTAAAATTTCCGATTAAAATTTCGTATGCTCTAGGTCTAGTAGAGCATATAGTAATTATTATCTAATTAGCATAAATTTTGGTATATATATGATATTTTTCATATGTACTTGGCGCCTGTAAAATTTAATGTCGATAGTTCAGTGGCTTCACGTAAAAATCCGTAATTACTTTTCATAAGTTCAACGCTCAGAAACTTTCACCCAATTTCAATGATATTGCATACACAGTTTTATTAAGTCATCTAGTTCATACTACAGAAATTTGTAGTTGGCAGGTTAAGTACGTTCATGGGAAACTAATATAAGAGCAACTTAGTTTCCGAAGAATATTTGCTTTATGTTCTACAGCATGTAATTATTATCCGATTTCAATGAAATTTGGTACACAGGTTGAGTTTGTGATTATGCATAGGTTGACCAAATACAGGTTATTAGGATTAGGGGGTCCATATTAAATTTCCAATTTAATTTTTTAATTTTTTTTCATGTGTTCTACAGCATATAGTAATTGTTAACCGATTTCAAAGATATTTTATATATAGGCTAATTTTGTGATCTAGTTGGCACTCCTGAAATTTGGAGACCTTCAGGGGGTTCCTAGAAAACAGTTTTAGTGTCCGAATTTTATATAATTACATGTTTTATAGCATGTAATTATTATCTGATATGAATGAAATTTGGTACAAAGGTAGACCTTCTGATTATGCATGTTTTGGCCATGATAAAAGTTAATACCTTCAGGGGGACCATACTAAAATTTCCGATTAAAATTTCATATGCTCTAGTCTAGAGCATATGGTATTTATTATCTGATTTGAATGAAATTTGACACACATAGTAGATTCCTTATGTACTTTACTTTAAACTTACTGTTTAAAGTTGATAATTCAGTGGGTCCATGTTAAAATTTCCAATTATATTTCATAAGTTCAATACTCTTCTAAATCATACAGTAATTGGGACCCAATTACAATTATATTTCAAACACAGGTTGACTTTGTTACCTAGTTATTGCTCCAAAAATTTGTATCAGGTAGCTTTATTGTGTTCATGGGAAACTAGTGTATGAGCAACTTAGTTTCCAAAGAATATTTTATTTGTTCTACACCATATAGTAATTATTACCAGTTTTCAATGAAATTTGGTACATAGGTTGGATTCGTGATTATGCATGTGTAGACTAGTTTAGTTTTAGTTTTTATGAGTTTTAGATAAAAAACTCTTTTTAAACAATAAATTACAATATTTCATTACAATAATTTTGTCTTAATAAATTTTTCTTACAATAATTTTTACAATATAAATTCGTTTAATCTTAAATCTTCAAAATGATTGTACGACAAATTGTGACAATTTTCTTTTATATGCGTATAAATTAGTTTCTATTTTAATTTCATTTGGCATATTATTAAACATAATTAATCCCCTATTCAAAATAACATTTTGTGTTCTAACTAATCTAATTCTTTGAATTCTAAAATCATTTACATTTCTTAAATTTCTACTATGTACATCTCTAACGTAATTTAAATTTCACTTAAATATTTTGGTAACAAATTATATTTAATTTTAAACACGAATAATAATATTTTAAAATTAAGCCTTTGTTTAACGTTCAACCATTTCAATCTTTCTAGCATTACAGAGCTCGATGTATACCTATCACACCTTAATATAATTCTCATTGCCTTATTTTGAAGTTTTTGCAACCTTTCAATAGCAGCATTATTGCACATAAATAAAATTGTGCCACAATAATCATACAGCGGTAAGATAATTGTATTATAAATTGTAACAAGACAGTCCTTCGGTACTTTATTTTTAATTCTATATAAAACATTAGTTCTACATGGTTCTACTAAGGTAGAAGTTAGTAGCCTGAGGGGGTCCATGCTAAAATTTTCGATTAATATTTCATATGTTCTAGATGATATGGTAAATATTATCTAATTTCAATGAAATTTTGTACACAAATTGGATTCGTGATTAAACGTGTGTAGACTAAGGTAGAAGTTACTAGTCTGAGCGGGTTCATGTAATAATTTCCGATTAATATTTCATATGTTCTAGATCTAGATCATAGGGTAAAATTATCCAATTTCAATGAAATTTTGGACACAGGTTGGATTCGTGATTACGCATATTTATGTTAGATATATGTTTTATTTATGTATATCAACATTTTCTATGAAATAAAAGACTGATTTTCTAATTGTAATTAGCGATTAACTTTATTTATTGACGACTCGTTACAGACTGATCGGTAGCTTTTCTTTTTCAAAAAAGTACCTGTGCATACATTTGTTTGCTGAAATTGGTTCTCACGTTTAATTTAGCTTGTTCAGCATTTCCCACAATTATTTTTCGTGTGGCGGAAATATTTAAATATGATATTTGTTTTAATTAATTTATAATTTAAATATTTCTCATGATATTATGTCACATTTCCTCCCCCTTTTGAAGAGTAGCGAGCAATAAACGAAAGTGACTTGTGAGCGTGTTACTAGGACCAAAAACAGCAAACAATTGTATACTAACAAAAATGATCTTATAACTAAAATCTTAACTTTTAAATTTTATTTATTTATGATTTAAGGTATAAAAAAAAATTAATTTCTAAAATGAATAATTATTTTATATTTTCTTTACTCGAATAACCAACATATTTAATGCATATTGTTCTTTTAACTTTTAGTTGTATACATAAACAAATTAACAAAATGTAATGAAATTATTAGATCTAATATGATAATTTTTATAATTTTATATGGACTTATTTTTTTTTATTTTATTTATTTTTTTGTATACATATATATGTTTATTTTTCTTTCATTTTTACACATATATTATTTGTCCACTGTGAAAAGTTTATTAGATTAATTTTTTTTTTTTTTTTTACAATTTCAATTAGTTTATTTCATTTTTATAATATGAAAAAATTTTATAATGCTAAAAGTTATATAACATACATATATTTATTTTTATGTAATACATTTTTTTTTTTTTAATTTTTTTGTATTTTTTGTAAAAAAATTTTTTTTATATTTATTCTATAATATATAATTATCTTTGAAACTAGCCAATTGTAATTATTCCATAAAGAAAAGCTGGTGCACCTTTAAGTCCAAACGGCATCCTTGTAAATTCAAAATGTCCTGTATGTGTACTGAATGCTGTTTTTTGTGCGTCTTGTTCGTTGATTTGAACCTGGTGATAACCGCTGGCGAGATCAAGGGTTGTGAAATATCTGCTATTACCAAGTTGGTCTAAGATGTCATCTATTCTTGGTAATGGAAAAGCATCGCCAACGGTTTGGTCATTTAGATGTCTATAGTCTACAACAACTCTGTATCGTTTTGTACCATCTTTGTCTGATTTCTTAGGTACAACCAACAATGGGCTGTTCCATGGTGATTTACTGTGCTTTACAATATCATCCTCCAGCATTTGTTCAACTTGTTGGTGAATTATTTGTTTTTGGCATTCTGGCAAACGATACTGTTTTTTATTTATTGGTCCTTTTGTCGGATCTGTCGTGATATTGTGAACGATTGCGTCAGTGCATTTCAGTTTGTCACCGTCTAAGTGAAAAATATCAATATATTCTTTGCATAAATTTTCAATAGAATTTTTTTCTTCAAAATTTAAGTCATTTGGAAAATTAAGTTCAGTAAAAAGTTTGTCTATTCTATTATTCAAGCTATTTGAATTTACGGTAAAAATTGACGGATTTTTCTTATTTCTTAAATATTTCGTGGGTACCTTTTTAATTATAAAATGAGAAAGAGGTTCAAAATCAATTTCAAAATTTACTAAAGTACTCTGAATAAAGTTAGTATTAATAACACTAATAAGTATGCCGTTATTTTTTACTTTATTAATACAACGCGCTGAAAACACACCAGATACTATTTCTTTTGATTTACACAATACGTCTTTACCATCCTCGTAAATGGTGGGAATTGTTATAAATATTTCGCACCTAGCTGGTAAATTGAATTTTTTTGAGATAATATTTGAACTTTCAATTTTTTTAGATATTGTTGGTTCTTTAATATCAATATTTTTTGGAATATAGGACATTTCAGTTTTTGACATTATTTTTGGATTTAACTTTGAATTATCTGACATATTTTTTAGAAATGTTTGGTTTGAAATATTAATATTTAATTTTTCATTGGTATAATCGGATACATTGGGTGGAAAAATAACTTGTCTGTCTTCAAAATCACCATTTGATAAATATTTTGAATTTGTTTTCAAATTCTCAGAAAATATTAAAGATTGGTTATTTGAGTTTTTTAGGCTAAACTGTTCATCTATTTCTAAAGATGAAACAGATGGTGAATTTTTTATATCATATGTTATTTTTATAGGCGTTTCAGTACCTTCTATCAATGGTTTTTCCAATACCTCTGCTGAATTTTCATAAAAATTCTCTGAAGCAGATTTTTGGATTTTTTTATTGTTAAAAATATCTGATTTACATGTTCCTATATAATTTTTATCATCAAATATTGCTTTTTCAAATTTATTATTCGAAAAGGGTATTACAAGATCAGTTTCTCCGCGTAGAAATCGTAAAACCTGATTTGGTCCTTCAATATTTGTGAAAGAAAATAACACATCTTGGCCTAAAATACCATCACATTCCAGTGAAGGTAAGCTATCAACTACCTGCAATTTTATTTCTAATGGTGGATCCAGCAAAAGTTGTGCTTGGATTTCACCTAAAGTATATCCACAAGAAAACATACCATTTAAAATTAGGTTTTTATTTGAATTTATTTTTACATCTGGGTTGATATTTTTTTGTATGATGAGACTAACGTCTGCACCGGTATCAATTAGAAAAGTAGCGGTTTTATTTTTAGTTATATTTATAGGTATATTTACTAATCCATTTTTTAAATAAGTAGATTTATTAGATTCTTTATTATCGTATAATTTTATTTTATTTTGTATAGATTTATTTGTTATGTTAGAATTGCACCGATTTTTGTAATCGTCAGATGGTTTGGTGACTAACGTAACCTTCTGACTACAAATTAGTTTTTTTGTTCTCTAGAAGCAGTTTTTTCATCCCACCGTTTTTTGGTTACGCAATCTTTAATTTCGTGACCAAAACGTAAACAAAAATCACATTTTAAATTTTTAATATAACTTCTCTTGTATTGGTTATTCGACTGCACATTTGCGGTCAGAACTGAACCAATTTCATTATTATTTCGCCGCGATTGATTTGGAACTCTTCGGTTTAAGGAACAGTTATCAATACTATGGCCATATATTTTACAGTTACCACAGAAAGGTGAACAGCCAAACACTGTTCAATATTGTGGTTTGGCTTATTGCAAAATATACAGAATACCACAGGACGAGACCAATTAGTAGTAATTATATTATTAGATGGAGATGTTTTACTATTATTAGATAAATAATTTTGAGTAGAATTTGGTTGAGAAAATTTTTGTTGATTCCAAGGATTTAAATTTGGTGTTTTTAAAAAATCTGAATAAAGGTGAAAGTTAGGTATTTCGTTATAATTGTAACCTGAATTGTTATTTAGGAATAAACCACCAGTATTATTTTGATTAAACATAGGATACGAATTTTTATTTTCAAGGTCTAGTTTTAGTGCCTTGTCACAAATATCGGATAATGTTGTTTCAGAACACATTAAAATACACTGTTTTATTATAGGATTATTAATACCTGCCTTTAGTGAATATATTGCTGCTAATTCTAACTCTTTTTCCAGTGACGTGGCATCATTTGGATACTGATCCAATGCCGCTTCTTTACACGCAGCAAGGAGCTGATTTATTCGCAGTATAAATGACGACAAAGTTTCTGATGGATATTGAAAACACTGTCGTAATTCATTTGAAATTTGTATATAAGTTTTTCTTGGAGCAAAATGTTCCTTTAATGATTTTTCAAACTGAGAAATTGTTGAAAGTGTTTTATTTTGCATAGTCAAATAGGCATTTCCGCGAAGTTTAGTTAGTTAGTTAGTTAGTAAGGGGGGGGTTGTATCCCCAACACTAGGCCACTAGTTGGCCCATAGGTATCCCCTTGAATAACAACAATCTTACCCTCTACTACTCTTCAAGCCACCCCGCATTCTTTACAAACTTTAACAGATCCCTGACCGGGATCCCTGCCAATTCCTCAAGTCCATCAAAACGATAGTTACCCAGGATACGATATCTACTTCTGCTCAATGCAGGGCAGTCACACAGCATGTGACTGATATCCTCCGCAACACCCAAATCGTGACACCCTCTGCATGAATCCACCGTGGTGAGTCCCAGCCTCTTGGCCATCTTTCCTAAGAGACAGTGCCCTGTTATTATGCCTATCGACATTCTTAGGTTGCTCCTATTCTGCGATAAAAGCAGCTTTGTTTTCCTAAGGTCCCTCTCAGGCCAAAGCTCTTTTGTCACCTGACAAGTATTGGTATTGACCCATATCTGCCTTACATTCTTCTCCGTAATCCTATCAATCTCTTTCTTCACAACTCCCAGTGGGACAAGAATAGATTGATCAGCATCCCCTATATCCATCTCGGAACCCTTCCTAGCCAGTTCATCGGCTTGCTCGTTACCATATATGTCACTATGACCAGGTACCCAACACAGTTTTACTGTGCTGATCCTGCAGAGTGTCTGAAGCACTTCTCTACATCGCTTAACCAAGCTTGATTTGACCACCGTTGAATCAAGCGCCCTGATAGCGGCCTGACTGTCGACATAGATTGTGATTTCCTCGTGCGATATCACCTTCATCGTTGCTAGAGAGGCCGCATGTTCTATGGCTAGCACCTCCGCCTGAAACACACTGCTGTGGTTCGGCAATCTCACTGATTCTTCTATATTTAGTTTTGTTGAGAAGACACCCGCACCAGTTCCGCTGGATGTCTTTGATCCGTCCGTAAATATAGCAATTCCTCTCTCCGGTATTAACAGATCCCTATCCCATTCATCCCTTGTCGGAATTTGAATGCTGTAGTCTTTCTCAAAGATCGTCTGTGGTACTAGATAGTCTGTTTGCACTCCTCTAGTAACCAATCGATATTTTCCCAGTATAATACTATGTGTATATGGCTTGAATTTTAACGCATTGGACTCACGAAGTCTCAATGCCGCCTTAGCTGCATTATTTTTAACTACCTCGCTCACTTGGTGTAGATCAAGTACGATCTCCATGCCTCTAGTTGGTGTGGTACGAAGAGCTCCCGTAACATATATGCACGCCATTCTTTGTACCCTTTCCAACTTTCTCATCACTGTTTTCTTCTCCACTGCCGGCCACCATACTAGCGCACCGTACATAAGTATAGGCCTCACGACGCTGATGTATAGCCAGTATGCTATGTCCGGTTTAATACCCCATTTCTTCCCTGAGAATCTCTTGCATGTAAATAATGCAATGGTTGCCTTTCTCACCCTTTCCTCAACATTCTTATTCCAATTCAATTTGGAATCCAGTATAATCCCTAGGTATTTCGCGCTGCTCGAGAGTGCCAGCTCCACTCCGTTCAGCGTTGGTAGATTAAAGACTGGGATTTTCCTTTTTCTGGTGAATAGAACCAGTTCCGTCTTTGCTGGATTCACTGATAGTCCACAGCTAACAGTCCACCTCGCTACTATGTTGAGGCCCGTATCCATCAACATGCTGATAGTGTCCAGAAATTTTCCACTTACCAGGATCACAAGGTCATCCGCATATGCTACAACCTTGTACCCTTTCCTCTCCAGCTCCTTCAAGACACTGTCCATTACCAGCAGCCACAGAAATGGCGATAGCACTCCTCCCTGTGGTGTACCTCTGGTGACAGATAAACTTACATCACTAGTACCCCAGCTTGCCATTATGTTTCTTGTTTTCAGCATCTGGCCAATCCAGATTGTAACTCCTCTATTAACGCCTGTATCACTCAGCGCCTTCTCAATAGCATCAGTGCTAACATTGTTGAACGCCCCTTCTATGTCAAGGAACGCTGCCAATGTATACTCCTTATTATTCAGTGTCGATTCAATTTGAGACACCGTATTATGGAGTGCCGTCTCCACTGACCTCCCTTTCCAATAAGCATGTTGAGCAGTCGAAAGAGAGCCATCTCGACAACTGCTTTTTATATGGACCTCTACTAATTTCTCCATTGTCTTTAGCATAAAGGACGACAGACTGATCGGTCTATAATCCTTTGCTGTAGTGTGGCTATTCTTACCGGGTTTTGGTAAGAATATAACCCTTACATTTCTCCAGCTTTTCGGTACATACCCCATATATAGACAACTCCTGAAAATCACTACCAACCATTTTACCAGTGATCCAGGGGCCCTCTGCAACATGATCGGTCGTACACCGTCTGGACCTGGTGATTTGTATGGAGCAAATGATTTGATCGCCCATACTACCTTCTCCTCTGTCACAATAGCTTTGGCTAGATTCCAAAGTTCTTGCGTACCTCTTGTCCCTTCATGTGAGCACTCATTTCCCACTGGCTGGGAGCCAGGGAAATGGACCTTCATCAGTGTGTCCAGTGTCTCCTGGCATGATTCAGCCCATGCTCCATCCTCATTTGTTATGTAGTTCGGAACTGTTGGTTCCTTCGCCAATAACTTCCTCAATCTTGCTGTCTCATTGACACCTTCCATCGATTCACAGAACATTTTCCATGATTGCCTTTTGGCTTTCCTTACCGTGTATTTAAACTTCTTTAGACCTTCCTTATAGTTATCCCAGTCAACTGTACAGTTATCCCTTTTCGCCTTGTTGTGCAGTGATCTTGCAACTCGTCTACACTCTTCCACTTCGACGTTCCACCAAGGTGGTTTTTTACCGTTCTTTGTTCGACTGACAGGGCAGCTCATATCAAAGGCATCTGCCATCAGAGTGCCAATGTCATCAACCACCCTATCAATCACTTTACTCTCCGTTAGACGTTCCCTGGCTGGTGCCCTCACGGAGCCATTTAAAGTCTCCCTGTATTGACACCAGTCGGCTTTTCGAGGGTTTCTGAAACTGACCCTTTCTTCCCGCTTACAATCAACTTGAAACCTAATCCAACAGTGATCGGAGAGCGAAGCTTCATCCGACACCCTCCAATTTCTTACCGTTAGTGAACTAGAATTAGTGGCTAATGTTAGGTCTAGGACCTCCTTTCTATTTCTAGTTATAAAAGTAGGGGCTGTTCCCCTATTACATAAACTAAGGTTAGTACCGCTAATATAATCCAAAAGAGACTCACCTCTACTGTTGATGTTCGTGCTTCCCCAGTGCGTATGATGTGCATTGGCATCGCAACCGATCACCATATCATATTTCCAGTTGTCAATAGTTTTCCTCAGTACTTCTGACGGTGGCTGATCCACGCTGTCAAATGGCATATACGATGAGATTAGGAGTAGAGGCTTATCCATCTTACTCCTACCCCATTCTACCACTGTATTATCTCCATCACTGAAATCATTTAAAAGAAACATTTTAAGCTTTTTATTAACTAAAATGCAAGATCTTTGTCTACTTACGCCACCTTTATAATATAGGATAAAATCCTTACCTCTTAAACCTTGTATCCTACCTCTGCTGTCAATCCATGGTTCCTGTATGAGCGCAACGTCGATGTTATGTTGGCTCATATACCCGATCAGGTTACCCGTGGCAGCCCTACTGTGGTGGAGGTTTACCTGGATCGCCTCCATCATCAGGTCCACCACCACCAACCATCCTCACATAAACATGAGCCAAACTGAATCTGACCATGAACCTGCTTTTCTCCAAGAACGGAAGGGAATCCCTGTTGATGCTCACAAGGAAGTGCTGGCCACGTTCTGTTTTCGCATCTACCTTCAACACCTTCCAATCTTCTGCCTTGAGTTCCTTGTTTTGTCCAACAAGAAGACTCAACAACCTTTCAGGCGTCTGGAACGGCTTAGGAACCCAGATCCACGCCTTCGGCCTTATGTACTTGACAGTATCGGCTCTAGGGATGGCTCTCAGCCTTGATCCCTCCCATATACCATCTAATTTGCTCAGGGTAGTGGATAAGAAGTCCTTCGAGACCTTGTTTGCACAAGCCACTATCTTGTATCCCTTCTCCCATCCTGCACCATCGAATTGGATCTCATCCGCTGAGCCGGATGCGAAGTATTCAATGAGCGCATCCTGAATCTTCTCCTCAACCTTTAACCATTGGTTGCTCTCAAACTTCCCTTCTGGGGAGCTCTCATCAACAATGGCTACCTGCAGCTCATCAGCTATACCTTTTGCCTTTTTAGGGGTTTTAGGTATCAGGTTGTCATCGGACCTACCTCTCTTCTTCACGTACTGCTCCTTAGCTGTCGCGGCTTTTCCTGCAGTAGGCTTCGGTACAGTACGCGAATTGTTGCCATGATCACCTCTTTCCCTAGTCTGTTTAGACGCATTGGATCGAGATGCCTTTACAATCCGTCTATCACCAGCCTCCCTAGTCTTGTCCGACGCATCGGAGGTTGATGACGACGGTTTCGTCTTCTTCGTGTCAGCCTCCCTAGTCTGCTTACCAGACGCATTGGAGGTAGACAGTTTCACCAGTTCCCTTAACTCAACAGACTCAACTATGTGTTTGGCTTCGACAAGCTTTTCCTTGTCCCAAGCACTTAGCTCTTTTGAGTCCTTTAACGACAACTTGTGTAATCTTCTTCTAGCGCTTCGAATTCTGTTGAGCGCATCCTTTCTGATATTCTTAGATTGAACGCCAGTGTGTGGGTTAATCTTTCGGAATGGCACAGTTGGTGTGGTGCTAGAGCCTACCTTACCAACTTCCTTCTTCTCTACAGAGTCTTCGAGATTGATGATGGTCTTGTTACCATCAGCTTCCATGTCGGAACTTGAATCCGTCAGACTCCCTAGTTCTAGATTACACAAACCTAGAGTTGTAGATGAGGATTGCGACAAATCTCGCAATTCTTCATCTAAATCATCATCAAAGTCAGTAACTCTACGTGCATCAAGGCCTGTTTCCACCTTCATACACGGTCCTACTGGCGACTTAGATCCTTCCAGATCCAAGCCCTCGCCGCCTGTCGTAGGTACAGACGACACTTGTGTTGACATCCCAACACGCGATTGATCCTTATTCGTTGCCATGGTCCATATTGTTGCGGATTCCCTTTGTTTTCAGACCTCACTTTTAGTCATAAATAAATTTAATAAAGACGGAATTTGATCAGCTTCAACACAAGCGGCTACTTGTTTACAACAGCCTAAAAATGATTGTAGCTCACCAGGATTAATATTATTTCCATGAAATTCAGGAACTAGTGATGCTACTAACCTAGCTAATTTTTCTGTTTCCATTTTTATTTTTCTAGGGAATTTTAAATCTATACACGTGTTTAATATATTTATAGTTTTTTTATTAAATTCTTCACTTAAAGATAATCTGTTACGTGGTATTGACGTTATTAAACAATTTTCTTGTTCTTCTAACAGTTTTTCCCTAAGTAATGTGTAGCTTTTGCTATCATCAAATATAAAGCTATTTGAAAAAGTGGAAATTATTAATGACCTATCTTCAATTAAATAATTTTCTTTAATTGAATTTTCTTCTAAAATTAAACTTTCAAAAATATTATCTAAACACTCCTGATATGCGTCTTTAACTATATTTTCCACGTTTTCACAATCTAATAAAACTGATTCTAATGGTTTATTTAATGTACACCCTTTAGGAGAGGAAAATTTATCAGGTTCAAATGTTTTATACTCTTCTAAATCTGATTTAAATAATTTATTTATTTTTTTAAAATTTTCTTTACGGAATTCTAATTTGGCTAAAGTTTCGTCACAAATGTTTAATATATTTAACAAATCTATATCAAATTTCTTATTGTCACTAATTAGTTTTTTTAAATTATAATTATTGAAAAATGACTTACTACTGTTGTACAATTGCCCTGATCTAGTGTGGCTTGGTGAAATTTCTTGATGTTGATTTTGTTGAACTTCTTCTTGTAAAGATGTTGATGTGTTTGATAATTCTGTCGTCACTGCTGTTGGTTCTGATAATTGTTGTCTTGAGTCTGTAGCTGCTTCTGATCCCTCAGGAATTGCTGGTAATTTTTGGGAATTACTTATCATCAGTCTTGTTGATTCACTTTTGTTAATTTATTGTATTATATAAATGTTTATAAGTTATTTATAATTGGGTTAATTTTTGATTATATATGTATATATTTATTTTTGAACTTATTTTTGGTAAAACTTTTTATTGTTTTTTTAATAAAATTCGTTATAAATAATTTTTACTAACAATATACAGCTTTTACCTTTTAGATTATATTTTTACAGTTAGTATATGCTAGTATATTTGTTTTGTTAGATTTATGTAACTTTACGAATTTTAAAAACTTTAAAAAATAGTTATTTTTCACAAAAACTTTTATTTTATTTCATTTATACTGTTTAACACAAAAAAATTAAATTATTATATTTTATAGAAGACTGTAGGTTGACCTCGGCTGCGCCAAAAATGTTAGATATATATTTTATTTATGTATATCAACATTTTCTATGAAATAAAAGACTGATTTTCTAATTGTAATTAGCGATTAACTTTATTTATTGACGACTCGTTACAGACTGATCGGTAGCTTTTCTTTTTTAAAAAAGTACCTGTGCATACATTTGTTTGCTGAAATTGGTTCTCACGTTTAATTTAGCTTGTTCAGCATTTCCCACAATTATTTTTCGTGTGGCGGAAATATTTAAATATGATATTTGTTTTAATTAATTTATAATTTAAATATTTCTCATGATATTATGTCACATTTATACTTATTATAGTTATTTTAATGATATTATTTATTATTAAAGAAATAAAAATATAAAATTATTAATTTTTAAATCAATAAATAATAAAGATGAGCAATTTTGAACAAAGCACTGTTTGTTACAAAGGTAATGTTAATTACAACAAACTTTTAGACATAAATCGCGTTAAACATACTACAAGTTATCTGCTCCCCCCTAGTTAGCAGCTTTTTTTTATGTCATATACGAATTTTGACTGTTTAATAAATTATAATTTTTAAAATTCAAAATTTTTTAAAATATATTAAATTATTTTTATACACAGTTTCATTAATTTTATTTTTTAGTTTATACACCTGTACGAAGTAAACAAAACAGAAAGAATTCAAAAATTTTAGGTTAAAATTCCCAAAAGTCAAAAATTTAACCATAAATTTACTATCAAATGTAAAATTTTATTTCGCTCTTTCCTTAGTGATGACTGGTATACCGTGCTCGATCTGTTTGACCGATATCGGTTGCATGAAAATCATACTTTAGAAACAAATCCGATAGAGATTTCACTTAGTATTACGGTATTACTAAACAATGCAAAATGTAATCAAAAAACCATTGTTTTTTTTGACATTTTTCCGTACAACAAAAACACATAGGTTTCCACATAAATGGGGAAATCTAACATGGTCCCACTAAAAGTATCGATCTCATCTTGTATAGGCATTAGGATGAAGTCTGTTAGATCTTGTGTGCCAAATTTCATTAAAATCTGACGAGCGGTTCTTTGAGATGTTGCTGCGCACATAAATAGCACACGCGTACGCATCCCCCAGTATTTTGTTTTGCAAATTCGGACTCCCTGACATCGGAAACGCCTAGAAAAAAATTTTGAGCGAACTTTTTTTTTCGACCATCCAACCCATCACCAGACTTCATAGTTATTCCATAACTACTCGTAATAATATGATAGAAAAAGTAATAAAGATTTAATTGAGTACTTTGGTTGGTTTGAAGATTTGCACCAGCGTAGCCAGGTAAAAATTAATAGCTTCATGAAGTCTAAAATTTCCGATTAATAGTTCATGCGCTAGCTAGAGATACAGTAAGAATTATCTGTTTTGAAATCTTTTTTACACACATTAGTTTTGTAAAATTGTTTGTTCTATGAAATTTCAGGGCAGCAAATTAAGTGAGTCCCTCATTATAAAAAATACATTTATAGGTGTCTAAAAATATGTGAAATTTTTAACAAGTTACACAGGTAACGGTTATTTACAAAATACTGTCGTATATAAATCACTGTAGAATCTAACAGGAGTATCTGCTCCCCATTTTTTTTGTATTTATTTGTACTTACCACCCGACATAAAACCATTAGCTACAACACTGTAATTTGATACCTAAAAATAAATCTAACTTTTTTATTCATAGAAAATATGAATGTTGATAATATTATATATGTATTTTTTATTTGAAATTTTACAATTTATTATTATACCTTTTAGCATTTGAAAATTGATTTTCGAAATGTATATAAAACAATTTATATATTCTAGAATGAGTCAAATTGTGATATAAAAATTCGAAATTAGTTGCTGGAATCAAAACAAACAAACTCGATTGCGGATTCGTTATGAAAAATTTTAATCGATAGTTTATTTTATTTCAAATGAAATAAAATTTATTTCTTTATTGTAAATAGGATGGTCTATAGGAAAATATTAATTTTTTCATAAAACATCAGCAATTGCATTGGTTTGTTTTGACTCCACCAAACTGGTTTCAAAAAGTCACCGCAAAACGACTTATTAAAGAGTTAAAAAAAATTATATTTGTTAAAGTTAATAATGAAGTAAGTCTTGCTTAAATGATGCATGTAAAGGTGCTATCAACTATACGATCTGACTAGTTTGAATCTCTGCTATTTTCACTACTTCCTGGTAAAGTATTCTCATTTGTGGTACAAGAACCAGCTGTAGATAATAGCTTAGATGATGTGGTAACAATTTCTGTAAGTATTAATCCTTCTTTTACACGTTTTTTTTGTTTCATTCGTCGATTTTGAAACCAAATTTTTACCTGAAAAAAATAAAATAATATAATTTAACATAGATAACATATTTATATGCTATTTAACTGCGGAAAAGAACTAATTTAACATTGAAACCAAATAGTTGTTTTTTGCAATAAAAACAAAAAATCGTTCGAGGTGATCGTAAACAAATTATAAATTGATTTCTAGAAATATTATTCAACTGGCCCCATTTCATAACATAAGCTAGTTACATCGGGGTATAATTTTACACATGATGGATTAAAAGCTGACGATTCAAATATGCCAACACCATGCAACAAAAATATCTACGGTGTTTTTTGCTATCATTAAGTATTTCAGTCATTTATAAAAGATTCAAGTATAAATCAGTACATTTACGTTAATTATTACTCGATATAACTACATGGAAGTTGAAACAAGAAAATTTTTAATATAATATAATAAAGAAAGTCTGATATAGTTACATTAATATATTATGATATTAGCAAGCATGCCAATTGTTTATTTATTTAGTTTGGCATATTCATTTATTCATAAAATATTCATTTTATAATGCAAATGTATCACTTTCATTTAAATTAACTATTCCTAATAAATAATACAATTTGTTTCTTAAATCTTTTTAAATTTGTTTCTTCTTCCAATTCATTAGGTAAATCACAGAATATTTTTAACCCATTAATCATTAGCATGTTTCTTATTTTTTCATTATTAACAAAATTTAATCTAAAATTAGTTACATTTCTTATGTCATATGAATGATTATCTTGCAGATATGTTGTGTAAACTATCTAAAACCACAAAATCATATTGTTTACAATTTACATTATAGTAAATAATTTAGTAAATGCGACCCTATAAATTTATCAAAGTGCAAGAATTGATTTCTTATACGAATCATTTAATATTCAAGATAATTATGGATCATTATAATTTATATAGCTATAAATAAAATTAAAATAATATCTATTAATGTAAATTCATTAATATCTTATAATAAACGGCTATGCTTAATGAAATTTCTAAAAGAAAACAAACCAGATATTATGTGTATATGCGAAACTAAGTCAAATATTTTGAATATTTTGTTGTTTTCCTAAAAAAAAAAAATTTCTTTTCAAAATCAATTAGGGCTATTTGAGAAATAAAGCCATATGGCTTTAGATAAAAACATTGATGAAATATATAATGATGTTTTTTTTTATTACCATCAAATTGAAATTTAAATATTTAAGAAATACAAACACACCTAAAAATTTTAGAGAAAATTATATTGATGGCAATTAATTCAACTATACCTAGATATTCACCAACAAACTCTTTAGATCTCTTCATAACACCGACGATTAATAGATTAAGAAATTGAAAAGTGAATTTATTTCAACTAAAAATAAAATTTATCGAAGAAATCTAAACGTAACCGATTTGGAATATATTAGACTTAAGGCACTCATTTCAAATGTAGACACTTTAATTAAACAAAATTTTAATATTCCTGTGAACAAATTATGGAAAATCGAATTAAAAAGATTGATCCTCAAAACTCAATAAATATGTTTTTCGAAATTAATAAAATTTTCAAGAAAAAAAACTTTAATAATATGTCACAGCTTAAAATTCCTCATTAAATACAAAACATAATAGAAAATGTTGACATTGAAATTCAGTTCATACCAACAGATAATAATAACAATTTTTATAATTGAAAATGAAAAAGATATATTAAATGTATTAGGTTTGAGCTTAGAAAACGTACATAAGGAAGTTATTTCTAGGGGTGTAAACATTCATAATGAAGATATTGAGTTAGAAATTAGAAATTTTAATATACAAAAAGAAATTGATGTATCAAATAATGCGACTGTTATTCAATTTTCTAATCATAATAGAGCTAACAAACCCACCTGAAACTGACTATTTTACATCGTTTCTTAATCTGAAAACAATATTTTCTTCTCTGAATTTGAAAACATCAGCTGGTATAGATAACATCCCAAATATTGTCCTTAAGCTTATTTCAGACAAAATGATAAATCTATACTGTATTCTATTCAATAATTCGCTCAACTTAATAGCTACTAATAGGTAGACCAAGTAGCTTGCTACCTTGCTTAGGTATATGAAATATAAATAAATAATATCTTGACTACACAGATTTTTGAAAAACAAATCATACCTTCAAATCAATTTGGTTTCCGATATAAGCATTCTACTGTACATGCAATGCTACTGTAGCATGCAATAACAAAATTAGTATGTTGGCACATAAATAGTAAAAAAATGTGTTGGAGCTTGTTTGATAGATTTAGAAAAGGCATTTGATTTTGTCTGAATAAATGGTTTATTAATTAATTAAGTATGATTTACCTGTATTATTAATAAGATTGATACAAGATATAATTACGGGAAAAAGTCGATGAGATAAAGTATTTGCAATTGAAAATGGCCTTCAACAAGGCACAGTAAATTCACTTATATTGTTCAATCTCTATATTAGCGAATTGTTGAATGAATAAAATAATAAATCGTTAGAAAAATAGGGAATTTCCTTTGCTGATGAACTCACAGTATATGTTACTCATACCAGGGTGACTGAAATCCAATTAAAACTCCAAGATATTTTTAAATTTGTACTTAGCTCTTGTAATCTTTGGAAACTAAAAGTTAATTTTAGCAAAAGCGAAACTATTTTATTTAGAAATACTATTGCCAAATCACAAATATAGTAAATAATAAAGTAGTAAAATACTAAGGAATTACATACAATCTTAATTATACTGAGCATATAAAAAGACAATATTTGCCATATATTCTACATTGGTAGTTATATTTGCCATATATACTACCATAATGTAGAATATTTAAAATCCACATTAGAAACCGGTTTTATACCTCCAGAAACTTTTATTTTGCTAGATAGCTTAGGATACATTCAAAACCATGAAATTATGCCAATAATACATATACTACCAGTATAGAAGAGCTACATATAAAAGAATTGCTACAGATAAAACAAGAATTTATAAAAGAAGTACATATAGTAATAGTATCTTATTTGTTTTCTTTTTTTATTAGGTTAGTTTTTGCAGTTATAAGTTTAGTGTAAGTATTTTATAAAAAAAAAATAAAAAAATATAAAATTAACTATAAATAAGATTAATTTTTTCAGCTTTTTGGTAATCAAAATTAATAATAAAAATAAGACATATCATTCATAAAATCTGTATGTATAAATTAAATTAAGATTAAGAGTATCGATGTGATCATTTAATTCTAAGTTCAACATATACATATAGTAGTTTCTTTTAGTTTTATTTTAGAAATACCTAAGAAAATAAATTACTGTATGCTGAATTTAAAAAAAAAAACCAATAATAATATTGTGAACAACAATATTGTGATATGTTTATGTAAGCACATTGCTCATTTAAATATACACTCCGTTCCATTTGAATAGGGTCACACTATTTTTCTTTGTTTTTTCGCAAAAATTCTTAAAATTTATTGATACTTTTGCACCGTTATTCAAAATAAGTTAAGTATTATTAACAACAAAATAATATGCTGAACAAAATTAGCGAGAGAAATACTGTTACTTTCCTTTATTGTTTTATTTATTTGATTGTAGAAAAATACATTTTGAAATGACTTCATTTGAATAGGTTTAGTTGCAATAAATCCATTTCTATTACAACTATAAAATTTAATCTAAAAAATTGTTTACAATTTATCAGTAAATTAAAATAAAAGTTAAATTTAAAGAGTGTTATCAATATTTATCAAAATGGGTAGAGGCAGAGCTTTAACATCTGAGGAAAAAACGAGAATTCAAGTTTTTAAGGAAGAAGAATATTCTGGTCTTACCATATCTAAAAAAATTGGTAGGAGCTGCAATTTAGTAAATAATTATCTTGGAAATATAGAAAATTATGGTACAAATATGAAAGGACGTATTGCTTCAGTTATAACACCCCAAAATAGAAGATCAATTCTCCGTGAAGCATCGAATTCTGCCCTATTAGTAGCAAAAATCAAGTGGAGAACATCCACTTGTGTCAACAGTTAGCAGAGTAATAAAGAGTTACCCAAATATTAAGCTCATGAAATTAAAAAAGAAAGCACCAAAGCCCATTCATAAAGAAAATCGCTTGACATTTTCAAAAGATCATATGACATGGAGTAATGAATGGAAGAAAATAGTTTTTTCTGACGAAAAAAAAAATAATTTGGACGGACATGACGGGTTTAATTATTATTACCATGATTTAAGAAAAGAGGAACGAGTTCTTGCTAGATATCATAGCAGAGCTGGTGGAGTTATGGTTTGGGGTGGAATATCCTACTACGGCTCAATAAATTTAGTTTTTCAACACATAACCATGAACGGAATGCATACAAAATGTTATTAGAAAGTGTATTTCCAAAATTTTGCGACATTTTCGGACCAATACTATGAATTTTTCAGCAATATAATGCATCAATTCATACTGCACGAATAGTAAAAAGTTGGATCCAAAGCCAAAATGTTGAATTATTACCATGGCCACCGTATTCACCCTATTTAAATATAATTGAAAATGTTTGGGGGTGGTTGGAAAGTAAGGTCTACGAAGGTGGGAGGCAGTTTGACGACAAGTAGACAGTCGCTAAAGCCATAAAAGAGGCATGGAAGGAAAGAAATTTTGTTTGTCATATTTAAAATCATTATGAATCATATAAATTCCAAATAGAATTTATGAAGTATTTTTTAAAAAAGGAGGACATACTCATTATTAAAATATAAATTTTAAATAATAAATATGTCTTTTCATTCTAAAATAATGTTTTTTGATCATTTTCTAAGGTGAACCTATTCAAATGAAGTAATTTCAAAATGCATTTTTCTACAATCAAATAAATAAAACAATAAAGGAAAGTAACAGTATTTCTCTCGCAAATTTTGTTCAGCATATTATTTTGTTGTTAATAATACTTAACTTATTTTGAATAACGGTGCAAAAATATCAATAAATTTTGAGAATTTTTGAGAAAAAACAAAGAAAAATAGTGTGACCCTATTCAAATGGAACGGAGTGTATATGTATAAATGGTTACGATATTAATATTGTTATCATGAATGAAGAAAAGATAAACAACATTATTGTTATTAATATTGTTATATAATGCATTATTTACGTGTACTTTTATTATAATGCACTTTAGTAACCTTTTATTATATTTTATATGCTTTTCATATAAAGTATTATGAATAATAAAATGCAGGATTAGCCAGAAAGATTATATTAAAATAGTATTCTTTAAACAATCATCAGAGTAATAAAAGTATTTGTTTAGAAAAAGGCGGACTACTAGATGATCATAGCCAGAAAATATTATCAAACCAGATAAGATTGGTATCGTCACGGAAAGCAAATTAAAGAGCAACAACGTTTATTTATTTATTTATTTATTGATATCTAATTACAGACATTTATAAAATTTATTACACAAATTTACATATATAATTAGATAAAAAAATAAAAGTTTAGGATTGATTAGGCAGATAAGATTGGCTAAAATCCAGGGACAACATAATAAAAAATATAACATTTTGATGCGATGACCAGGATTTTGAACTACGATTACAAAAGGAAATTATTTAACAAAAATATTTTACTTATTCAGCGCTTCTGCAGGTTTTCGGCTGAGGTAATTTTTGCCTTACAGTTACAATTTGATAAATTAATGAAATAATTTTATTTTAATTAGTTAATGACATCATCGGATCGAAGTCAGTCGCGGAAGTCTTAAGTCGGGCTAAAACCAATCACCATCGAAGAATATAGGGAACGACACCAAAATAAGGAGAAAAAGTGACAACAAGGATAAGCATAAAAAACCACAAGAGGAGGAGAAACAGCAAGAAGGCGGGCGGAGATAAAGAATCTCCACAGAATTGTAAGATTGGGGTTGACAAAGGAGCAGGAGGAAATTTTTCGCAAACTAAAGAAAGAACAACGGGAGGCGATAAAAAGTAAAAAAGAACAATTTGGACTATTTTTTTCAAGAAGTGTCTGACAAATACCGAGATTAAGACTAATACTGTTGTATAAAATCAAAATTGCATAACAAAAATCATCGATCTTAATTTTTGTTATTCTAACAAAAATCAAGGTCTGATTATTTGCGTTCAATTACCTGATATTTTTGTACTTTACTTAATTAACAAGTGTTAATAATATATAAATTAATATATTTTATTATAATTACGCGTGTCAGGTAATTGAACCGTATGTTGGTTACAATTTTAATTTTTTACAACATCTCCCAATCCGCGAAGAAAAAGACCAATTTCTTTTTCCAGGAACCGGGATGTATTGTTGATTAGCGCTGAATTTATGACTTTCAAAAAATATTAAAATTAAAACTTTGAAAAAATGAAGAAAATTGAAGAAATTTAATTTATATAAAAAAAAGTTATTTTTACAAAATGATAGTTTTCATTAATGTACATTAAAAATTATTCATTTAATTGTACATTTTACATATTTAATAAAAGTTACATTTAAAAAGTTACTGATATAATTAAAATTCAAGAAATTTTTAAATTTAAATACGGTACACATTGTTATTAAGAAATTTAAATAATTTTGAAAACATGTAGAAGTTCTATTTATTAAAAAGTTAATTTTTATATGCAAACCAAAATTTTAATTGCAAAAACATATTTACTTAAATTTCGTCATTTTAATTTTAATCAATAAAACATTTCGATACAATACATCTGGGTAGTTTAGATAGAAAACAAGCAATTTAAAATTATTTTTTTGAATAGTATGGTTTTCATGAATTTTTCGGCCTCTGTGTCTAATTGGTGGGTACGCAGTTCAACTCTCAGATTAATATTATTGTCCATTTCTCGTAAAAAAATTTCCCAATCTTTTGTGTTGTTACTCAAAACTAATTTTGGTACTTTTATGGACATTTTTTCTTTTAGTGTAAGGATCACAGCGGAGTGGTCAGAGTTCAGATCTTCTAACTCGATGAAACTCAATGGAACTTTTTTCGATATAAAGAAGTCGATGAGGTATGGAATTTTATTATTGTCCGCTGGCCAGTAAGTTGGATTTCCAGTGGAATTGCATCATAGTTCGGAAAAGCAGATTTTAATTCTTTGCCTTTTGTGGTGGACAGTCTAGAACCCCAGTCGACATACTTTGAGTTGAAGTCACCTCCTACTATAAATCTGTCTCGCAGTAACAGGATGTTTTTGTATTTTGGTGGACAGTAAGCAGCTCCAATTGTTAATTTCTGGTTCATTGATTCGACTACTATAGTTGTTAATATAGTTGTTGTTAAGGTAGGTATTTGATGGATATGAACATTTGATTGGTGAGATGCGTCTCCGATATTAGACATATGTCTATTTTGCTATTGTTTAAGAAGATTTAAAGCTCATGTAGCTTATTTTTGAGGCCATTAGCGTTCCACGTTACTATTTTTAAGTCACGCGATAGCATTATGGTATTGTTGAGACTGCATAACTGGGATGTTTGTTTCCAATTTGTCCATCCTGCTGGAAAGATTATTCACCAATTCGTATATACTCGTCAGTAGTGACGTATGGTCAGGATTTTGATTTAAATTCTCTTCAGTTGTATTATTTTTAATAATTTGAGCAAACGAAACGTTTTCTTGGATTCTCGAATTTGACGAATGGTTTGCACGAGCATTTTCATTTTTTACTCTGTTTATTTGTAAGTTTTTACGTTTTTGTATTTATCTTGCAATGGTACATCCTCTATAATTTGCAGGGTAAGCTTCTCCACAATTACAGCATTTGGCGGGAGATTCTTTGGTTTTGGTACATTGAATTGTGAGGTGATCGCCTGCACATTTGACTCAGTTTGGTTGACGTTAGCAGTAGTTTAGCGTATGCCGATACCGTTGGCAGCGTTTACATTGCGGTGTAATTTTATTGGTTTTCAATTTAATTTCTATTTTAATTTTCATTTGGTGCAGGGTTTTTATTTCAATTTTTTTTTATATCAGTAATAGTAATAATTGTGAAAAATTTATCATTTTCATTAATAAGGACAATAATCAGGGAAAACCCTACTAAAAGATTAAAAAATAAAAAAGAAGAATTATAAAAATTTCCAAGTAAAGCTTGCGAGGTTCTGTTATATCATTTTCTGTTTAACTATAATAAGAAAAAAAAGCTGCTAACTAGAGGGAGCAGATAACTCGTAGTATGTTTAACAGCGATTAATGTCCAAAAGTTTTTTGTAATTAACATTACCTTTGTAACAAACAGCGCTATGTTCAAAATTGCTCATCTTTATTATTTATTGATTTAAAAATTAATAATTTTATATTTTTATTTCTTGAATAATAAATAATATCATTAAAATAACTATAATAAGTATAAATATGCGTAATCACGAATCCAACCTGTGTCCAAAATTTCATTGAAATTGGATAATATTTACCATATGATCTAGAACATATGAAATATTAATCGGAAATTTTAACATGGACCCCCTCAGGCTACTAACTTCTACCTTCGTCTACACATGCGTAATCACGAATCCAACCTATGTACCAAATTTAATTGAAAACTGATAATAATTATTTATTTTATATGTTGTTGAACATATGAAATATTCTTTGGAAACTAAGTTTAACTTTGCAGACTTAGTAAGTACATAAGGAAACTACTGTGTGTGTCAAATCACATAATAAATACCATATGCTCTTCTAAAGCATAAAATTTTAATCGGAAATTTTAGTATGGACCCCCTGAAAGTATTAACTTCTATCATATCATTGAAATCAGTTAACAATTAGTATATGCTGTAGAACATATGAAAAAAAAAAATTAAAAAATTAAATTGGAAATTTAACATGGACCCCCTAAAGCTACTAACCTCTAATTTAGTCAGCCTATCCATAATCACGAACTCAACCTGTGTACCAAATTTCATTGAAATCGGATAATAAGTACATGCTGCAGAACATAAAGCAAATATTATTCGGAAACTAAGTTGCTCATATATTAGTTTCCCATGAACGTACTAAACCTACCAACTACAAGTTTGTGTACTATCAACTAGATAACTAAATGAAACTGTGTATGCAATATCATTGCAATTGGGTGAAAATTGTATGATATATAGAGAGCGTTGAACTTATGAAAAGTAATTACGGATTTTAACATGGAGCCACTGAACTATCGACTTAAAATTTTATAGGCGCCAACTATCATATGTACCAAAATTTATGCTAATTAGATAATAATTACTATATGCTCTAGTCAGTGCATACGAAATTTTAATCGGAAATTTTACCATGGACCCCCTGAAGTTACAGACCTGAATCTAGGTAGGCTTGTGCACAACCTATGTGCCAAATTTCATCTAAATCTGAGACATGAATTTTTTTTTTACATTTTTCCGTAGAACAAAAACACATAGGTTCCCACATAAATGGGGAAATCTAATATGGTCCCACTGAAAGTATCGATCTCATCTTGTAAAGGCACCGGGGTGAAATCTGTTAGAGCCTGAGTGTAAAATTTAATTAAAATCTGACGAGCGGTTCTAAGTGATGTTGCTGCGCACATAAAAAGTGCACGCATACGCATCTCCCCAACACTTTTTTTTGCATTTTCGGACTCCACGACCTTGGAAACGCCATTTTGGGCGAACTTTTTTTTTCGACCATCCAACCCATCACCAGACTTCATAGTATTTCATACTACTCATAATAACATAGTTAAAAATAAATAAATAAAAAAAACATTTTTTAAAAATACTTTCCTTTATAAATAGTAATATGCGACTAAAAACTAATAAATAATACTAAAATTATATAATCTTTCATTCTTGTATCTAGAGTTTCAGTAATGGTCAATTGAAGTAGGGTTAACTGCAAACGTACTAGATTAGAGATTCAGTAAAGGTAAAGTATAGTAAAAAGGAAGTAGACCCTTTATAAAGGGAAGTATAACTGATCAAAATTAATTATGAGAATTAATAGAATTTATCAGAATGATATTTATAAGGGGTTTACTTCCCTTTTACTATACTTTACCTTTACTGAATCTATAATCTAGTACGTTTGCAGTTAACCCTACTACAATTGACCATTACTGAAACAACTCTAGATACAAGAATGAAAGATTATATAATTTTAGTATTATTAATTAGTTTTTAGTCGCATATTACTATTTATAAAGGAAAGTATTTTAAAAAAATGTTTTTTTTATTTATTTATTATTTCATACTTTTTAGTCGGTCAAATATTTTAAGTTTTACACAATATATTTGTTCGACTAAAAACTGTAGAATTTTTATATTGTTTATATATTTTTACTATAATATAACATATTATAGTAAAAAATATATATTTGAGCGGTTAATAATAAATAGCTCTAACTCATGTTTCGCGAAAAGTCACTTGGAAAATTAACGGCTCATATATATATATTTTTATATATACATATGTATATTTTTTTATTTTTTGGCCCCGTATGGCGCTCTTTACCTGAAACATTACCCAACCAGATGTACTCATCGAGACCTTTAATTTCATACCCCACATGATTTTTTTGGGCCCCATTTTCCAGGCCCCCACATGGTTCTTGTTGCCCCAAATACTACAATGACTTGCCCCAAAAATATCTGTTCTTCCAGACCTTTAATTTGATGCCCATATGATTTTTTTCCATTTTTGACCCCATTTTTTGGGGGCCTACTTGGTCCCAGTTACCCGAAACATTACCCAACGTGAGGTACTCATCAATACCTTTAATTTGATACCCCACATGACTTCTTTAAAAATAGGCCCCATTTTTTTGGGGACCCCACATGGTCCTAGTTACCCGAAACACTACCCAACGAGATGTACTCATCAAGACCTTTAATTTGATACCCCACATGACTTTTTTGAAAATAGGTCCAACCCCCCGCCCCCTCGCCGGGCCCTGAAAATTATGTGACACCGACTGGATAAACGCTGGAGCTTAAGTTCCAAATTTGCGTTAAATCGGTTGAGCCGTTTAGGAGCTATGCCTAGGTGAGGAAAATATGAATTGTAAATTTAATAAAAGGAAATTAATAATAATTTCAGGCCCCACATGACCCGCGTTGCCCCCAAACACTTCCTTTACTGACCCCAAAGATATCTACTCTTCCAGACCTTTAATTTGATACCTTTCATGATTTTTTTTCATTTTGGGCCCCATTTTTGGGGGCCCCACTAGGTCCTAGTTGCCCGAAACACTACCCAACGAGATGTACTCATCAAGACCTTTAATTTGATACCCCACATGACTTTAGAAAATAGGCCCAACCCCCCGCCCTTTCGAAGGGCCATAAAAGTTATTAAAGTACCGAGTGATTAATAACACGAGCTTAAGTTTCAAATTTGAGTTAAATCGGTAAAGCCGTTTAGGAGCTATGCCCAGGTGAGGAAAACATTTGTGAATTCAATAAAAGGAATGTAAAAATAATATTTTTTCGATGAACTTGTAATTCGATGAATTGATCATTCGATGAACTTGCATTGGATGAACTCGTTTTCGATGAACTTGTTTTCGATGAACTCGTCGGTTACCATTTTTTGCCCATGCGCCGTCTTGCATCTTTAGTGGAGGATCTTGAAGTTTTGGCCTTTTCATCCTTTTTGTTGCTTTCCATAGTGAATAGTTTGTGCATTCGTCGGCAGATAATGCAGCTTGATAATATGTTGTTAAACATTTATTCTTGTAGATTTTGATATTATTTTTTAGCAAATTATTTAGCCTGTCAAAATTGGATCTATCGTCTGGGTATCTAGTTTGCTGCCATTTTCTTTTAGCTCTTCTTTTCTCATGAATTAGTTCCAATATTTCTTATGGATACGCTATTCTTTATAAATTATTTCTTCTTACTTTTGCAGTACATTCTTCTGCGGCTTCTTGTATATCTGTCATAAATTGTTGTATTTCCTTATCAATTTGTTCTGTAGATAGCTCGATTTCATGTAGAGTTACATTCTAGCTTTTCCTTAAATGTAGACCAGTCAGTGAGCTTGTTGATTAGTTTTGGTAATTTAGCTTTCTCCAACGCAGTTTCGCTGAGTACAAGAATTTCCGGAGTATGATCAGATGATAAATCGTTAGTACCTTATAAATAGTGCTGTGAATTTATACCTTTTGCTACAAAGAAATTGATTACATCAGAAATTTTAGCTGGATCACTTGGCCAGTAGGTAGGTGATCCAGAGGATAAGAAATTACATTAGTACTAAACAAATTTATCAAGTACGCGTGATAAAAGATTCTTAACCGTGATTTCTTCTTTTCTAGGATTTTTAAAAATATCAGAGTAAGATACAGTTTTATCCACTTTTCTAGCTTTATTTATTGGTTCACTTGTTTTATCATCCAATATAACTTTGTTTTTATTTATTTTATTCTGTGTTTTTACTTTTCCATGCATTTTTTGTTGCCGGTTTCTTTTCTGATGGTGTTACTTTGCTATTGGACATCCTCTGTAGTTAGCAGGGTGTTCTCTGCGGCGGGTAATACATTTTGCTTTTTGATCTGCTTATTTATTTATTTTATATGTTGTTGAACATATGAAATATTCTTTGGAAACTAAGTTTAACTTTGCAGACTTAGTAAGTACATAAGGAAACTACTATGTGTGTCAAATCACATAATAAATACCATATGCTCTTCTAAAGCATAAAATTTTAATCGGAAATTTTAGTATGGACCCCCTGAAAGTATTAACTTCTATCATATCATTGAAATCAGTTAACAATTAGTATATGCTGTAGAACATATGAAAAAAAAAAAATTAAAAAATTAAATTGGAAATTTAACATGGACCCCTTAAAGCTACTAACCTCTAATTTAGTCAGCCTATCCATAATCACGAACTCAACCTGTGTACCAAATTTCATTGAAATCGGATAATAAGTACATGCTGCAGAACATAAAGCAAATATTATTCGGAAACTAAGTTGCTCATATATTAGTTTCCCATGAACGTATTAAACCTACCAACTACAAGTTTGTGTACTATCAACTAGATAACTAAATGAAACTGTGTATGCAATATCATTGCAATTGGGTGAAAATTGTATGATATAGAGAGCGTTGAACTTATGAAAAGTAATTACGGATTTTTACATGGAGCCACTGAACTATCGACTTAAAATTTTATAGGCGCCAACTATCATATGTACCAAAATTTATGCTAATTAGATAATAATTACTATATGCTCTAGTCAGTGCATACGAAATTTTAATCGGAAATTTTACCATGGACCCCCTGAAGTTACAGACCTGAATCTAGGTAGGCTTGTGCACAACCTATGTGCCAAATTTCATCTAAATCTGAGACATGAATTTTTTTTTTACATTTTTCCGTAGAACAAAAACACATAGGTTCCCACATAAATGGGGAAATCTAATATGGTCCCACTGAAAGTATCGATCTCATCTTGTAAAGGCACCGGGGTGAAATCTGTTAGAGCCTGAGTGTAAAATTTAATTAAAATCTGACGAGCGGTTCTAAGTGATGTTGCTGCGCACATAAAAAGTGCACGCATACGCATCTCCCCAACACTTTTTTTTGCATTTTCGGACTCCACGACCTTGGAAACGCCTAGAAAAAAATTTTGGGCGAACTTTTTTTTTCGACCATCCAACCCATTACCAGACTTCATAGTATTTCATACTACTTATAATAACATAGTTAAAAATAAATAAATAAAAAAAACATTTTTTAAAAATACTTTCCTTTATAAATAGTAATATGCGACTAAAAACTAATAAATAATACTAAAATTATATAATCTTTCATTCTTGTATCTAGAGTTTCAGTAATGGTCAATTGTAGTAGGGTTAACTGCAAACGTACTAGATTAGAGATTCAGTAAAGGTAAAGTATAGTAAAAAGGAAGTAGACCCTTTATAAAGGGAAGTATAACTGATCAAAATTAATTATGAGAATTAATAGAATTTATCAGAATGATATTTATAAGGGGTTTACTTCCCTTTTACTATACTTTACCTTTACTGAATCTATAATCTAGTACGTTTGCAGTTAACCCTACTACAATTGACCATTACTGAAACAACTCTAGATACAAGAATGAAAGATTATATAATTTTAGTATTATTTATTAGTTTTTAGTCGCATATTACTATTTATAAAGGAAAGTATTTTAAAAAAATGTTTTTTTTATTTATTTATTATTTCATACTTTTTAGTCGGTCAAATATTTTAAGTTTTACACAATATATTTGTTCGACTAAAAACTGTAGAATTTTTATATTGTTTATATAGTTTTACTATAATATAACATATTATAGTAAAAAATATATATTTGAGCGGTTAATAATAAATAGCTCTAACTCATGTTTCGCGAAAAGTCACTTGGAAAATTAACGGCTCATATATATATATTTTTATATATACATATGTATATTTTTTTATTTTTTGGCCCCGTATGGCGCTCTTTACCTGAAACATTACCCAACCAGATGTACTCATCGAGACCTTTAATTTCATACCCCACATGATTTTTTTGAGCCCCATTTTCCAGGCCCCCACATGGTTCTTGTTGCCCCAAATACTACAATGACTTGCCCCAAAAATATCTGTTCTTCCAGACCTTTAATTTGATGCCCATATGATTTTTTTCCATTTTTGACCCCATTTTTTGGGGGCCTACTTGGTCCCAGTTACCCGAAACATTACCCAACGTGAGGTACTCATCAATACCTTTAATTTGATACCCCACATGACTTCTTTAAAAATAGGCCCCATTTTTTTGGGGACCCCACATGGTCCTAGTTACCCGAAACACTACCCAACGAGATGTACTCATCAAGACCTTTAATTTGATACCCCACATGACTTTTTAGAAAATAGGCCCAACCCCCCGCCCCCTCGAAGGGCCATAAAAGTTATTAAAGTACCGAGTGATTAATAACACGAGCTTAAGTTTCAAATTTGAGTTAAATCGGTAAAGCCGTTTAGGAGCTATGCCCAGGTGAGGAAAACATGAATTGTGAATTCAATAAAAGGACAGTAAAAAAATAATATTTTTTCGATGAACTTGTAATTCGATGAATTGATCATTCGATGAACTTGCATTGGATGAACTCGTTTTCATGAACTTGTTTTCGATGAACTCGTCGGTTACCATTTTTTGCCCATGCGCCGTCTTGCATCTTTAGTGGAGGATCTTGAAGTTTTGGTCTTTTCATCCTTTTTGTTGCTTTCCATAGTGAATAGTTTATGCATTCGTCGGCAGATAATGCAGCTTGATAATATGTTGTTAAACATTTATTCTTGTAGATTTTGATATTATTTTTTAGCAAATTATTTAGCCTGTCAAAATTGGATCTATCGTCTGGGTATCTAGTTTGCTGCCATTTTCTTCTAGCTCTTCTTTTCTCATTAGTTCCAATATTTCTTATGGATACGCTATTCTTTATAAATTATTTCTTCTTACTTTTGCAGTACTTTCTTCTGCGGCTTCTTGTATATCTGTCATAAATTGTTGTATTTCCTTATCAATTTGTTCTGTAGATAGCTCGATTTCCTGTAGAGTTACATTCTAGCTTTTCCTTAAATGTAGACCAGTCAGTGAGCTTGTTGGTTAGTTTTGGTAATTTAGCTTTCTCCAACGCAGTTTCGCTGAGTACAAGAATTTCCGGAGTATGATCAGATGATAAATCGTTAGTACCTTATAAATAGTGCTGTGAATTTATACCTTTTGCTACAAAGAAATTGATTACATCAGAAATTTTAGCTGGATCACTTGGCCAGTAGGTAGGTGATCCAGAGGATAAGAAATTACATTAGTACGAAAAAAATTTATCAAGTACGCGTGATAAAAGATTCTTAACCGTGATTTCTTCTTTTCTAGGATTTTTAAAAATATCAGAGTAAGATACAGTTTTATCCACTTTTCTAGCTTTATTTATTGGTTCACTTGTTTTATCATCCAATATAACTTTGTTTTTATTTATTTTATTCTGTGTTTTTACTTTTCCATGCATTTTTTGTTGCCGGTTTCTTTTCTGATGGTGTTACTTTGCTATTGGACATCCTCTGTAGTTAGCAGGGTGTTCTCTGCGGCGGGTAATACATTTTGCTTTTTGATCTGCTTTAACAGTGCAATTTTCAGTTGGATGTTTTCCAGCACATTTAACGCAAACGAAATCTTTATTACAATATCTTTTCGTGTGTCCAAAAACTTGACATCTTTTACAATGAGGAATTATTTTCGTGCTTCGTCTTACAGCTTTAATTTTGACACCATGATTGATGTTATCGAGTATATTTTGTCAATGTTCTCATCGCTGTGAAAGGATAGCATAAACAGTTGTAGTCTTATTTTATTTACAGCATAATTGGCCTAAAAGCCTTGTTTTCATAAGAATGGCATTGTATTTTTTCTTTTGAAAGTACTTCGGTTACATCTTTATACGTATCTCCATCTGGTACGAGTAATTTCCAGATATTATTGTTAAATGAAGCGTACTTGCTTTTAAAACAATATGAATTTTGGAAAAACATGTATTTTCGGAAAATTCATCGCAAGGAAAGTTAATCGCAGGAAACTCATCGCAGGAAATTTCACTGTGATTTATAAAATAAAATAAAATTCTTTAAAAAGATCGTAAGTATAAAGATCGCAAGTATCAATATTTTTTGAAAGATATAAAATGTGTTTCATACAGGTTAGTTTCCCATGAACCTACATAAAAATATTATACATTACGGATGCATATTTAAATTTTATTTTTTGGATCTATACAGAACATAAAAAAATGTAAATTTTAACGAAATGATCTATTTTTAATTTTATTTCCATCTAAACACTTCAAATTATACATAACAATAATAAATAATTTTTAACAAAATTCATTGAATTTAGGAAGTAAAAGAAAATTTAAACTTATACTAATAAATATTTTTAAAATTCTGAAACGACAAATGAAATTGCTGAAATGCCAAATTAAATGGAGATAAATATTTATTTTTAAATCATCTACTTTCCTAATAATAATTACTTATTAGTTATTACTTAATTATTAAAATTAGCAAAAATCGCGATAAAATGTTTATAAATAAATTTATTTCAAATATGATATTGTTTTTCCAATATTATTATTTTCAATATTTTAATTTTTTGAAAAAAATACTATTTAGATAAATAAAAATATTCACCTTAAAAACATTTTTTAGACATTAAGATTTTGTAAGAATATCTATTCCGTAAAATAAAACTAATCATATTCGCAACAATAATCAACCATTTGCATAAAATTACAACTTGCATTTCTTACAAATGCACGCTCATAAATCAATTTTAAACCGACAAGACAGATATTTAGAGCATTTATAAGAAAAATTGTCAGGCCCACAAAATATTTCGGAAATCAAGATGAATTGAAAATATAAACAAAATTGTTTTTATATATTTATATATTTTCAGTTAAACACGTGGTTTCTTAGGTAGTTTAATAAATTGTTCTAAAAAATTGTATATGACGTACTTACTCTGAATTATATTCTTTTTGCTCTGGATATTTATTCTTTTTGCTTAAAGTTTATATACATATGTATATAATGTATACAAAAGAATATGTATTATATAGGAAAAAATGTTTGCTTACCTGTGTTTCATTTAGCTGAAGGGTATTAGCAATTTCTATTCTCCTTGCACGAGTTAAATATTTATTGAAATGAAATTCTTTTTCTAATTCTGTTAATTGTTTATTCGTAAAATTTGTTCGCCCTGAATTATTATTGTTACTACTATTCCCCACACACAGCTGATGGGAGTTATTCGTCTGACTTCCTAGACAGGCATCAATTCCAGTCATTTGATAATCTTGCAAGGATACAGACACTTTGGTAGCTGAACAATTAAAACAAAAATATAAGTTCCATGTTTGTAGGTTTATATGTACATATCATATATATGGTGTACTTAAACTAATTATTTCATTTATATATGTTGAAATTTTTGAACCAATAAAAAAAAAATTACAAACTATTAGTTAAAAAAGAAAGATTTATTCAATAAGGTGTACATCGCTAGCAGATTCGAGCCGCGTCTTTCCATTGCTCTGTCTACTAGATTGTGGTTTTTTCTACGTAATTTGAACAAACGTTAACAATGAATTTTATTACGAGTAGTTAAGGAATAATTATGAAGTCGGATGGTGAATTTAATGGTCAAAAATGGATTTTAGTTTTTCATATTTTAGATTTGGTCTGAACCTGTTGGGTTCATGGTAAAAATTCCGATTAAAATTTCAGATGCTTTAGAGCATATATTAATTATTATCTAATTTTTATAAAATCTGGTACACAAGATAGTTATGTACTTGGTGCCTGTACAATTTACTCTTGGCAGTTCAGTCGGTTCATGTAAAACACCCTAATTACTTTTTATAAGTTCAGTTTGATTTAGTTATCTGGTTTGTGTTCCTTGAAATTTGTAGTTGGTATGTTTAGTGGGCTCATTGGAAACTAATATATCAGCAGCTTAGTTTCCAAAGAATATTTATGTTCTACTAGGGCATGTAATTATTATCTGATCTAACATTTAAATTTTACCAGAATTAAATGAAATTTTATACACAGGTTAATTTTATGAGTTTTAAGTTCGCTGAATTATGTTAATAAATTGTATATTATTGGAAGACTCTAATTACTAAATATATTTCCACAAAAATAATCCAATAGCGTTATATCGTACCTTCTTGAAGATTAATAAATTTACAGGTCGTTTTTGCGAAATTATCGATCCACTAAATTTCTTCTGCTAGAAGCGTTTGTTTGACGTCATATTGACATACTGCACTGTCTTGTTCATACATACCACATTTCAGATAAATCATAAATTTCACCCAATTTTGTCAAAAAAATTAGTTATCATCGATCGATATCGATCACCATTGACTGTAATGGCATTTCCTTCCTCATTTATTTTATATTTATATGTGATTATAAATATGATATATTCGATATCTATATGTGCGCGTATGTACCTTTCCATACAAAATTAAATGCCACATCATATTTCAATTAATTTAAATTTAAAGTCTACATTGCTATAATAGTTACATTACAGTTTACAGTACAGATTTACATAATAGGGATTTTATTGAAATGAATAATTATTACAAATACTTTTTTTTTTTTTTTATTTTGAATATATTTCAAGATAATATTAACTATAAGCATATTTCAAGATAATATTACTATAGCATCAAAGTTGTGTAATAAGGAATACTTGAATATTAAATTTGTTATATTGAACATGATATTAACTAAATATATTTGTACACATTATACCTACATTTCAAGTAATAACGTTTCCTTTATAAACTCCAAAAGAGAAACTACAAAAATTATAAATGAACCACCTTTGTCAGTTATTACAATCTTTAAAAAAACTTAGATTAAATTAAAGATTCTTGAAAAGTGACATAATAGCAAATTATAAAATTGGTACTTCAGTGGGTTATATGCTCTATCTATATCATACAGTAATTGTCACCCAATTTCAATGATATCTCATACACAGTTTGATTTAGTTATTAGTTATCTAGTTTATCCTCCTGAAATTTATAGTTGGAAGGTTTAGTGGTCTCGTGGGAAACAAATATAAGCTGCTTAGTTTCCAAAAAATATTTAATGTATGTTTCTTGAAAAGTGACATAATAGCAAATTATAAAATTGGTACTTCAGTGGGTTCTATGCTCTTATATCATACAGTAATTGTCACCCAATTTCAATGATATTTCATACACAGTTTGATTTAGTTATTAGTTATCTAGTTTATCCTCCTGAAGGTTTAGTGGTCTCGTGGGAAACAAATATAAGCTGCTTAGTTTCCACAAAATATTTAATGTATGTTTTAGAGAATGTAATTATTATCCGATTTTAATAAAATTGGTACACACGGACCCACTCCATGCTAAGGTATTTCTTAATTAGTCAGTTTTAGTATAATTACGTATTTTATAGCATGCAATTATTATTCGATCTC